>CM071935.1:28359015-28903729 GCA_016081115.2 Rehmannia glutinosa | reverse complement strand
TACAAAGAACTTTTGAAAAAGTTCGGCATTGAAGAAAGGAAGAATCGTCTCTACTCACTATGGCAACAAATGTCAAAATTGACAAAGATGAGAAAAGCGAAGTCCGTGGATGAATCAAAGTATCGAGTATGATTGGTAGTTTACTTTATTTAACCGCTAGTAGGCCGGACATTCTTCATGTCGTATGCTATGTGCTCGTTTTCAAAGCAATCCCAAAAGAATCTCACATGAGTGCTTAGTTAAAAGAATTTTTCGATATTTGAAAGGCACCATTCATATGGTTTATTTTATCGAAGAATGAAAATTTTTCTCTTAAAGGTTATAGTGATTCGGACTATGCGGGAAATATTGATGATCGGAAAAGTACTTAGGATCATGTCAAGTTTAAAGCGATTGCCTAGTTTCTTGGTTTTCAAAGAAGCAAAAGCGTGTTTCTCGTTCAACGGCCGAGCGAATATATTTCCGCTTGGCATTTTGTTGTACTCAACTTCTTTGGATGAAACAAACCTTAGCGGATTACAAATGCTCTTTTGAAAATGTACCTATCTTTTGTGATAATATATCCGCTATAAATATTGCTCAAAACCCGGTTCATCATAACCGTACTAAACATATTGAGATTCGACATCATTTTCTAAGGGATTGTGTTTCAAAACGTAAAATTGAGATATCATTTGTACCATCTCAAGATCAATTAGCGGATATTTTCACAAAACCGCTATCTTCCGAGACTTTTTCATCAATACAAGCTCGGTTAGGCATAATGTATATTGAATGAAGCTTACATTTGCATTTTGCACGTTTTTAAAACTTAGGGGCGAAAAATTGGATTTTTGGTTGAAAATTCGGATTTTGGAAAAAGCGTAAAACAGGTGGGCTGTTGAAGGAGTTGAGGGCAATCGGTCGCCTCAACCTCGACCGGTCGCCCTAAGCTATATCTTGGCTTTTAAACGTTATGTCTTCAACATTCTTCTTTTTAACAAATATTTGGCCATTTTTCGTCCCCTTTGCCAAATTCACTCAAATTTCATTCAAAAATGGATTTCATGCATATCTTACACAACATGGTCATTATATAGCATGATCATCATCATTATGGCTCACTCTTTCCGATCAAATGGTAAGAATTTAGAAGCTTCTTTACTCAATTGGGTGGAACCCTTGAGTTTTCGAGTTTCTTGAAAATTTTTGATGTAATTTTCGTATGATCATGATGAGCTTGGTTGTTGTGTATGATGAGTGACTTGAATTGATGTTGAAAATTTTTGGCTTGAACCATTTACAAAGGTTATATACAACCTCTTCTATTTTTAACGCACACAAGGTGTTCGATGATATGTCGCATTGAAAATTTCAACTTATACATGATTCTCTTGCTTTCAAACGTTTTCTATACTTATTGAGATCATGTTTTGACAAACAAAACAAGCGTATGAACTCTTCATATTACATTTCTCCCATTTTCCTTGGATTATTATGCTTTAATTGCTCAACGGTTAATAAACCGTCCCTTTGGCGCACTTTGATATTATTGTATGGTGCTTTCACCATTCTAACGTTCTTTTTGATGATTCCAAAGGGGGAGAAACAGGATATTAGCTCATTAGCTCAAGAAAAGCTAATAAAAGCTCGCAATAAGTATTGTGGACTCTAATACCTAGTCCATGGTTTGAATTTTGGACTCGGATGAAATTGTTTATAAGTTTTTGTTAGATAAATGTTTTTATCATGATTTTGATGATTTTATTAAAATGGGTTTTTATACCAAAACAATGTCCTAAATGTTGTCCCAATACTTCCGATCGATCTAAAATGCTTTTACTATTTTTCGGAGTATTTCTTGGAGTTTATTTTCGATTTAAAATTGGACATCACATTTGTTTCAGAGCTCGACCGGTCGCCCTATAGGGCAACCCGTACCTGAGTTGAGTTTTGGAACAAGAAAACGGATTTGAAGGAAAATGGGGGAGGAGGCGGCCGAGTCGAGGTCGGCCGTAGGGAAGGCGGCCAGTCGACCCGGGCGGCCGTGCACAGGAGCCCCCACGAGTCTGAACTTCTCTGTTATATATTTTCATCTCCTCCAACCGGTCAAGCACAAGGCGGCCGGTCGAACCCCCCTTCCGGTCCCCACTTGTAAAAATCGAGTTTTCATTTTCAACTTATCTCTGCGTGACCAGGTCGAACCCTGTTTTGACAAACTATCCGTTGCATTTTTCGGACAACTTTTCCCTAATTTGTGGGATTGATTTCTAACAGACTATAATCTTGATTTTATATGGTTTCTTTTTTCGAAAATCACTCCCCGAGGAGGAGCGATGTCGGAAATCAAGCCAACCTCTCCTATAAATAGAGGCTTCATTCAAGCAACAAGATACAACACATTTACACAAGCAAAGCAAACAAGCAAACACTTTCATATATCTTGTTTGTATTAGCCTAAGCACTTTCACTTGCACACATTTGAGGTTTAGGCTTTCAATTCTTGATTACACTTGTACTCATATTGTATCAATCTTTATTGAGTTGTAATCTTGATTTTGGTCATCATTCAACACAAGACATCCTTGTGAGTATTCTTGTGTAAGAATACACTTGGGTGATCTAGGTGATAGGTGTTTGAAGAGTGTGGTACTCTTGAAGGTGGTGAAGGAAGATTGTGGTAATCTCCTTAAAGGTGTTGTAAGAGGGTTGTGGTAATCCTCAAGGTGTTGTATTAATTTTGGAAATTAATAAAATCTTTTTCTTTTTCAAAACCCATCCTGGATATCTTTGGGGTGGTAGAGCACGTAGTCCCTGGTGGGGTGAAGCTCTTTAAATCAACGAGTGTTGTTTTATTTCCGCATTTACTTTCGTCTTTGCTTGATTATTCGAAAAAGAGGGCAAAAATCGAAAAACCGAGATAATCTATTCACCCCCTCTAGATTATCGTAGCCACTTGGACTAACAAGTGGTATCGAGCCAAACTCTTTGGCTAGCTCGTTCGAGTAAAGAGGAAAGATACATGGCTACGAATGACGCTTATCTCACCACGCGCCTCCACCAACAAGCCACCATTGTTCGACGCCAACAACTACGCATTTTGGAAAGACCGTATGGAGTGCTTTCTACAAGGGTGCGGTTTGACATATGGAATGTGGTTATTGAAGGAGTTGATCAACCAACCAAGAAAATGGAGGATGGCACCTTGACTCCTAAACCTTTCAAGGAGTTCGATGAAAATGACAAGAAGGTTTTCTCTCTAAACGGTAAGGCCTTAAATATTTTGCATTGCTCACTTACCGCCACAGTACAATCGCATACGAGGCATAAGGTCGGCACATGAGGTTTGGGAAAAATTGGAGACTATATATGAAGGGACAAAGAAGGTCAAGCAAGCTAGAAAGACCATGCTTGTTAAAGACTTTGAAAACTTTAACATGTATGATGGTGAAAGCATCTCGAAGATGGTGGAAAGGCTTGACAACATTGTCAATCCTCTTGTGGCCCTCGGTAAAGTCATCTCCGAAAGAAGACAAGGTGACTAAGGTATTGAATGCTCTTCCTCATGGTCCGAAAAAGGTGACGGCAATCACGGAAGCACAAAATCTTGAGACACTCAAGTTTGATGAGCTCATCGGGAACCTCCTCATCTATGAAGTCTATCTCAAGGAGAGGAAAAATACCAAACCAACCATCAATCAATCGGGTATGCAAAATATTCCTAAAGGTCTTGCTTCTTCTTCTAATAATGCATACTATGATAATGATAATGATGATGAGGAGATTTGCCGCACTTGTTCGAAAATTTGCAAAATTTGTGAATAAAAATAAAGCAAGAAAACCGAGAGATAATGCTTGCTTTAAGTGCGGAAAACCGGGCATTTCATAGCCGATTGCCCAAAACTCAATGAGGAGGAACAAAAGAAAAAGAAGCCTTTTCCGAAAAGAAGGCTCTAAATGCGGACGTCAAAACTTGGGATGAATTACTCGAGACATCCGGCGAGGAAGGTGAAACCGAACATGGTCTTATGGCCATAGACGATGAAAATAATGAGGTGCGTTCTAACTCCTCTACCTCCTTCTTAGTTGATGAATTGCAATGTGATTTTGATGAGTTGCAAAATGAATTTCAAAAATTGATTGTTAAATACAAGAGAGTTGAAAAAGGAGCATAAAGAGCTTAAAATAGAAAAAGATAAAATATTTACATCTTATGAGACTCTTGATCATGTTCACGCTATTACCCTTTACTCAAATTCAAACTCTTGAAACCGAGAAACAAATGCTCACTAATGATATTGACAATTTGAAAAAGGATGTGCATCGTTTTAATTTAAGCACGGATAAGGTTACAAAAATTTTAGATGCACAAAGAGGTGAGCATTCAAAACAAGGACTTGGTTACAAACCATTTCAAAAAGTTTTTAAGAAAAATAACCAAGGTCCCTTTCATTCGTGCTAATAGCTTTCATACTCCTACTTGTTTTTATTGTGGCAAAGTTGGACATTATGCTAATAATTGCAAATTGAGAAATAGCTCTAGTTATGTTTGGAGACCCAAAGGTCTCAAAACTAACCCCATGGACCCCAAATTATAGAATGGTACCTAAAAGAAATGCTTTTGTAGGTAATAGGGGCTATAACAACCATGGAGGATTCGAAATGGCTCGTGGACGGCGGATGTTCACGCCATATGACGGAAGGAAGAACTTTTTACCAACATCAAGCTCCAAGAAGAGGTATGGTCATGTTCGGCAATGGCAAGGAAAAATTCTTGGAAATGGAGAAATTGGTAACTCTTCTTTCTCTCTTAGTAATGTTCTTTTAGTAGAAGGGCTTAAGTTTAATTTGATAAGTGTTAGCCAACTTTGTGATTCAAATTATGATGTTTCCTTTAATAAAGAAAAATGCCTCATTCTTAAAAATGGTAATATTATTTGTGTAGCAAATAGAAAAGGCAATCTTTACAAAATTTGTACTAGTGATTTGGTTAGTCAAAATGTTTCTTGTCTTGTCGCCAATAATGATTTAACGAGTTTATGGCATAGGCGACTTGGACATGTTGGATACAAGAATTTGAAAAATATTTACAAAAACCAACATGTAAAGGACTACCCAAATTGAATTTTGAAAATCTTGGCTTATGTGACACTTGTCGAAAGAACAAATTAGTTAAGAGTAGTTTTAAGCCCAAAAATGAAATTTCCACAACCAAACCCCTACAATTGCTTCACCTTGATTTGTATGGGGATATTGGTGCGGCTAGTCTAAGTGGAAAACATTACACCTTCGTTATTGTCGATGATTTCTCTAGATATACTTGGGCACTTTTTCTTGCAAATAAAAGCGATCTTAGTTAATGAGTTTGTTAAGTTGTGTAGACTTATTGAGAATGAAAAGGAAGATACTATTAAGTCTATTCGAAGTGATCGAGGTGGAGAATTTGATGGTGAATTTAGAGTCTTTTGTGAAACCAAGGGATATGCACATAATTTTTCAGCTCAAGGACACCTCAACAAAATGGAGTAGCCGAAAGGAAGAATCGGACACTTCAAGAAATGAGTCGGTCCATGCTCAATGAATTTTCACTTCCAAAATATTTTTGGGCGAAGCGTAAATCATTTTGCTATGTTATTAATCGAGTTTATATTCGTCTAAAATGAATAAAACTCCATATGAGCTTTGGAAAGGAAGAACTCCAAATATTAGTTATTTCAAAATATTTGGTTGTAAGTGCTTTGTCTTGAATACTAAGGATCAATTGGATAAACTTGATCCTAAGGCCGATGAAGGAATATTTATGGGGTATTCAATCAAGAGCAAAGCATATCGGGTTTACAATAAGACTAGCATGGTTGTTGAAGAATCTATTCATGTCAAATTTAATGAAGCCTTGGGTGTTGAAAGGATACCCATGATGATAGTGATGAAGAGGATATTGTTGAACAAATTGTTCAAAGTAATGCTCAAAATGATGATCCTTCTACTTCAAATGATCAACCTTCAAGTTCAAATGTTCCTCAGAAGATAGGGGTGATACTTGAATCTTCCCGTAGCATTAAAATTTAAAGGAGATCACCCAAAAGATCTTATTATTGGTGATCCCCTTGATAAAGTAATGACTCGAAGAAATTTTGCCGAAAAGCTCTTATATCTCAAAAAGAGCCTAAAAATGCTAAGGAAGCTATTGAGGATGAAGATTGGTTCTTAGAAATGCAAGAGGAGTTGAATCAATTTGAAAGAAATGATGTATGGGAATTAGTACCTTGTCCTCCATCTCAAACAATTATTGGTACAAAATGGGTATTCGGAACAAACTTGATGATCAAGGCAATATTGTTCGAAATAAGGCAAGGTTAGTTGCTCAAGGATATTGTCAAGAAGAAGGTATTGATTATGATGAAACATTTGCACCGTGACGTTTAGAAGCTATTCGCATTTTACTTGCCTATTCTTGTTTCAAAAATTTCAAGCTTTACCAAATGGATGTTAAATCCGCTTTCTTAAATGGTCTTATTCAAGAAGAAGTCTATGTTAAACAACCTCCGGGGTTTGAAAATTTTCTAGGCCTAATGATGTTTATAAACTTAAAAAAGCCTTGTATGGTTTGAAACAAGCACCCCGTGCATGGTATGATAGACTTAGCTCTTTTCTTTTGCAAAATGGTTTTACAAGAGGTAAAGTTGATACTACACTCTTTGTTTTTGAAAAAGGGCAAGATTGCTTACTTGTGCAAATTTATGTTGATGATATTATCTTTGGTGCTACTAATGAATCTTTGTGCAAGAAATTTTCTAAGTTGATGCAAGGTGAATTTGAAATGAGCATGATGGGGGAGCTAAATTTCTTCCTTGGACTACAAATCAAGCAATGCCAAGAAGGTATCTATATTTCACAATCAAAATATACAAAGGAACTTTTGAAAAAGTTCGGCATTGAAGAAGGAAGAACCGTTTCAACTCTATGGCAACCAATGTCAAAATTGACAAAGATGAAAAAGGCAAGTCGGTTGATGAATCCAAGTATCGAGTATGATTGGTAGTTTACTTTATTTAACCGCTAGTAGACGGACATTCTTCATGCCGTATGCCTATGTGCTCGTTTTCAAAGCAATCCCAAAGAATCTCATATGAGTCTTAGTTAAAAGGATTTTCGATATTTGAAAGGCACCATTCAATATGGTTTATTTTATCGAAAGAATGAAAATTTTTCTCTTAAAGGTTATAGTGATTCGGACTATGCGGGAAATATTGATGATCGGAAAAGTACTTCCGATCATGTCAATTTTTAGGTGATTGCCTAGTTTCTTGGTTCTCAAAGAAACAAAATTGTGTTTCACTTTCAACGGCGAAGCCGAATATATTTCCGCCTTTTGTTGTACTCAAACTTCTTTGGATGAAACAAACCTTAGCGGATTACAAATGTTCTTTTGAAAATGTTCCTATATTTTTGTGATAATATATCCGCTATAAATATTGCTCAAAACCCGGTTCATCACAACCGTACTAAACATATTGAGATTCGACATCATTTTCTAAGGGATTGTGTCTCAAAATGAAAAATTGAGATATCTTTTGTACCATCTCAAGATCAATTAGCGGATATTTTCACAAAACCGCTAACTTCCGAGACTTTTTGCGTCGTCTGAGCTCGGTTAGGCATAATGCATATTGAATGAAATTTACGTTTGTATTTTGCACGATTTTCAAACTTAGGGGCGAAAAATCGGATTTTTGGTTGAAAATTCGGATTTTGGAAAATTTGCAAAACAGTGGGCTGAAGAGGTTGAGGGCAACCGGTCGCCCTCAACGTCGACCGGTCGCCCTCAACCACGGCCAAGTCGCCCTAAGCCATTTTTTGGTTTAAAATCGTTCTGTCTTCAGCATTAGTCATTTTCACTCATTTTGGCCATTTTTCGTCCCCTTTGCCAAATTCACACTAATTTCACTCAAAATTTGTTTTCATGAATTCAATTCATATCATACACCTTATATGGCTTGTTTATCATCATCATCGCTCATCTTTACCGATCGAATGGTAAGAATTCTATTCCTTTTGCTCAAATGGGTTGAACCCTTGAGTTTATGGCCTTTCTTGTATATTACTTAATGAAATTATTTTATGATCATGATGAGCTTAGTTGTTATCTTTGTATTGTATGATGATTGATATGATTTGGTGATGAAAATTTTTGGCTTGAATCTCTTACAAGGGCTTTATACAATCTCTTTTATTTTTACACCCACAAGGTGTTCGATGAATTATCGCAATGAATTGTTCGACTTTTACATGACTCTTATGCTTTCATATGTCTTATATACTTATTGAGATCTGTCTTGACACTTAAAACGAGCTTATGGATATCAAATGATACTTTTCTCCCATTTTTTTGGATTATAAGCTTATCTTCTCGAATGGTTGATAAATCGTCTCTTTGGCGCACTTTGATATATTTGTATGATGTTTTTATTGTCCTAACATTCTTTTGATGATTCCAAAGGGGAGAAACAGGAAAATGGCTCGTTAGCTCAAAGAAGCTAATAAAAGCTCGAAATAGAAGCTATAAGCTATGGCTTGTTTAGGCCATAAGTTGTGAAGAAAACTTAGTCCAATGGTTGTTTTATGGACTTGTTTGCATGGATATTAAGTATTTGTGACAGGGGGAGCTTCTAGCTCATGGAGTTGTTGTTTATTTTGTAAAAGCTAGTGCTTCTAGCTTATACAATACTTCTTATTGATATGCTTATTGATAGGGGGAGCTTTTTGTAAAATGTTATTAAACGGATAGTTTACTCTAAACCGGAAAATTGTTTTGTTTTCAAAATCGTCCTCTTGTAAATTGTTTTTGGTATGTAATCATCAAAAAGGGGGAGTTTGTTAGATAAATGTTTTTATCATGATTTTGATGATTTTATTAAAATGGGTTTTTATACCAAAACAATGTCCCTAAATGTTGTCCCAATACTTCCGATCGATCTAAAATGCTTTTACTATTTTTCGGAGTATTTCTTGGAGTTTATTTTCGATTTAAAATTGGACATCACATTTGTTTCAGGCTCGACCGGTCGCCCTATAGGGCAACCCGTACCTGAGTTGAGTTTTGGAACAGAAAACGGGACTGAAGGAAAATGGGGGAGGGCGACCGGTCGACCCGGAGGTCGACCGGTAGGGGCGACCGGTCGACCCCTGGGCGACCGGTACCTGGGAGCCCCCCTGAGTTACAGACTTCTCTGTTATATATTTTCATCTCCTCCAACCGGTCAAGCACAAGGGCGACCGGTCGAACCCCCCTTCGACCGGTCCCCCTGTGTAAAAATCGCAGAGTTTTCATTTTCAACTTATCTCTGCTTGCGACCAAATTGAACCCCTGTTTTGACAGCAAACTATCCGTTGCATTTTCAGACAGCTTTTCCCTAATTTGTGGGATTGATTTCTAACAGCTATAATCTTGATTTTATATGGTTTCTTTTGCAGAAAATCACTCCCCAAGGAGGAGCCAATGTCTGGAAATCAAGCCAACCTCTCCTATAAATAGAGGCTTCATTCAAGCAACAAGATACAACACATTACACAAGCAAAGAGCAAACAAGCAAACACTTTCATATATCTTGTTGTATTAGCCTAAGCACTTTCACTTGCACACATTTGAGGTTTAGGCTTTCAATTCTTGATTACACTTGTACTCATATTGTATCAATCTTTATTGAGTTGTAATCTTGATTTTGGTCATCATTCAACACAAGACATCCTTGTGAGTATTCTTGTGGTAAGAATACACTTGGGTGATCTAGGTGATAGGTGTTTGAAGAGTGTGGTACTCTTCAAGGTGGTGAAGGAAGATTGTGGTAATCTCCTTAAAGGTGTTGTAAGAGGGTTGTGGTAATCCTCAAGGTGTTGTATTAATTTTGGAAATTAATAAAATCTTTTTCTTTTGAAACCCATCCTGGATATCTTTGGGGTGGTAGAGCACGTAGTCCCTAGGTGGGGTGAAGCTCTTTAAATCAACGAGTGTTGTTTTATTTCGCATTTACTTTCTCGTCTTTGCTTGATTATTCGAAAAAGAGGGCAAAAATCTGAAAAACCGAGATAATCTATTCACCCCCTCTAGATTATCGTAGCCACTTGGACTAACAATTTTGTGACAGGAGCTCCTTAGCTCATGATGCATTCTATATAAGCTTGTTATAGCTTGAGCTTCTTACTTATAATAATCGTTTGTTGATATGTTCATAAATAGGGGAGCTCTATATGAAATACTTCTAATGGATAGTTTACTAAACTCGTATAACCGTTAATTTTATTTGGTTTTTAAAATCGTCCTCAAGAAAATTGTTTTGGTTTGTAATCATCAAAAGGGGAGTTTGTTAGATAAATGTTTTTATCATGATTTTGATGATTATGTTCGATTTTGTTCAAATATGTTTTTAAACCAAAACTATGTCCCTAAATGTTGTCTAAATACTTCCGATCAAAAAATGTTTTTACTATTTTTCTGAGTATTTCTTGAAATTTATTTTCAATAAAACATTGGACAACACATTTGTTTCAGGCTCGACCTGTCGCCTATAGGGCAACCCATACCGAGTTGAGTCGAGAAACAGAAAATGGGGCGTAAGAAAAAAAGAGACGGGCGACCAGGTCGACCAGGTGGGCGGCGTGTGGTCGATCGGCCGGCCGAGCGACGGGCATGTACTGCAAAGTTGGATTTTTGTTCCAGACTTCTCTGTTTCGTAAAATCGCTCAAGGCGGCAACCGTCCACGACTAAGGCGACCGGTCACACCCCCTTCGACCGGTCCCCTTGTGTAAAAATTCGCAAATTCAATTTCAATCTTATCTCTGCAATGCGACCGGTCGAACCCCATGTTTATCGACAAACTATCCATTGCGTTTTTCGGACAACTTTTCCCTATTTCGTGGGATTGATTTCTAACAGTATATTGATCATTTTAAATGGTTTCTTTTGCAGCAAATCACTCCCCAAGGAGGAGCCAATGTCTGGAAATGAAAACCAAGTCCTCTCCTATAAATAGAGGCTTCATTCAAGCAACAAGATACAACACACAATATACAAGCAAAGAGCAAATGAGCAAACACTTTCATATATCTTGTTGTATTAGCCTAAGCACTTTCACTTGCACTTATTTTGAGGTCTAGGCTTTCAATTCTTGATTGCACTTGTACTCATATTGTATCAATCATTATTGAGTTGTAATCTTGATTTTGGTCATCATTCAACACAAGACATCCTTGTGAGTATTCTTGTGGTAAGAATACACTTGGGTGATCTAGGTGATAGGTGTTTGAAGGTTGTGGTAATCTTCAAAGGTGTTGTAAGAGGGTTGTGGTAATCCTCAAGGTGGTGAAAGAGGGTTGTGGTAATCCTCAAGGTGGTGAAAGAGGGTTGTGGTAATCCTCAAGGTGGTGTATTAATTTTTGGTAAATTAATAAAATCTTTTTTCTCTTTTAAAATCCATCCCGGAGATACTGGAGTGGTAGAGGATTAGGCCCTAGGTGGGTTGAACCTCTTTAAATCTTTTTATTTTCATTCTTGTTATCTATCTACTCGTTGTTTCGAAAAAGAGGGTGATTTGCGAAAAATCGGCATAATCTATTCACCCCCCCTCTAGATTATTGTAGCCACTTGGACTAACAGTTTCATCCTAAACCCAATTGGTGATAGGAGGAGTATCTCACTTGGTTTATAAAGCATGTTCTCTGCCCCTAATTAATTATAGGTCCCAAGGGGTGTGATGTAAGGTTTAGAAGGGGTGGTTGAATAAACCTTACCAAATTTTCGATTTTAGTCCTTTTAAATAGTTCGGCACAGTTGGCTCAAATCAGCTGTGTCATTGGGGGACAGCTAAGTTGGCTATTCAGCCAAGTTACCCACTCAACATGACTCGATATAGTTTGATAGTATAACTCCTACCGCTTAAGCTAAATACTTAACTTGGCTGATTTGGTTTTTAACAGTGGAAGACTTAACGCCCTTTGATTTGTTTAAGCTTGTTTTAAACACTTGATTTTTAGCACTTAGTTAATTATCAGTTGGGTAGCAAATGCATACTAACAGCAGATATAAGTAAATATGCAGGAATGTAAATTGACACAAGTATTTTATAGAGGTTCGAAGATGGGGTAATTCTTCTAATCCTCTCTCCTCCAACTCCTGGAGGATTCCACTATGTAACAAATTAGTTTACAAAGCGGTTATCAGTCTACAAACAACCTTGATCACAGCTAGCTTCTTTTGCGACTCAGCTTCTTCACATGGCAGCTGTCTTGCTACTTCAGCTCACTTCTCAAGTATTGAATTTGATCACGAAGCCCTCCAACAAACTTGATACTTGGTTCGACCTTGAACCTTTCTACAATCCTTCAACTTGGAAAGTAGACCCCTTTTGTTTCTTCAAAAGTTCCCTCTTCAACTGGTTGAAGTTATCTTTCCTTCACAGCTTGTGTTGGATTGAGTTTCTTCGAGTTTAAGGCTTGAGGAATTGCTTGAATTGCTTTAAGAATTTTGCAGGTTAATTGCTCAGAAAATGCTTGCTCTTGCTAGGTTCAGGTAACATTTTCTTAATAGCTTCCTCAGCCTTTTATAGTCCACAGTTGAAATTTGCCCGTTGAAGAGATAGACTAGTTTCAAATGTCACTTTGTGTTCATTGGCTTGTCTTGTCTTGGTCTGCAACCTTGGTGATGTTGACCTTTCCTCGTATTAAATGGCATTCCAGGTTTTGCGGTCTCGACCTGCAAGGTGCAATGTTTCCCATTGGTTCCTTCCTTTTGCACAATTCTGGGCCAAACACTTTAAGACCTGGCAGCTTGACATATTACTATATCGAGTAATATTCTTGACTTTATTCCAACGGATCTAAGTCAGTTGTCTTCACTTGACTGTTGCCTTTTTCCACATGTGACTTGAGTCTTCTCCAATCATGGGATTGACTCCACTATCACTTCAACTATTAGACTTGGCTTCTTGAGTTGACTTACTGACACTTCTCACAGTTGTTATACAGCTGACTCTCCTTCAGTCGAGTCCTTAACTTCCTTCTAGGCCATACTCAGCTGACGCACATCAAAGTCTTCATTCCAGTCCGTTGTTGACTTCTTGTAATCTTTGACATAGCTGACTTAACTCAGTTCTTCCAGTCCTATCTATTACAATGCATAATTACAAGGAAAATGGGGTGCCAACTTCCTAGTTTAAGTTTTACATGGTATCATCAAAATCTAATAAATAAATTTCCTAACAATTTCCCCCTTTTTGATGATGCCAAAACTTAAAACACTCAAAATAAGTGAACAACTTACATACAAGCAGTGCAGTAACAAAGAATGTATGCTTTAAATAATCATTTTATTGATCATAACATTCTTGTCCTTTACAAATTTGTTTACAACAAGTATCAGAGCTTTTTATATAAATGTGACAATACAAAGTATGTCTAAGCTAAGATACATTGGAGTGAAAGTTACAGGGAAATTCACTGAGCTTATTACAGAAGACTCACATTAAAGTATTTACAACAAAATACATGAAGGGGTTCGCAGCACACTTCAACGCCTTTGTTGCTTCCTTCTTTTCTCTTCTTCATCAACTCTCTTCTTGTCATCCTCTGGCCTCCTCCTCTTCTTTTCTTCTTCCTCTCTCTTCTTCTTTTCATAGGCTCGTTTGGCAGTCGGGTTATCCCTTTGCTTCTTCTCAAGCCATTCTCTTGTAGACCTTTCATTTTATTCATCTTGCCTCTTCTTTGCCTCAGCCAACTTGCGTGCAACTTCTAGATTTGCAAGATGATCATGTCTAGCCCAGTATGTGATCCCTTTCTTCTGTGGATCAACATATGTTACATCTTTTGGTCTTGGCCGTGGTTGAGAACCTCTTCCACCGCCTCCATGTCGTCCCCGTCCTGACTCAACTCCTCTTCCTTTTGGCATATCTGTACCGGGGCCTTAGACTTTCCAGACGAGTGACTATTGAAAGTCTGCTGCTTCTCAGCTGATTGTCATACTTCCAATCCCTTCTCCCAATATACATCCCACGCTTGATATAGAGTCATTCCTTGAAAATATCCTTCTGCTTCAAGAGTTTGAAACTCTTCTATAGATTTGGGCTCAGATCCAACATCAGTCATTGTTATGTCCTTCGGGGGCTTGATCGCAGCATAGTCCTTCCCAGCTTGAGGACCACCATATTGCTTTAAAATCTCTTCCATGCGAGCTGACTGCTTCTCAGCTACTTCATCGAATGCAGCTTCGATGGCATTCCTTTTATCTTTCATGGCCACCACCGCTTTCTCAGCAGGTAGGTTCAGGGGTAGCTTGCTGAGAATGGAGACTGTGACTTCACCTAGCTGTGGGGTTTTGGCATACATCAATTTCAGATTCTTTGAACTCCCTTCCCCCTCAGTTGTGTCACCTCATTTCTTCACTTCTTGCTTCAATCCCTTAAGGGCCTCATCTTCCCCCTTTTTGGCATCATCACCAAAGGAGAGAGGTATCCCATGGAATAATCCACTTAGGAGGAAATCCAGTCGGCTGTTTGTTGAGTCTTGCTTGGAGTCTACTGCGGAGTAGGCTTTGTGAAACTCAGAACGAGTAGCCTTTGACTCAACTGTCACTATTTTCATCTCCGCCATCGAAGATCAACTTTTCATTCATGTTGTTCTCCGCATTTGAGCGATCTCGATCTTGTGAAAGTCTTTGTAGCGACTCCATGTCGGACAGTTTAGCAGTGAATGGGAATATATCTTCAAATACATCATTACGAATAAGTGAGATCTCCGTGTCTGCTTCCTGAGGAGCCTTCCTTTGTTCTTGATGCGTAGAACCAGCTCTCTGTGCCTCGGCTGCAACAACGTCATAGGCAGATATTGGTGCAACTGTGAAAGCCTGTGATTGAGCTGTAGGAGTCGTTCTCGCTGCACTAGGGGGAGCCTCATGCAGAATCGACTATTTCGCAGTTGGAGCATTTGTAGATATTTGCTCAGCTGACTGAGCCTCAATTGTCTTAACAGCTTCTTCGGTCTCATTTTGTTTTTCCAATTGAGTAACCTGGTCCTCAGTTGTATCATCAGCGTCATCGGAGGATGATGAGGCCTTTAGAGTTGGCTCATCATCAAAATTAAACCTCATTCGAGCCGTCTTATCACTGACTTGGCTCTGAGATTTAAGAACATCCTCAGTCTTGTCCATCGAAAGATCTTCATGGTGTGTGGACTCGGCTTCATCATCCGATCCCAAAAATGAGGTATCAATGTGCTCTTGGGAATCGTGAAGGGCGCTTATTTCCTCTTCTGCAGCAGCTCCTTCAATTTGAGAAATGTTATGTTCTCCTTGTTCTTTAGCTAGGGAAGTCTCAACCTCCCTTAGGCCTTCATTACCCCCAGCAGTGTCAACCGTTGTAGGGCCTTCAATAATCCCTTCGACAGTCTCAACTATCTTAGGGTCTTCTGCAATCCCTTCGACAGATGCAGCTATCTTAGGGTCTTGAACCGTGGCATCCTTCGGAGTCTCAACCCCTTGGATTGCACTTTCAGGACCTAGAGTCTCAACTCCCATGGTCTTTCCATCATTTGCCTTAGCTGCAGCAGCAGCTTCATCGGCCTTCAAAGTAGTTGACATTTCAGCTAAGACAGACTCAACTGTCCGAGTGTCGTTAACGCCACTCTACTGTTCGGTGATCTTCTCTCCTTTGCCTCCAAACTGCAATGTTTGGTCTCCCACAGTATCCTCTGTCCTAGTTGTGGTGGAGAGAGTTTCCCCCTCAGCTAGCGCACCAGCTGAGTGAATGGTGGTGGGGTCACTCTTCTCCTGAGACGCGGCTATTATTCCGTCTGAGTGTACAGCCGCAAGGGCAGGTGTCTCAACACCTTCTTCAGGGGTAGGCTTGGCTTGGGGGCCCAAAGTCCCAACTTCATTGCCATGTCCCTGAGAGCCATCAGTTGAGTGCACGGGGGACGTGGTTGCAGCAATGTCCGTTGCAATCAGCTGCGCCACTCCCAAAGGATCAGTCCTAGGAGAGACTTTGGATGACTCTCCAGGACCCTCTAGAAGACTCATCTCGTGCATGGCTCGTGATTCTATGATAGCCTGCTGCATCTCAGACTTTCTACTGCAGCAGCTGGATCCATGTCTTCATCACTATCAGTAGACTCATGGATATGCTCGTAAGTTCCTGTCTGCTGACATATCTTAGATTTATCCAAGGTTCTTGCTCTCTCCTTCTCTTTCTCCTCGATAAGGCGGAGGGTTTCCATACAGCTCTCTTCATCCAGAGCAGATTGGACAGATGCATGTCCAAGGAACCTAAGAAGTTCCTCTTCCTCCTCAATGAATTCTGGGCGAGCAAACTGACGCCTAGAGTAATCCAACTTCCACGCCCTACATTCCCTTAATCTTTGCTGAATGTCTGGGTAGATCGGAGAGTACATTATCAAATCATCATCATCTTCTTCTCCAGTCTCCTGAATGGGGGCTAATGGGGCTTGCTCCTCCTCAGACTCATCAACGTTTGTCTAAGGAGTTGAGACAACTTGTTCTTGCATGGGCTCAGTTGTCTCAGTTGCTTCAGTCTCCACAACTGTCTCCCGCATAGATGGGTCTTCGATTCTCTGTTGATCAACATCAACAGTCTTCTCAGAGGCATCTACGATCTCTGAGATCGCTTCCTCTTGAGCATCGCCATCTTCTCTCGCTTCTCTGGCCGAGTGAGTCTTGGGACTCGCTCTTCTGCAGCTCAGATTGCTTGAACATCCGTCTCCGCTTAGTGGCAACCAGCGGAATCTCTGGTTCCACTATAGTATGCTCTTCAATGGTGAAGGCCTGTGTTCCTTTCTTAGAAGCAGCTGCCTTTCTGGACTTGGCATTCCGCTTCTTCTTCACGATAGGAGAAGGAATTCGTGGTTCCTCCTCTATCTCGGCTATGGGGGAAGGTGTCTCGACTGCGTGGGCAGGGGCTTTGGTTTTGGCTGCGGAGGCAGGTGCTTTCTTCGACTTGGCTGCTGGGGCAGAGGCAGGCTTAGATGATGCAACTCTCTTCTTAGATTTCTGCTTCGGGGGGAGAGTTGGGGAGGTCTCAGCTGTGTCTTCAGTAGGGTCAGCTGATTCCCCCTCACTTGTATCAGACTTTCTTGCATGAGTTTTCTTTTGGGCTCTGGAGAGGTTCACCTTGAACATCTTTTTGTTTGCATGGAAGGACTTTACATAGCACAGTGCAATACCCTTCACCTCCATCAGATGGCCAATGACAAGGCCATATCCCAGCGAGCAACCAAAGGTCCCATCCTCTTTGTAGGACCAGTTCATCATATTCTAGCATATTCGGCTGAAGACGAACTCAACCCAATTCACATTCTTCTCTTGCATGATCGCAACTATCACGATCAGCTTAGTCTTGGACAACTTATTAAAGCTTCCAAACTTCATATCCACGCACTTGGACACGATGTCCATCAATTTGTGGTAGTCATCCTTCAGAGACTCCTTTCTGACTGTATACACAGCCTCCGCAGCAAACTCCGGCTTTGCAACTTCATTCCAAGCTGCAGTTAAGTTGACATCCTTCTCAGTGATGTCCGTCAATCCTTCAGAGGGCAAAAAGCAGTGCTCAACAAGGTCTTTTGCAGTTAGTTTAATGACCTTGTTGTGGACCGATGAAGGAATTTCATCGTCATGCACCTCCGCGTTCACATAAAACATGGCCACCTTTTCCAGGTAGGTGTGCGTGAATTGCATCGTCAGAAAGTCCTTCAGGCCAAAATTTTCTAGATTTTCAGCTATCTTCTTCATAAGGGCACCATCAACGCCCTGTTTGATCATACCGGCAAAATCCACAGACAATTCGGTGTGTATTTTCTCGGACAACAACGCGAATTCATGGTTTCTATCCATTTTCAGAAGATTTTACCGATTAGAAATTCAAAAAACAAACTTCAATAACTAGGGTTTTGAACAAAATTGCAGAGAGAATGAACTTTATTTGCTGAAGATGAATAGGTTTGCGTGAGGAGAGAGAAAGTGAAATTTCGTATATAAGGGACGTGAAAGGATGATTTTTGGAATTTGAAAATGTTGATCAAAATCAACGGTCAGGATTAAGTCTTCAAAACCGCATTAAATTCCCCACATTAAATGCAACAACATTTATATCCAATCATATGGTTTACTGTGCAGCTTTTTTGCTAACAGTCATAATTACGCTGACGTCATCCTTAAAAACATTCCTGCTTAATTAAAACGCGTCTGCGTTTTTCACTTAGCTCATAAATTATTCAAAACATATCCAAAGTGACTTAGCTCTGCTTCTCTCTACTCATGGTGTAACTCAGCTGTCAGCTAACTCGATACAGCTGACTTCCCGACTAGGCTATTTCACTTGGCTGAAATGTGAAACATGCTCTTTTTCAATTTTCTCATCTTCTTTCTCTGTTGATTGAGTCTTCTAACTCAGCTCAATTAACCCTAACTCATTCTTGAGCTCTTCAAACATTGATTCACATAATGGCTTTATGAATATATCCTAATCGCTTATCGCTTGTATTCCAAGTGATGTCTTTCTTTTTCGACATGATCTCTTATAAAATGATATCGACATCAATGTGCTTTGTTCTTGAATGCAATCTTTGGATTTTGAGTGATTGCAATAGCACTACATTATCACACATAATTGAAATATCTTTTTCTTCAATATCATAATCTCTCGATTGTTGTCTCATCTATAAGACTTGGGCACAATAGTCGCGCCATGCTATGTACTCTTCTTGGTGGATGTAGCTATTGAGTTTTGTTCTTGCTGAACCAAGAAACCAATCTATTTCCAAGCATTTGACATGTACCCAAGTACTCTTCCTGTCAACTCTACATCCAAGGATAATCTGAGTCTGAGTATCCTACCAGCTTGAATCCTCATTCCTTTGGATACCATAAGCCGACTTTTCTCGCATCCCTTCAAATACCTTAGGATTTTCTTAGCTACAGTCATGTGGCTCTCTTTTGGTGCAGATTGAAATCTAGCGCATACACCTACTGCAAAGGTGATATCTGGCCTGCTGGCTGTTAGATAGAGCAATGATCCAATGAGAGCTCTATATCTGGTTTGATCAACAGCTTTGCCATCTGCATCCATGTCCATATTGACTGATGTGTTCATAGGAATCTTCACAGAAGATTTCTCTTCCATACCAAATTTCTTCATCAAATCTCTGGTATACTTGGTTTGGCTTATGAAGGTTCCATCCTTCAATTGCTTGACTTGAGGTCCTGGGAAGAAAGTCAGCTCTCCCATCATGCTCATCTCGAATTTTCCTTGCATGAGGTTTGAGAACTTGTCACACAACTCTTTATTTGTGGATCCAAAAATGATATCATCCACATATATTTGAATAAGCAGTATACTCTCTCCATCTTGAATTCTAAAGAGAGTGTTACACAACCTTGCCTTTGGTGAATCTATTGTCAATTAGAAATTGAGACAATGTATCATACCATGCTCTTGGTACTTATTTCAATCCATATAATGCTTTCTTGAGCTTGTAGACCTTATCTCCAATAGTTTTCTTGCTCAAAACCTGAAGGTTCTTCAACATAGACTTCTTCCTCTAATACCCATTTAGAAATGCACTATTCATATCCATTTGATATACGGTGAAGTTCTTATGTGCAGCATAAGCAAGAAACATCCTTATTGCTTCGAATCTTGCAACAAGAGCAAGGGTTTCTTCAAAATTTATACCTTCTTCTTGGCAATATCCTTTGGCTACCAATCTTGCTTTGTTTCTAACAACATGATCCTTCCTCATTCATCTTATTTCGAAAAACCCATTTTGTGCCAATGACATTATGGTGGGTTGGCCTTGAACTAATTCCCATACTTTGTTCCTTTCAAACCGATTCAACTCTTTCTTGCATAACTCAATCCAATTTGTGTCATCCAATTCTTAAGACACATCTTTAGGCTCTATCTCGAGAAATAAAACAAATGAACATATCTTCATGATGTGCTCGTCACCTATGGATGTAGCTATTGAGTTTTGTTCTTCTTGAACCAAGAAACCAATCTATTTCCAAGCATTTGACATGTACCCAAGTACTCTTCCTCGTCAACTCTACATCTAAAGATAACTGAGTCCGAGTATCCTACCAACTTGAATCCTCATTCCTTTGGATACCATAAGCCGACTTCCTCGCATCCTTCAAATACCTTAGGATTTTCTTAGCTACGATCATGTGGCTCTCTTTTGGTGCGATTGAAATCTAGCGCATACACCTACTTTGCAAAGGTGATATCTAGCTCTTCCGGCCGTTAGATTAGATAATGATCCAATCGAGAGCTCTATATCCGGTTTGATCAACGACTTTGCCATCCGCATCCATGTCCATATTGACTGATGTGTTCATAGGAATCTTCACAGAAGATTTCTCTTCCATACCAAATTTCTTCATCAAATCTCTGGTATACTTGGTTTGGCTTATGAAGGTTCCATCCTTCAATTGCTTGACTTGAGGTCCTGGGAAGAAAGTCAGCTCTCCCATCATGCTCATCTCGAATTTTCCTTGCATGAGGTTTGAGAACTTGTCACACAACTCTTTATTTGTGGATCCAAAAATGATATCATCCACATATATTTGAATAAGCGATACTCTCTCCATCTTGAATTCTAAGAGTGTTACATCAACCTTGCCTTTGGTGAATCTATTGTCAATTAGAAATTGAGACAATGTATCATACCATGCTCTTGGTACTTATTTCAATCCATATAATGCTTTCTTGAGCTTGTAGACCTTATCTCCAATAGTTTTCTGCTCAAAACCTGAAGGTTCTTCAACATAGACTTCTTCCTCTAACAGTCCATTTAGAAATGCACTATTCATATCCATTTGATATACAGTGAAGTTCTTATGTGCAGCATAAGCAAGAAACATCCTTATTGCTTCGAATCTTGCAACAAGAGCAAGGGTTTCTTCAAAATTTATACCTTCTTCTTGGCAATATCCTTTGACTGCCAATCTTGCTTTGTTTCTAACAACAGATCCTTCCTCATTCATCTTATTTCAGAAAACCCATTTTGTGCCAATGACATTCTGGTGGGTTGGCCTTCGAACTAATTCCCATACTTTGTTCCTTTCAAACTGATTCAACTCTTCTTGCATAACCTGAATCCAATTTGTGTCATCCAATTCTTAAGACACATCTTTAGGCTCTATCTGAGAAATAAAACAAATGAACATATCTTCATGATGTGCTCTGCTTCAGCTATGGATGTAGCTATTGAGTTTTGTTCTTGCTGAACCAAGAAACCAATCTATTTCCAAGCATTTGACATGTACCCGAAGTACTCTTCCTGTCAACTCTACATCCAGCATAATCTGAGTCTGAGTATCCTACCAGCTTGAATCCTCATTCATTTGGATACCATAAGCCGACTTCCTGGCATCCCTTCAAATACCTTAGGATTTTCTTAGCTACAGTCATGTGGCTCTCTTTTGGTGCAGATTGAAATCTACCGCATACACCTACTGCAAAGGTGATATCTAGCCTGCTGGCTGTTAGATAGAGCAATGATCCAATGAGAGCTCTATATCTGGTTTGATCAACAGCTTTGCCATCTGCATTCATGTCCATATTGACTGATGTGTTCATAGGAATCTTCACAGAAGATTTCTCTTCCATACCAAATTTCTTCATCAAATCTCTGGTATACTTGGTTTGGCTTATGAAGGTTCCATCCTTCAATTGCTTGACTTGAGGTCCTGGGAAGGGAAGAAAGTCAGCTCTCCCATCATGCTCATCTCATTTTCCTTGCATGAGGTTTGAGAACTTGTCACATAGCTCTTTATTTGTGGATCCAAAAATGATATCATCCACATATATTTGAATAAGCAGTATACTCTCTCCATCTTGAATTCTGAAGAGTGTTCTGTCAACCTTGCCTTTGGTGAATCTATTGTCAATTAGAAATTGAGACAATGTATCATACCATGCTCTTGGTACTTATTTCAATCCATATAATGCTTTCTTGAGCTTGTAGACCTTATCTCCAATAGTTTTCTGCTCAAAACCTGAAGGTTCTTCAACATAGACTTCTTCCTCTAACAGTCCATTTAGAAATGCACTATTCATATCCATTTGATATACAGTGAAGTTCTTATGTGCGACATATAAGCAAGAAACATCATTATTGCTTGAATCTTGCAACAAGAGCAAATGTTTCTTCAAAATTTATACCTTCTTCTTGGCAATATCCTTTGGCTACCAATCTTGCTTTGTTTCTAACAACATGATCCTTCCTCATTCATCTTATTTCAGAAAACCCATTTTGTGCCAATGACATTCTGGTGGGTTGGCCTTCGAACTAATTCCCATACTTTGTTCCTTTCAAACTGATTCAGCTCTTCTTGCATAACCTGAATCCAATTTGTGTCATCCAATTCTTAAGACACATCTTTAGGCTCTATCTGAGAAATAAAACAAATGAACATATCTTCATGATGTGCTCTGCTTCAGCTATGGATGTAGGTATTGAGTTTTGTTCTTCTTTGAACCAAGAAACCAATCTATTTCCAAGCATTTGACATGTACCAAGTACTCTTCCCACAACTCTACATCCAGCATAATCTGAGTCTGAGTATCCTACCAGCTTGAATCCTCATTCATTTGGATACCATAAGCCGACTTCCTGGCATCCCTTCAAATACCTTAGGATTTTCTTAGCTACAGTCATGTGGCTCTCTTTTGGTGCAGATTGAAATCTACCGCATACACCTACTGCAAAGGTGATATCTAGCCTGCTGGCTATTAGATAGAGCAATGATCCAATGAGAGCTCTATATCTGGTTTGATCAACAGCTTTGCCATCTGCATTCATGTCCATATTGACTGATGTGTTCATAGGAATCTTCACAGAAGATTTCTCTTCCATACCAAATTTCTTCATCAAATCTCTGGTATACTTGGTTTGGCTTATGAAGGTTCCATCCTTCAATTGCTTGACTTGAGGTCCTGGGAAGGGAAGAAAGTCAGCTCTCCCATCATGCTCATCTCATTTTCCTTGCATGAGGTTTGAGAACATGTCACATAGCTCTTTATTTGTGGATCCAAAAATGATATCATCCACATATATTTGAATAAGCAGTATACTCTCTCCATCTTGAATTCTGAAGCGTGTTCTATCAACCTTGCCTTTGGTGAATCTATTGTCAATTAGAAATTGAGACAATGTATCATACCATGCTCTTGGTACTTATTTCAATCCATATAATGCTTTCTTGAGCTTGTAGACCTTATCTCCAATAGTTTTCTGCTCAAAACCTGAAGGTTCTTCAACATAGACTTCTTCCTCTAACAGTCCATTTAGAATTGCACTATTCATATCCATTTGATATACAGTGAAGTTCTTATGTGCAGCATAAGCAAGAAACATCATTATTGCTTCGAATCTTGCAACAAGAGCAAATGTTTCTTCAAAATTTATACCTTCTTCTTGGCAATATCCTTTGGCTACCAATCTTGCTTTGTTTCTAACAACAGATCCTTCCTCATTCATCTTATTTCAGAAAACCCATTTTGTGCCAATGACATTCTGGTGGGTTGGCCTTCGAACTAATTCCCATACTTTGTTCCTTTCAAACTGATTCAGCTCTTCTTGCATAACCTGAATCCAATTTGTGTCATCCAATTCTTAAGACACATCTTTAGGCTCTATCTGAGAAATAAAACAAATGAACATATCTTCATGATGTGCTCTGCTTCAGCTATGGATGTAGCTATTGAGTTTTGTTTTTGCTGAACCAAGAAACCAATCTATTTCCAAGCATTTGACATGTACCCGAAGTACTCTTCCCCGTCAACTCTACATCCAAAGATAATCGAGTCCGAGTATCCTACCAACTTGAATCCTCATTCATTTGGATACCATAAGCCGACTTCCTGGCATCCCTTCAAATACCTTAGGATTTTCTTAGCTACGATCATGTGGCTCTCTTTTGGTGCGATTGAAATCTACGCATACACCTCTTTGCAAAGGTGATATCTAGCCTGCTTGGCTATTTAGATAGAGCAATGATCCAATGAGAGCTCTATATCCGGTTTGATCAACAGCTTTGCCATCTGCATTCATGTCCATATTGGCTGATGTGTTCATAGGAATCTTCACAGAAGATTTCTCTTCCATACCAAATTTCTTCATCAAATCTCTGGTATACTTGGTTTGGCTTATGAAGGTTCCATCCTTCAATTGCTTGACTTGAGGTCCTGGGGGAAGAAAGTCAGCTCTCCCATCATGCTCATCTCATTTTCCTTGCATGAGGTTTGAGAAAATGTCACATAGCTCTTTATTTGTGGATCCAAAAATGATATCATCCACATATATTTGAATAAGCAGTATACTCTCTCCATCTTGAATTATGAAGCGTGTTCTATCAACCTTGCCTTTGGTGAATCTATTGTCAATTAGAAATTGAGACAATGTATCATACCATGCTCTTGGTACTTATTTCAATCCATATAATGCTTTCTTGAGCTTGTAGACCTTATCTCCAATAGTTTTCTGCTCAAAACCTGAAGGTTCTTCAACATAGACTTCTTCCTCTAATGACCCATTTAGAAATGCACTATTCATATCCATTTGATATACAAAGAAGTTCTTATGTGCGATAAGCAAGAAACATCATTATTGCTTGAATCTTGCAACAAGAGCAAATGTTTCTTCAAAATTTATACCTTCTTCTTGGCAATATCCTTTGGCTACCAATCTTGCTTTGTTTCTAACAACAGATCCTTCCTCATTCATCTTATTTCGAAAACCCATTTTGTGCCAATGACATTCTCAAAGGGTTGGCCTTCGAACTAATTCCCATACTTTGTTCCTTTCAAACCGATTCAGCTTCTTCTTGCATAACTCAATCCAATTTGTGTCATCCAATTCTTAAGACACATCTTTAGGCTCTATCTGAGAAATAAAACAAATGAACATATCTTCATGATGTGCTCTGCTTCAGCTATGGATGTAGCTATTGAGTTTTGTTCTTGCTGAACCAAGAAACCAATCTATTTCAAGCATTTGACATGTACCGAAGTACTCTTCCTGTCAACTCTACATCCAGCATAATCTGAGTCTGAGTATCCTACCAACTTGAATCCTCATTCCTTTGGATACCATAAGCCGACTTCCTGGCATCCCTTCAAATACCTTAGGATTTTCTTAGCTACAGTCATGTGGCTCTCTTTTGGTGCAGATTGAAATCTAGCGCATACACCTACTGCAAAGGTGATATCTGCTCACTTGGCTTTTAGATAGATAGAGCAATGATCCAATGAGAGCTCTATATCCGGGTTTGATCAATGACTTTGCCATCTGCATCCATGTCCATATTGACTGATGTGTTCATAGGAATCTTCACAGAAGATTTCTCTTCCATACCAAATTTCTTCATCAAATCTCTGGTATACTTGGTTTGGCTTATGAAGGTTCCATCCTTCAATTGCTTGACTTGAGGTCCTTGGGAAGAAAGTCGCTCTCCCATCATGCTCATATCTCGAATTTTCCTTGCATGAGGTTTGAGAACTTTTCACACAGCTCTTTATTTGTGGATCCAAAAATGATATCATCCACATATATTTGAATAAGCAGTATACTCTCTCCATCTTGAATTCTGAAGAGTGTTCTGTCAACCTTGCCTTTGGTGAATCTATTGTCAATTAGAAATTGAGACAATGTATCATACCATGCTCTTGGTACTTATTTCAATCCATATAATGCTTTCTTGAGCTTGTAGACCTTATCTCCAATAGTTTTCTGCTCAAAACCTGAAGGTTCTTCAACATAGACTTCTTCCTCTAACAGTCCATTTAGAAATGCACTATTCATATCCATTTGATATACAGTGAAGTTCTTATGTGCAGCATAAGCAAGAAAACATCATTATTGCTTCGAATCTTGCAACAAGAGCAAATGTTTCTTCAAAATTTATACCTTCTTCTTGGCAATATCCTTTGGCTACCAATATTGCTTTGTTTCTAACAACAGATCCTTCCTCATTCATCTTATTTCAGAAAACCCATTTTGTGCCAATGACATTCTGGTGGGTTGGCCTTCGAACTAATTCCCATACTTTGTTCCTTTCAAACTGATTCAGCTCTTCTTGCATAACCTGAATCCAATTTGTGTCATCCAATTCTTAAGACACATCTTTAGGCTCTATCTGAGAAATAAAACAAATGAACATATCTTCATGATGTGCTCTGCTTCAGCTATGGATGTAGCTATTGAGTTTTGTTCTTGCTGAACCAAGAAACCAATCTATTTCCAAGCATTTGACAAGTACCCGAAGTACTCTTCCTGTCAACTCTACATCCAGCATAATCTGAGTCTGAGTATCCTACCAACTTGAATCCTCATTCCTTTGGATACCATAAGCCGACTTCCTGGCATCCCTTCAAATACCTTAGGATTTTCTTAGCTACAGTCATGTGGCTCTCTTTTGGTGCAGATTGAAATCTAGCGCATACACCTACTGCAAAGGTGATATCTGGCCTGCTGGCTGTTAGATAGAGCAATGATCCAATGAGAGCTCTATATCTGGTTTGATCAACAGCTTTGCCATCTGCATCCATGTCCATATTGACTGATGTGTTCATAGGAATCTTCACAGAAGATTTCTCTTCCATACCAAATTTCTTCATCAAATCTCTGGTATACTTGGTTTGGCTTATGAAGGTTCCATCCTTCAATTGCTTGACTTGAGGTCTTGGGAAGAAAGTCAGCTCTCCCATCATGCTCATCTCGAATTTTCCTTGCATGAGGTTTGAGAACTTTTCACACAGCTCTTTATTTGTGGATCCAAAAATGATATCATCCACATATATTTGAATAAGCAGTATACTCTCTCCATCTTGAATTCTGAAGAGTGTTCTGTCAACCTTGCCTTTGGTGAATCTATTGTCAATTAGAAATTGAGACAATGTATCATACCATGCTCTTGGTACTTATTTCAATCCATATAATGCTTTCTTGAGCTTGTAGACCTTATCTCCAATAGTTTTCTGCTCAAAACCTGAAGGTTCTTCAACATAGACTTCTTCCTCTAAATCCATTTAGAAATGCACTATTCATATCCATTTGATATACAGTGAAGTTCTTATGTGCAGCATAAGCAAGAAACATCCTTATTGCTTCGAATCTTGCAACAAGAGCAAAGGTTTCTTCAAAATTTATACCTTCTTCTTGGCAATATCCTTTGGCTACCAATCTTGCTTTGTTTCTAACAACAGATCCTTCCTCATTCATCTTATTTGTAAAAACCCATTTTGTGCCAATGACATTCGGTGGGTTGGCCTTGAACTAATTCCCATACTTTGTTCCTTTCAAACCGATTCACTCTTCTTGCATAACCTCGAATCCAATTTGTGTCATCCAATTCTTAAGACACATCTTTAGGCTCTATCTGAGAAATAAAACAAATGAACATATCTTCATGATGTGCTATGGATCTGGTTCGCATGCCATCTCTAACATCTCCAATGACTAACTCTGGTGGATGGTCTCTCAGCCATCTCACATCAGGTTGGAGTAAGTCTCTTTGGATTCACCGTCTCTCGACTAAGTTGTCTTGAACAACTCTTTCATCTTCATTCAATCAGACCTTCCAAAATGTCTTTTTGAGATTCAACTATCTCATCTTCATCAGGGTTGAGTGTTCTCACTTCAGCTTCAACAGAAGGACTCTTCTGCATAGTTGGTTGATTCAGCTTATCAGCTAACTCATCAATGTCTTCTCCATTCACATTGGGTTCATCAAAAACCACATGGATAGACTCTTCTGTAATCATAATCCTCTTGTTCAGCACTCTATATGCTTTACTCTTAGCTGCGTATCCCAAAAAGATACATTCATCAGCTTTAGCATCAAATGCCTTCAAATTATCTTTGCCATTGTTATGGATGAAGCATTTATATCCAAATATCTTGAAGTATCCGATATTTAGCTTTCTCACTGTCCAAATCTCATAGGGAGTCTTGGTTAATTGCCTGTTAATCATGCATCTATTATGAGTATAACATGTTGTGTTTATAGCTTCAGCCCAAAATCTCTTAGGCAATCCAGCTTCATCTAACATTGTCATTGCAGCTTCCTTGAGAGTTTTGTTCCTTCTTTCAGCTACTCCATTCTGTTGTGGAGTCCTTGCAGCTGATAACTCATGAGCAATACAATTTTCAACACAATACTGAGTTATTATCCCATTGACAAACTCAGTTCCCCTGTCAGATCTTATCTTTATAATGGTTTGACTCTTCTCATTTTGAACTCTTCTCATCAGCTGAGGTAACTTCTGCAAAGTTTCATTCTTTTTACACATGAAAATTATCCATGTATATCTTGAATAATCATCCACCACTACAAGGGTGTATTTCTTTCCACTGATGCTAGCTGACTCAACTGGACCAAATAAACCAATATGCAACAGATGCAATATCCTTGTTGAAGAAGGACTTGACTTATCCTTGAATGATGATTTGATTTGCTTTCCCATCTGGCATGCATCACATACACTTTCTTTCTTGTACACTGAGTCTGGCAATCCTTCTACAAGATGACTCCTTGCAAGCTTGTTAAGTGTCTTGAAGTTTAGATGACTCAGCTTTTTGTGCCACAACCAACTTGTTTCAGCTATGCTATTTGCTAGCAGATATGTGCTTGGTGTAGCAGTAGACCAATCTACCACATACATATTCTTTTGCCTTGAACCTTGCAACACTATTTCATTGGACTCAACATCTTTGATTTGGCATAATCCCATGTTGAATCCTACGTTGTAGCCTTTGTCACAGAGTTGGCTGATACTTAGCAGGTTGAAGTTGGGGCCTTCAACGTAAGCAACATCTGTGATTTCCAATCCATTTTTCTTGATGGATCCTGTGCCTTTGATCTCCCCTGGAGCTTCATTTCCTTCAAGTATAACTTTAGCATCTCTAATCTCCTTGAATCTTGACAAATTTTTCTTGTTTCCTGTCATATGTCTGGAAAAACCACTATCCATGTACCAGGTTCCTTGGCACTCAGCTGTTCCTTGAACCTGCAATCAAGGAAATCAGTTTTTAGGTACCCATACTTGTCTGGGTCCTAGGGGGTTAGTGCTATAAGATGTTCCAACCAACTTATAGCCAAATGGTCTTGACTCTTAGAGGTTGCCATCTATCAGTGCCATAATCATAATGCACATTAGCAAATTGCTTGGGGGTTTTAGGATCATACGACTATCTCTTTTGTTTGTATGCCTGTGTTTGTGTTTTAGCAATTGCTTTCTTGGGGTAGTTGTGGTTTATCTGAGTGTAGTGCTTGGGTGCATATGTGTGCTGATAAAAGCTCTTTTTTCTTTGGAATGACCTTTGCTGAGGTTTAGGTCTTTGCCATTTTGGATTATATTCCATAGGCTTTTGCTGATGTTTCACATTATTCCAATCAGCATAGTTTGGATAGTGTTTACAATTCCCATCATATGTATTTCTCTCATGAAATTTATGGGGTTTTTGGTAGCTCTGTTTGCTTTTCACAGAGTATTTTCTGTTCGGAGTTTGCTGAGGGACATGGCTGAATTTCTTCTCAGCTGTCCTTTCAGCATACTCAACTGACTTATTTCCTTTTCCTTTATATCCAAGGCCAGTATGATTGTGATTGTGCTTTGGAGTGAATGTGGGTGGAGTATTTGGTGTTTTGGGTTTTTGAAATGCTTCACTGCTTGAAGATCCCTTTTTCAAATCACTCTTGGAGTCTGACTATGCACAGAGGAATTAAATCATATGCATGTCTTGTCTCCGCATTCTTTTTTACTCATAATAAGTTCATCCAATGATTTGGATGTTTTTGTAAATGAGGCAATCACATTTTTTTAGATCTTTTTCCCTCTTTTCTGTAGCAGCTAACTCTGCTATGATCTTGGCATTTTCAAATTTTGACTTAGTGTTCTCATTAGCTATGTGACTCAGAGTGCTCAGCTCTTTTGTCAGCTGTAAGTTTTGGCTTTTAAGCTGACTGTTTTCCTCATTTAAGGTTGTGTGTGAGGACTTTATGTGTTTAAAATCTTTCATCATTTTGCCTAATGAATCATAAAGGCCTGTGGGTGATGAAGTGTGTGTCACAGTGACTATCACTTGAATCAGAATGGGATGAGTTAGAGTGTACATCATCTTCTTGATCTTGTTCTTTGGCCATGAGGCAGATCATAGCCTCTTCTTCAGAATCACTAGAGTAGTCTGCTTCACTCTTTGTCCCGAGTCTCCCGCTCTTTGCACTTGGGTCAGCTCAGCCTCGGCGACTAACATGGCTTTCTTCTTTTCATGTCTTCTTTCCCTGAAGACTTTTCTTTCTTCTTCATTCCTATATTTGTTGACTGGTGGATAGGAACAGTCAACTGCAAAATGTCATGGTTGTCTGCAATTCTAACACATGTTCTCAGCTCTTTGATCAGCTCTGTCTGTTATTTGATTATCAGCTCTCTAATAATAGCTCTTTGATGCTCAACTCTCTTGGATGGCCTGTCTTCCCTAGCATTAGAAGGTGTTGAATGTCTTCTGGAGGTTTCACCCTTATTCCTTTTATAGTTCTTGTTAAAGAACTTCTTGAATCTCTTAATCATCAGGGCAATGTCCTCCTGGTCTATGGCCTCTTTTGGCTCAACTCTTTTCCCTTGACTGGCCAACAATGCAGTTGTCTTGGGTACAACTGTTTCCTCACGCTCTTTTCTTCTCAGCTCAAACTCATAAGCTTTGAGGTCTGAGAATAGCTCATGATTAGATGTTCTTGAGAGGTTCATTGAATGTCTCAGGGCCATGACCTTCATTTCCCTCCAACAAACTTGATACTTGGTTCGACCTTGAACCTTTATACAATCCTTCAACTTGGAAAGTAGACCCTTTTTTGTTTCTTCAAAAGTTCCCTCTTCAACTGATTGAAATTATCTTTCCTTCACAGCTTGTGTTGGATCGAGTTTCTTCGAGTTTAAGGCTTGAGGAATTGCTTGAATTGCTTTGAGAATTTTGCAGGTTAATTTCTCAGAAAATGCTTGCTCTTGCTAGGTTCAGGTAACATTTTCTCAATAGCTTCCTCAGCCTTTTATAGTGCACAGTTGAAATTTGCCCGTTAAAGAGATAGACTAGTTTCAAATGTCACTTTGTGTTTGTTGGCTTGTCTTGTCTTGGTCTGCAACCTTGGTGGTGTTGACCTTTCCTCGTATTAAATGGCATTCCAGGTTTGCAGGGTCTGATACAAGGTGAAATGTTTCCCATTGGTTCCTTCCTTTTGCACAATTCTGGGCCAAACACTTTAAGACCTGGCAGCTTGACAAATTACTATATCGAGTAATATTCTTGACTTTATTCCAACGAATCTAAGTCAGTTGTCTTCACTTGATCACGCTTTACCCCAGGTGACTTGAGTCTGCTCCAATCATGGGATTTACTCAACTATCACTTCAAATGTTAGACTTGACTTCTTGAGTTGACTTTACTGACACTTCTCACAGCTGTTCCACAACTGACTCTCCTTCAGTCGAGTCCTTTACTTCCTTCTAGGCCATACTCAGCTGACACACATCAGAGTCTTCATTCCAATCCTCAGTTGACTTCTTGTAATCTTTGACATAGCTGACTTAACTCAGTTCTTCCAGTCCTATCTATTTCAATGCATAATTACAAGAAAAATGGGGTGCCAACTTCCTAGTTTAAGTTTGACATGGTATCATCAAAATCTAACAAATAAATTTTCTAACATTAATTAATGAGAGACAACTCACAAGTTACATATTTCAACAATTGAATTTAATGCAACAAATATTTTTTTTTTTGGTTTCTTGCACCAAAGGTAAGAGCATGATTCAACAATTAACGATATTTAGTGGGTATTTACACCTACTTTTCAAATTTGGCACTCTAAAATGAGTTTATTCACTTAATAGGATCATATTTTTCTAATGGTTTATGACCTGTCCCGAATCTTGAGTTCGGTCTAACTCACCATGTGGACTGATCACACGAGCAGACTTAGGAGTGGCAATAGGGCGGATTTTGGTATTCCCGTACCCACCCGCTAAGGATCAGGGCATGATTGTGGCAGGGTGAATCGAGGATGGGGCATGAGCGGATATCCCCATTTATATATTTTTTATAATTTAAATAATATTTTTAATTCTCAATTTATATAATTTAACAAAAATATATACATGATTTGTTAAACTTATGTGTTATATTTATTAACACTTTTAGAAATTATCTTCAAATACACTAAAAAATGAATATTATATGATAATTTTTTTTTAAAAAAATAATTTCATATATATGTATATACACAATATAAAATATATTTAATATATAATTATATATATAATGGGGTTGGGGGTAGGGTGACCTAAACCCATCAGACCCCATTAAAATATTCGGGGTGGGAATTTTCCATGGGGTTCGGGGGGACAGGTTCCACGACCGGATTCGGGCATTCTGCCATATCTAAGCAAACTTTCTATAAGTACCAGCAATCAACAATTCAACATGATAAAAGTGTGATTGATATTTTATCCAAATGATTTATTTGTTGATTTGGATTTTAGTATCATTTCCCGATCCCACTCTAATTCAAGTATCGCAAAATTTTAAGTGGAGTTATTTAATAAACGTGAAATGTTCTTTGATTTCTACAGGGGTAAAATTGACTTTTTATTATTACCAATTAATCGAATCCTTTAAGACTAAAATTTTTATCACATTATTTAATTTTGGAATTTATTATTTAATTGTCCATAATATTAATTGTTGTTGGGTCAAAATGTTACTAAGCAGTCCTACGGTTCATGAGGTCATTTCATTACTTGCAGCCTATGAGACCCAACTCATTAGATCAAGCTCATGAGGCTCATGTCATTAGATGAAGCTCCATGAGGCTCATGTCATTAGATGAAGCTCCATGAGGCTCACCATCTCATGTATAAGTAGTCAATCCATATTCATTTAATGTAATCTGAACTTAATTACATAATCAATTCATCTGCCTTTTGATTATTCTATGGACACTTGCAGACTTGCTGACTTAAGCATCAGAGAGATTTTTCTGGACAACCGCATAGCCCTCCTAATCATGTTTGTTTGTGTTGCATACTAGTTGTTACTACATGATTATATTTGATACTGGAGTTATCTTTACTCTAAGACCTGGACTGTTGGACCATCAAAACCAATTACCCTGTCTTAGGATTGATCTGGACTTTTAAGCATCATCAATTTTAGATACTATTACACTTTTCATTTGATGTGATAAAATCATCCCGTTTTAAAATTTAGAATCGAGTTAAGTGGGGAAAATGGGTAAAGCAAGACAAATATATTTTAGATGGAATCAATCAAAATATCCGATTAAACTCTCATTTTCTTTCTCTCAAAACCCTAACTGTTTTTGTTCCTCCATATTCTTTCTTCTTTTCTTCCCCGAAGGATGAGGGAAGTAATTAATTTTCGTTGCTTTTAATCTAAATAAATTTGTCCCCAGTTGATGGTATTTATTTGTCCCCATTATGTGTCTTTTTTTTCCAGTTAATAAATTTGTCCCATATGTGGGATTCTGTGTTCAGAAGATTAGATGAGTCATAACCTGACAATACGTGATAGAAGCGAGATCATCTTTGCTACGTGTTTTATCTAGTGCTTCCATTGTGAAACATTTTATTCTAAAAACAAAAACCTAATGCTCTTTCTTTGTCACACCATGCAAATATGACACTATGTATTACTTGAATTAGTCTATTATATATATATATATATATATATATATTTAGACAAGTGATGGATCTATTTAGACAAGTGATCATGGTGAGATCAGATAGATTGATCTTAACCATTCTCATATAATAATCAAAGGTTGTAATTAAATGGATTAAACTTACATTAAATACTTAATTTAAATAATGAAAAGGATAACGATGTAAAACTACAAATAAATGTAATCTAAAATACAACAAGAAATCAATAAATTAAATATGAAAATGAATCAATCACGCAACTGTAAATATATATCATATTGATCCCAATCCCCTTACAAAGATGCCATTACTCGACTAATACAAAATTTTCTTTTTCTACGCTATTAACGAGCTATGCATATTTTACAGAGAGAACAAAAATTATGCAGAAGGTAACTTCAATTCTTAGTGAAAAACACCAATAATTCTACAAGAAACTTCCATGGACAACATAGAAGAAGTTGACACCAGAAAGAACTCAAGGCTCGGTATATCCAACCCCGTCTCTATATACTGTGATCTGTAAATTTTCGCATTAGAGATAGTGCATAAATAATTTGGGAACACCGCATAAATAACTATAAGATTCAACTATGCAACAATGCATTGTCTAGAAGCTATCTATGCAATGTAAAAAAACTAAAATATATAGTACATTATGCAAAGTGTCATAAACTATGCATTATCGTAAACCATGCAAAGTGTCATAAACTATGCATTATCATAAACTATGCAAAGTGTCATAAACTATGCATCAAAAATCAACTAACTATGCATTATCTAGAAACTATTTACGCAAAAAAAAAAAAAACTAAATTATACAGTACATTGTACCCAACTATACAAAGTGTGATAAAACTATGCACAAAAAATCAACTAATTATGCATTGTCTAGAAACTATTTATACAATGTGTCAGGGGCGGCCCTGGGGCGGAGCAGGTATTGCCGCCGCACAGGGCCCCCCTTCGGCAAGGGCCCCCGTAGTTGTTTTTTTTATATATTTGTATATATATTGTTTAGTTATATATTTACAAAGGTTGAATGAGAGACAAAAATGTAAGATGGTAGATTGGTATGAGCTTTATTTTATACTTTGGAGGTCATGCGTTCAAGTCTTGACAATTGCAAAAATAAATTTATTTTTCCCCTTTTCTATTTCTAACTATCATGTTTTTTTTTTTGAAAAAACAAAAATAAAAACTTAGCATTGTCTTTGATTCCAATTGAGAGTGGATTTCAGTAATTAATTGATTATGAAAGATTGACTGGTGGGTTGTTGATAAAAATACAAGAATATCAATTTTTCGTAGCTAATTTATTAATAATGTTTTTTGTCTTCTCTCTATGGTAAATTATATTAAACGATCTTTTTTGTAACTTTGTTTTAATAAGACCAAAACATTAAAGTTGGAGTATGATATTTTTTACTACTAAAATAAGTATTTTATATGTTAAATCAATGAAACTATATTTGTAATATTATTTTTTTGTTATTTTTAATTTTTTTTATGTAAATACAAGGGCCACCATTGTTGTTTTTTGCTCTAGGCCTCTCGAAACCTAGGACCGGCTCTGCAATGTATAAGAACTTTATATGCAGTACAATATTATACTCAACTATGCAATAAGTGTCATAAAACTATACAAACAAAAACAACTAGCTAACTATGCATTGTTTAAGATCTATCTAAGCATGAAATGAAGACTAACTATACTTATTCTCCCCAACCTCGTGGTTTTACATTTCATCAATATGTGTTCATAAAATGTACAACAAAAAACAACTAATTATACATTATCTAATAGCTATCTAAGCAACAAATGAACACCAACTCTGCTGGATCCTAAAAAGAACATAAAAAGAAATTTGAAAAAAAAATGCTCCTAAAATCGCGTCACTAAATAAGGCAGTTACAATTACATTCCATAAAATACGATTACAGAAAGTCAAATGACTCCCCAAAAAAAACATGCCAACTTACAAAATTTCTATAATCAGGGTCGGATTTGAGGAAAGGCCCAACAGGCTCTAGTTTAGGGCCCAAATTTTTTTGGGGCCCAATTTTTTTTTTATTTATTTTAACTTTCTAGTAAACAACACCTATGGTTCAATTTCTTTTTTTCCTCTTTACTCCAGAACACCCAAATTCAAAGAAAATGCCTAAACTCTTCTTACTCCTATGCAATTCACGTTAACAACGTGCAAAGAACCAAACTCTCTTCTCTTCTCCCATCGTGAGCCGTGATTTTAATATTTCTCACTTGGTCACTCCTCAGTGGCAGCCGACAGTCAAACTTTTAGAATCCCACTTAGAGCTTTGTAAAGCATAGGTCCGATCGTGTTAATAATATCTTAAATTAAAGACATTTAAAAAAATGCCTAAAAACTGAAAAAATCACATTCATCCAAAAATTTCAATCAATGTCTAAGATTAGTATATAGTGTCTCATCCCATAAATCGGCCTCATTTGAACCAATCTCTCCCTATATATTATTTGTTGCTTTTTGGCAAGTTTTCTTGGACGACGGATCCTTTTTTATTTGTGTCTACTTGGATTCTTTTCCTTGTAACCTACCACTGCCGGCATTCAGAGAAAGCATGCTGCAACTTGATCAATTTGCAGAAATCGTGATATATGTATATATATAAGATTTCGAGAATAAAAAAATAGATATTATTTTTTTTTCTTAAAATAGTTATTCAATGTAAAACAGAATAAATTTGAAGGAAAAACTTTTTTGGCTGCTCATGAGGCTGGTGGCCATGGCAAGTACAAATCGCCACACTCACAAATTAGTTATTTCGTGATCATTATGATAATAAGATTTACTTTGATGTTCCTAAAAAGGAAAAAAAACAAATGATTTACTTTGATGTTTATGCAATTATGTTTAATCACAAAGAAAGCAAACATCACCGTACACAACCATGAACGACGTGAATGTATTTTTTACTGTGTTTTGGTTTTGTTATAATTTGATGGGCTGACTCTATCGAAATCCGAGTGCATTAATTTGGGTCGAATTAAATCTGGGTTGGATCAGGCCCACAAGCGATTGGGCCGGTGGGTTTTGTCATGTTTGGTAAATCCCAGTGCAGAAATTGTATTTTCATTACATAAAACTTCTTACATTCTTGCTACCAATTAAGCTATAATAACATGAGTTGGGAACTTTAAGGGCCTATTTGGATGGAGGGATTTGAAATTTCAAGGGATTTTAAAATTATTGGATTTGAAATCCACCTCTTGTTTGGATAATGTGGATTTGTGTAAGGATTTCAAATCCATCGTAAGTTTTGATAAAAAAAATTTAGAAGCTCTATTTATTTTCTTAATTGATATTTAATAAATAAAAATAAAAGGTATAATCTTATTATTTTGTAAAAAATTACAATTTTATACACTAATAAAAATATGAAATATATAACTTTTATTATGTCTGAATGTGTAATGATAATGCGTGTGCATATGTGAGGAGAATATGTGTGTAGTGTGTGTGCGCGAGTGTAAATGTGTGTAGTGTGTGCAATTTGTGCATATATGTGCGATATGTGTAGTGTGTGTAAATGTGTGCAAAGTATGTAACTATGTAAGTGCGTGTGAATATGCAAGTGAGCATAAAGGTGTGTAGTGTGTGTAAATGTGTGTAGTGTATGTAACTATGTAAGTGCGTGTGAATATGCAAGTGAGCATAAATGGGAAGAAAAAAAGAATGGATTTCAAATGACTAGGTTTTGAGAAGGATTTGAAATCCTTGGAAAATTAACTAAAACATAAAGAGGGATTTGAAATCCATTGATTTCGATTTATATGCCAAACAAGGGTGTGGATTTAGCTAAGGATTTCAAATCTCTCCTCCCAAATCCCTCCATCCAAATGCACCCTAAAATATTTCATAGATAGGGCTGAAAACGAACCAAATTACTCGACTCGACTCGAGATCAATCGTTAAAAGCTCGTTTTGAATATATTTTTTCCATTCGATGATATGTAAAGCTCGATTCGAGCTCAACTCGATTATAAAAGAAGAATGAAATATGTGTACAAATATCAAGCTACTCGAGCTCGATTCGTATTCGTCTCGACTAAAGCTCATTCGACCTAATTCAATCAATAATCAAACCAAACTCAGACACAATATTTGAAGCTAGATAAATTCAAACAAGTTCGAACAGTACTATATTCGGCTTGACTCGATTTGTTTGCATCCCTATTCACGACCGCTGATTCTTACTTCCACATAAAAAATATCAAGAAAATTTCACAAATATGTCCAACCTTTTCAAATTGAGCCAAATTTTGTCGCTGCTTTGTAAAATAATTATGGATAAAAGCGGGCCTTGTTTTCTAGCAGTTGGCTGGTTTAGTTGGTGATACCCAAAATATAAAAGACAATTCTAAATTTTCTTTGTCAGTTTTCTTACATGTCTTAATTGTACTAAAGAAATGGTAGGCCGGCAAAAACGTTGAGTAATTAATCTTCTCATGCATTCATCCCTCTATTCTTTAATTTTTGTCCTCAAACGACCAAAATTATTCTCAATTTTATCTTATAAGGGCGACTTTTTTTTCATTCATCACAATTCACAATAGCAGCTTGAAAAACAATTGACAGAAAAAAACGGCGTTCTAATGAATTCACTCATAACAACATTTTTTCCTTTAACAATTTTCATTTCAATATTTGTTCCTACACTCTGCCATGATCAAAATGTAGATAAGCTTCAATCTTGTTTGATTGATCACAATGTGAATAATTTCTCTCTATACCCAAGTTCCAAAAATGATCCTATTTATTTCAGCTTGCTCAATTTCTCTATCCAAAATCTCCGTTTCGCGAATCCATCGACTCCTAAGCCGATCGCCATCATCATGCCAGAGAGTAAAAACAAGCTAATAGACAGTGTTTTATGTTGCAAGAAAGGAAATTTTGAAATTAGAGTGAGATGTGGTGGACATAGCTATGAGGGCTCTTCTTACACATCCAACGATGGATCACCGTTCGTTTTGATCGATATGATGAACTTAAATCGAGTTTCTGTCGACTTAGAGTCCGAGGTTGCTTGGGTTGAAGGTGGTGCAACACTTGGCCAGACTTACTATTCGATTTCTGAGTCGAGCAAAGTGCATGGATTTTCGGCCGGTTCTTGTCCTACCGTAGGAATCGGAGGGCACATTTCCGGTGGTGGATTTGGATTACTATCGAGAAAATATGGCCTTGCTGCTGATAATGTTGTCGATGCACTTCTTGTTGATGCAGACGGGAAATTACTAAATCGGGCCGCCATGGGGGAGGATGTGTTTTGGGCCATCCGTGGTGGCGGTGGTGGAATTTGGGGCGTTATTTATGCGTGGAAAATTAAATTGATAAAAGTGCCTGAAGTCGTGACAGGTTTCGTTGTTTCTAGGCCAGGATCAAAGCGTCGCGTTTTGGAGCTAGTCGATAAATGGCAACGTGTTTCGCCTAATTTAGACGATGAATTTTACTTATCGGTTTTCGTTGGCGCCGGTTTGCCTGAAGCCAAAAAAATTGGAATTTCAGCTACTTTTAAGGGGTTCTATTTAGGCCCCAAAAAAGAAGCTGTTGAAATTTTAAGTAATGTTTTTCCAGAATTGGGGATTTTGGAAGGGGATTGTAAGGAAATGAGTTGGATTGAGTCTATTCTTTATTTCTCAGGGCTGAAAAATGGGAGTTCAATTTTTAGCTTGAGAGATAGGTTTTTGCAGAACAAGAATTATTTCAAGGCTAAATCAGATTATGTAAGGGCTTTAATTCCAAGAAGTGGAATTTCAACTGCTATTGAAATACTTGAGAAAGAGCCCAAGGGTTATGTTATTTTAGACCCTTATGGTGGAGCTATGCACAAAATAAGTAGTGAATTTATACCTTTTCCTCATAGAAAAGGTAATATTTTCACAATTCAATATCAAGTTGAGTGGAAAGAGGAAGACAATGATAAAAGCAAAAATTATTTGGAATGGATAAGATTATTTTACAATGTAATGACGCCTTATGTTTCGTCTGGACCGAGGGCGGCTTATGTTAATTACATGGATTTTGATCTCGGAGTTATGGATTTTTTGAATAGTAGTGGTGCAGAAATTGGTGATGCAGTGGAGATGGCAAGGATTTGGGGTGAGAAGTATTTTTTGAAGAATTATGATAGATTGGTAAGAGTTAAGACAATGATAGATCCTTTGAATGTTTTTAGAAATCAACAAGGGATTCCTCCTTTGTCTAGTGGTTATGGGAAAGCAGATACATAGGAAGAAACTTATGTAATTTGTCTTTGGATACATGCAAATCATACACAGAACGAATGGTTTTGTTTGATGTGTTTTACAATTTTAGCTCAAATTCTTGCCTTATTTTACTTTCTTTGTGAGTGAGTATTTTTATTGAGAAAATAATGAATTTCATAAAGGGAGACTGAAAATTCCCCGTAAAGTAAGATAGAAACTCCAACAAATGAAGACAAAATAAAAACTAAAAAAGAAAATAGATAAAAATAAAATAAGAAATCACTTCCCCCATCTTCCACAGAGATATTGATTATTTTCAAGTTGAAGAGATTTGCTAGTTTGGTAAACATGCTTGTATAGGTTGCACATAAACTTCTCTGTTCTGAGTTGTGTGACCTTTTTCTGGCCTTGATATTAGGGGTGTGGACGGGACTTGGCGATTACCGAATCCGAAACGATATCTGAACCGAGAATATTTATTGATTTTTTGGCTTTTCTCTAACCGAACTGTCCCGAAAGATTTCATGGTGTGCATGTACGGTTCTGAAGATTTTTCTAATATTCGTACTAAGTACCATACCGAACAATACCAAACCAAATAGCTAAAACTATAACCGATTTTAAATATTTTTTTATACATACATATATAATATTTTTATCTTATTTATATTTTGATATTGAATTAACTACACATTTCTTTGAAATTTAGTACTATGTAAAACATAATACTAAAAATTATCAAATTAAAAGTTTGGCATACTTTATCAGTATATCAAATAAATAATTGAATATGAATATTCCACTAAGAGTTACATTAAATTGGTTGCCATCATATTAGTTTATTTAAATGTACCCAACAAATTGCTTCAAAACAAAAATGTATCCAATAAATTAAATTATAAAATCATATTTGATTCGTAGAAAATATTTAGATTTGATGATATTTTACTTATTGATGCGAATCCTTCTACGAAGGATGAGAGCAATACTGAATGCAAGTTATCTTGAGTTCTTGAAGACTATGCAATTGAGTTATTGTATTTAGTTATCATAGTTAAACTACAAAAAAACAGCTACTTCGCGGCGGTTTATTTTAAATATTACGGCGGTTTAAAACCGCCGCCCAAGTATTTCGCAGCGGTTTGCAATCCGCTGTCCATACAGGTGTCGCGAGAGATTTGGCAGCAGTTTTTCGCAAACGCTGAAATTGTGTCACTAAATATTTTAGAAGTGGTTTTTAGCGGTTCCAAACCGCCGCTAATTTTAACATTACAATGTTCCAAACCGCCACGAATAGAAAAGAACGGATGGAAAAAAGGGCAGCGGTTATGTGAACCGCCGCAAATATAATTCTACTATAATTTCTCATTTCTAAAATGCATGTAGTTGTAACAGCTACCACTAATATTTTTATAAAATTTCTTCATAGTTTTTATTCAACTATGTGACAGATGTGTCACATAATTGTGACAAAGTCATAATATCATCCAATTATGTAAAAGTCTTATAAACTGTAATAACATCATAAAGTCAAAAACATTACATTACAATCACTAAAAACATCTACAAAAGTATATGTTCTTATACAATAGCAATATATGCAACATTACGCAAATGAAAATTCTCATTTATATCATGACTAGAGGATGACCATCGTCTTCTGTGCCTGCAATTGAAACCAAATTATAATATTATACCTCATAACTTATATTCAATACAGAAGTCGTAATTCTAGAAATGCTCATAAGTAAAATCATCAAGTGACAAAATGCTAATTGATGAAACAAGTATATACATATAGTTGAATATGGAGAAACAAATGTAATATGCAAGTACATACCATTTCAAATGTTTGGTTTAGCCAATTAGCGAACTGTTTGGGGCCTTTTGTAGCAACATCAGTATAACAAATCATTTTTATGAAACTTTTGTAGCGACTATCATCCAACAGTTGATTAATTCTTAATAGTTAAAGTCTAGATAAAAAATCATAATCCAAAAGAAGTGAATTTGTCCCTTTCTGTCTTTCCTAGATAGACATTTGAGTGGATAAGAAGTGCTTACACCTACTCTTTCATTTAATCATGCATTTGTCTGGTTGTAATTTTGCAACAGTGCTTGCCATAATTGATTAAACAATTAGAGTCCCACCAAATTTTCTGCATTCACTCTATTGATATAATTCTATAATTCTAATTCTCATGTCAAGAAGCAGCCAACATGACAATAAATATACAATAAAATCTATAGCATACTGGTTGGTTCACAAAAACTTGACAGCATACTGGAAAAAAGAAAAGAAACCACACATTCCTTACACAAGTTTTCGATCAAGAGCTTGTTAATTGTCATTGAAGTTTTCGATCAAGAGCGTCTTTGTTATCTAAGATATGTAAACAGCGGTTTCCAAATATTTTAAGTCATAGTTAACTACTTGTCTATTTCTTCAAAACTAGTTTTCAGAATTTTTCTTTCCATGATTGTAGATATGAGACCACAGAATGATAAATAAAGCAATAATCAGGTGATCAATAAACATCAGAATCATTGGTCATGCAAATAAAAGCAACTTACCTCAAAAGCATTCGGGATAAGCGTGCTTACTGCATCAGTTGATTTAGTTTCTTCAGATTTATCCTCCACATCGGCATTCGCTGTTACTTATTGAAAGAAAAAAGCTGGATTACAAAGAGAAATAATGAAGGGTGTAACAGAATTATGTGATATGTCCTACACATAATTTCATTACAATACCAGTAAGTGTCAAATAAATAACAGGACGTCCCTTCCCCGATTTTGCCATTAGTAACGAGTACTACTGTACTAAACGCCTCTTCTTGATATGAGAGCAAGCAATCATACTTACATCTGATCTATATTTCAAGATTTTTTCTTCAATAGACATCCTGTACATGTCTGTGATAATCTTAAACAAAACAAATAGTTATTGACAGTAGAACATCCATGTCCCCAAGACAAATGTATTAATGCTGATACCTATATTTCAAGATTGTAATAATGTGGATATATTTGATAAAACAAGATCAATGGGATTTTAATCAAAAAGAACTAATGAACAGAAGTTACCTGACAAGCAAAATTTGTTATAAATCTTCAATAGAGGGCACAACTAAACAGGAACAACTGGTTTGTTTCTTCAATAATAGATTCCCTGTAAAAGTTTTAGAGTGTAAGTAAAGTAAAGTTGCTGTTTATCAAGATAAAAGTTGTATTTCGTGGCAACTCAATCAAAGATATACCCATCACGAATCACTTGAAAATCATAAACGTTTTCCTGATGAAACTAAATACAAGCAATATTTAGAGAGGGACTGCAAGTTAAATGTCTTTTCTTTATGAAACAAATTATACAAATTACTTTGTCTCCAGGTAACATAAACATCACTAATATAGCAAATTAATTTAATAAAATGAAAATAAGTGAGCGGGCAGACCAATGGAAAAATTCAAACAGAAATAGTTAAACAGAGACACAAAAGGGACAAACACTAACGTCACTTATCAAAAGTTATCCAACACGTAATATAGTTCATTTGTGCGTTAATTGCTAAATCAAGATAAACTAGTATATATTATCAGGAAAATAAGCTTGTACCTGAAATGTAAGATGCTTTTTTCTTCCAGCACTGGCGGTACTTTCGCCATCCAATAAACCTAGCATCCTGTTTCATATTTACTCATTAAATTACCGTAATCAAGAAAAAAAAAAAGAAAGAAAAATATACAGCGACACCCACACACACACACATACATATATATAAAACAAAGGTAAAAAAAGGATTTGCAAAACTTCTTTTGTTTTAAGTAATTTGCAATAAATATACATTCACAAGACTTTGCAATGAGTGCTCTAGAGCAAGCAAACCAAGTAGAACATTCAGGAGGCGTTTACTTTTTCAAAATAATTAGATTTGAAAATTGAAGATAGTGAATCAAAGCCTCAGATCAAAAATTACATCTAACCTTTTTTCTTTTAATCAATATAAGATGCATGTAAGTGCTTAGGGTTTGAGCTAAGGGCTTTCCTCTCACAAGACACAAGCGCCTCATATACGGTGGTAGATCGCTGGTCACCAATGGCGGTGGCGGTGGCGGCGGGAGGGCTAAGCGGCGGCAACGGCGGGAGGGCTGAGCGGTGGCAGCGGCGGGAGACGGAGAGAGAGAAGAGAAGACCCATCGATTTGTGAGAGAAAACAAATTACTAGTTTACTACGAGTTAATTCTATAAGTCAGGACCCCTTTTTTCTAACAATAATTATTAATTTTTAACTTAAATAAACAAAGAGTGATTTCTTTAGTGCCGGTTAAACAACACCGCGTGTATTTTCCTGCGGTTCAGTTAACCGCAGTGAATAAATCGCTACTATATATATTGTTTTCACTTTATTAACAGCGGTAACAACAACCGCCACTAAATTTGGTTTTAGCAGCGGTTTTATCAGACCGCCTCTAAATATGTGTCACAAAATAACCTTTTTTTTGTAATGGTTTAAGTGTTTATTTCCATTGTTACGAGTTATTTGAGTAGCCAAATTCTTGTTAAGGGCCAAGTATATTGAGTCTAGAGTCATGTTAGTTAATCGGGTGTTGAAAAGAAGCATTGTAGATCGAATAACATGGGGATGCTTTCAAATACATCCAAACGCGTCAACAATTTTCAGCATTGGCAGGGTTTAGTATTTTGGCCATAACTTTCTCTTACAAAATTGGTATTGAAATGATTCAAGATCTTTATGGAAAGCTAAGAGAAAGACACAACTTTCATGAAGACCCCAAGAGCTAATTCACACGTTTGGGATACACACGCCCGTGTGAAATTTCACATGACCGTGTGAGGGTTCACACGATCAGAAACCGCCAGAATTGGGAAAAACAGAGGCATGTTAGTACGGGAGTCACGCATGCGCATGGCTTGGTCGTGCGCCCGTCTGCATCTACATGTTTTTGTTCTTTTAGGTCTGTTTTTTAGTTTCCTTTTGGGCTTAGACTTCTTTTATTTTCTAGTTGTTTAGGGTTTGTTTTGTGTCGCCTATATAAGGAAAACACTTTATTTATTTTTATTAACAAGACTTTTGATATTGGGTTTTTCCTAGAGATTCGAGATTGTTCATCTTGTTGCGAATTCTGACTTATAAAACAAACTGCCGCATTTGGTTGTGGCGTCTTCATATGCCAAGGTTCTTGCTTCGGTAAGCAACGAATCGAGGTTTTCACCATCTTTAATTGAATTAGTGAAGATCTCGACATATTATAATTTGAGTCGTATGCACGGTTGTTGCTACAGTTCACATTAGTTGGTAGTCAAAGTCATCTAGCAAGGTTAAATCTATCATTGTTTTCATTTATCCTTGTTTTTCCAGATTTTATTTGTTATCCATAAACCCTAGTTCTTCAAGAGTTACCATATATATATATATACATATATATATATATATACATATATCAGAATTTCAAATTTGCACATCAAAATCAGCAGGTAAAAAATCGTAATTCACGTGCATAAAAAATCAAAATTCTGGATTTGAAGTTACAAATCCTAGTCTTCTAAATTCATCTTATTGAGATTTTTTGTTCGTATAGTAATTATCTTGGTCTGATGGGACGTACTTGCGATTGACTGACTAGTTTATAATCATAACAAATACGAGTACTTGGAATTGTGAGTTGAGTGAAAACTGAGCGTATACACGTGAGGGAGAGAACCATCCATGTCCAAAGAAAATCGAAAACCATTAGATTTGAGTAACAAGTTGCCTACGGAGGCACTTGCAAGCCTTATGACGAGAGTGATAACTGAAACATATGGGGATCCTTGTGAGGGGCCAAAAGAAGAAGAGCCTAGAGCACGGAGGCCTAGAAGGAATGAATTGGAGGAATGGGCGAATGATATTGACGATTTCGATTCCGAAAGGGAGCAAAATTACAATCTGGGTAGGGACCGACGTGGAAATAGAGGTGATATGAGATGGGGAAATGGCAATTTGAGTAACATGAAAATGCAAATTCCATAGTTCTAGGGAAAGAGTGATCTAGACGCTTAACTGGATTGGAAAAGGAAAAATGAAAACATGTTTGATGCTAGAACTATTCCGAATTGAAAAAGGTGAAATTGGCATCAACCGAGTTCTCAGATTATGCAAGTGTTTGGTGGGACCAATTAGGTTCTCGAGGAGGAGAAACGGCAAACGACCTATCTCCACATGGAAGGAGATGAGAAGTTTGATGCGATGTCGTTTTGTACTAAATCATTATTATAGAGGCGTCTATCCATATTGCAGAGGTTGACATAGGGGTCTAGAAGTGTAGAAGATTACCATGAGAAGATGAAAATGTTGATGTCAAGGGCTAATATAGATGAGGACCAGGAGGTTACGATAGCGAGATTTATCGCTGGATTTAATATGCCTATAGTAGATATTTTCGACTTACATCGTTGTGTCAACTTAGAGGAGATGGTGCATATGGATGTCAAAGTTGAGCAGCAGCTCAAGAAGAGGGATTTTACACGGCAAAATCCCAACACTAGCGCCATTACTTGGGGTTCGAATACTCCTAAAATGGATGATGCATGCTTTTCACAACATCCCAAAGTTGTGGAGAACAAGACAGAATTGGACAACGCCAAACCTTCAAGTAAATCTGATCTTTCTACTTCACGCATTAGAGATATTGAGTGTTTTAAATATCATGGGAGTTCCGTTTCTTTGAAATTTATCTCCTCTCCTCCAATCACTACTTCCAACTTATTAAACAAATGTCATGGAAGGGATCATAGAGCTAGTGAATGTCTGAATAGAAGAATGATGGTGATTCGAGCTAATGGTGACATATAGTCCAAAAGTGAGGATGAGCCAAATTATAGTGATATGTGGAGTTGGAATAGGTTCCAAAGGTAGTTATGCTGACGAGGGGCGATGTGTTGTCACTAGTGTCACGTAGAATTTTGAATATTAAGCTTAAGTTGGTCGATCATGAGCAACGCGAAAATGTTTTTCACAGATGCTTAGTTAATGATAAGGTGTGTAGTATGATCATTGATGGAGGTAGTTGCAAAAATGTGGCTAGTACAAAATAGATGGAGAAGTTGGAGATTCCTACACTTGAACATCCAGAGTCGTATACACAATAATGGTTCACTGATTGTGGTGAGGTACGAGTTAATAAGCGAGTTTTAGTATCTTTTCAGATTTGGGGTTATAAGGATGATATATTATGCGATGTAGTGCCAATGCGGGCTTATCATATTTTGTTGGATAGATCATGGCAATTTGATAGGCGAGTTTTGCATGATGGATATACTAATTGTTATACTATTGAGCATGAGCGGAGAAAGTTTATACTTTTATCTCTTTCACCTACATAAAATCTATAACAATCATGTGAGGATGAGAGTTTGCGAGTCAAAAGAAAAAGAGAGTTTGGCAAGTGATGAAATGAATGAGATACAAGCTGAGATAAATGAGAGCTTGAGCAAAAATAAGAATAGAAAGCTTGAGAGTTTGGCCAAGGGTAGTTGTGAGATTCGAAAGATGGCTAAGAAAAATGAGCGTACAAATTTCAAGTGGGCCAAAAATCTATATCAATATTCAATCCTAAATCTACCAATGTTTCTGTGAAAAACTAGAATACCTAATATACCCTCCTTACTTATTCCCATGAAAACCCTTCCTCAATCAAACCACCTTCCCGCTCATCCACCATCCCGCTGAAAAGTCGCCAGCCAAGGAAAGACGTATGCCCCAAAAGAGGGCTGCCATTTCTCAACTTAAAGTATTACGCTCATTAATTTTAATTAGAATATACCCGACTACTGGTGGCCTGGTGGGTTTCTCAATGGGTTACGTCTTTTAGTTTCCTCAATTTTCAATTCCTTCACAATACTTAGATGACGACGACTGTAGGTGGGTTTCTCAACAGGTTAGATCTTTTGGTTCCTCAATCTACAATTCCCTTCATAGTACTTCCCTTTGAAGGACATTCGGAGACAGAGAGATTGTTAGTCCAAGTGGCTACGATAATCTAGAGGGGGGGGTGAATAGATTATCTAGGTTTTTCAGATTTTGCCCTCTTTTTCGAATAATCAACCAAAGACGAGAATGTAAATGCGGAAATAAAACAACACTCGTCGATTTAAAGAGGTTCAACCCACCTAGGGCCTAATCCTCTACCACCCCAAGATCTCCTGGGATGGATTTCAAAAAGAAAGAAAAGATTTTATTAATTTACCAAAAATTAATACAACACCTTTGAGGATTACCACAACCCTCCTTCACCACTTTGAGGATTACCACAATCCTCTTACACCACCTTGAGGATTACCACAACCCTCTTACAACACCTTGAGGATTACCACAACCCTCTTACAACACCTTTGAAGATTACCACAACCTTCAAACACCTATCACCTAGATCACCCAAGTGTATTCTTACCACAAGAATACTCACAAGGATGTCTTGTGTTGAATGATGACCAAAATCAAGATTACAACTCAATAATGATTGATACAATATGAGTACAAGTGTAATCAAGAATTGAGAGCCTAGACCTCAAATTTGTGCAAGTGAAAGTGCTTAGGCTAATACAACAAGATATATGAAAGTGTTTGCTTTGTATGCTCTTTGCTTGTATATTGTGTTGTGTCTTGTTGCTTGAATGAAGCCTCTATTTATAGGAGAGGTCTTGGCTTTGATTTCCGTGACATTGGCTCCTCCTTGGGAGTGATTTGCTGCAAAAGAAACCATTTAAAATCATCAATATAGTCATTAGAAATCAATCCCACAAAATAGGGAAAAGTCATGCAAAACGCAACGGATAGTTTGTCAAAAACATGGGGTTCGACTGGTCACAGAGATAAGATTGAAATTGAATTCTGCGAATTTTTACACAGGGGACCGGTCGAAGGGGGATGCGACGGCCGCCCACCGTGACCGGTTGCCGACGCGTTTTACGAACAGAGAAGTCGGAACAAAATCCAACTTGCAGTGCAATGTCGCTCACCGGCCGACCGGCCGACCACACACCGCCGCCCACCTGGTCGACGGCCGCTTCGCTCTTTTTTTTTCTTACGTCCCATTTTCTGTTTCAAAACTCAACTCAGTGCGGGTTGCCCTATAGGGCGACGGCCGAGTCGAGCTCTGAAACAAAAGTGTTGTCCAATTTTAAATCGAAAATAAACTTCAAGAAATACTCCAAAAAATAGTAAAAACATTTTAGATCGATTGGAAGTGTTAGGACAACATTTAGGGACATTGTTTTGGTATAAAAACTCTTTAGAACAAAATCATCAAAATCATGATAAAAACATTTATCTAACAAACTCCCCCTTTTGATGATTACAAACCAAAACAATTTTCAAGAGGACGATTTCAAAAGCAAAATAATTTTCCGTTTAAGAGTAAACTATCCGCTTAAAAACATTTTACAAACGCTCCCCTATCAACAAGCACATTAAGAAGAATTATTGCATAAGCTAGAAGCACAAGCTTTTACAAAAATAAACAATAACTTCATGAGCTTAGAAGCTCCCCTCGTCAAAATACTTAATGTCCATGCAAACAAGTCCATAAAGTCCATAAAACAACCATTGGACTAAGTTTTCTTCACAACTTATGGCCTTAAAAAGCCATAGCTTGTAGCTTCTATTATGAGCTTTTATTGGCTTCTTTGAGCTAACGAGCCAATTTCCTGTTTCTCCCCTTTGGAATCATCAAAAGAATGTTAGGATGATAGAAACATCATAGATATATCAAAGTGCGCCAAAGAGACGATTTATCAACCATTGAGCAATTTTAGGCTTAAAAACCAAGGAAAATGGGAGAAATGCATCATGAAGAGTTCATACGCCCGTTTTATTTCCCAAAACATGATCTCAAAGAGTATAGAAGACTTTTGGAAGCGAGAGAATCATGTAGAAGTTGAAATTTTCATTGAAACATTTCATCGAACACATTGTGGGCGTGAAAAATAAAAAGAGTTGTATATAGCCCTTGTAAATGATCCAAGCCAAAAAATTTCATCACCAAATCATACCAATTATCATACAAAACAAAGATAACAACTAAGCTCATCATGATCATAAAATAATTTCATCAAGTAATATACAAGAAAGGCCATAAACTCAAGGTTCAACCCAATTGAGCAAAGTAAGGAAAAATCTTACCATTTAATCGGAAAGGATGAGCAATGATGATGATAAACATGCTATATACGGTCCAAGATATAAATGGAATGCATAAAAATCAATTTTGAGTGACAATAGTGTGCATTTGGCAAAGGGGACGAAAAATGGCCAAAATGAGTGAAAAAGACTAATGCTCAAGACAGAACGATTTTAAACCAAAAATGGCTTAGGGCGGCCGGTCGTGGTTGAGGGCGACGGTCGACGTTGAGGGCGACCGGTTGCCTCAACCTCTTCACCACTTGTTTTGCAAATTTTCCAAAATCCGAATTTTCAACCGAAAATCCGATTTTTCGCCCCTAAGTTTTAAAAACGTGCAAAATACAAACGTGAATTTCATTCAATATGCATTATGCCTAACCGAGCTCGTATCGACGCAAAAGTCTCGGAAGTTAGCGGTTTTGTGAAAATATCCGCTAATTGATCTTGAGATGGAACAAAAGATATCTCAATTTTTCGTTTTGAGACACAATCCCTTAGAAAATGATGTCGAATCTCAATATGTTTAGTACGGTTATGATGAACCGGGTTTTGAGCAATGTTTATAGCGGATACATTATCACAAAAGATAGGTACGCGTTTTCAAAAGAGCATTTGTAATCCGCTAAGGTTTGTTTCATCCAAAGAAGTTGAGTACAACAAAATGCGGCGGAAATATATTCGGCCGGCCGTTGAAAGAGAAACACGCTTTTGCTTCTTTGAAAACCAAGAAACTAGGCAATCGCTTAAAATTGACATGATCCTAAGTACTTTTCCGATCATCAATATTTCCCGCATAGTCCGAATCACTATAACCTTTAAGAGAGAAATTTTCATTCTTTGGATAAAATAAGCCATATTGAATGGTGCCTTTCAAATATCGAAAAATCCTTTTAACGGCACTCATATGAGATTCTTTGGGATTGCTTTGAAAACGAGCACATAGGCATACGGCATGAAGAATGTCCGGTCTACTAGCGGTTAAATAAAGTAAACTACCAATCATACCTCGATACTTGGATTCATCAACCGACTTGCCTTTTTCATCTTTGTCAATTTTGACATTGGTTGCCATAGAGTCGAGACGGTTCTTCCTTCTTCAATGCCGAACTTCTTCAAAAGTTCTTTTGTATACTTTGATTGCGAAATATAAATACCTTCTTGGCATTGCTTAATTTGAAGTCCAAGGAAGAAGTTTAGCTCCCCATCATACTCATCTCGAATTCACCTTGCATTAACTTGGAGAATTTCTTGCACAAAGATTCATTAGTAGCACCAAATATAATATCATCAACATAAATTTGCACAAGTAAACAATCTTGCCCTTTTTCAAAAACAAAGAGTGTAGTATCAACTTTACCTCTTGTAAAACCATTTTGCAAAAGAAAAGAGCTAAGTCTATCATACCATGCACGGGGTGCTTGTTTTAAACCATACAAAGCCTTTTTAAGTTTATAAACATCATTAGGCCTAGAAAAATTTTCAAACCCCTGAGGTTGTTTTACATAGACTTCTTCTTGAATAATACCATTTAAGAAAGCGGATTTAACATCCATTTGGTAAAGTTTGAAATTTTTGAAACAAGAATAGGCAAGTAAAATACGAATAGCTTCTAAACGTGCTACGGTGCAAAAGTTTCATCATAGTCAATACCTTCTTCTTGACAATACCCTTGAGCTACTAACCTTGCCTTATTTCGAACAATGTTGCCTTGATCATCAAGTTTGTTCCGAATACCCATTTTGTACCAATGATTGTTTGAGATGGAGGACAAGGTACTAATTCCCATACATCATTTCTTTCAAATTGATTCAACTCCTCTTGCATTTCCAAAAACCAATCTTCATCCTCAATAGCTTCCTTAGCATTTTTAGGCTCTTTTTGAGATATAAGAGCTTTCTCGGCAAAATTCCTTCGAGTCATTACTTTATCAAGGGGATCACCAATAATAAGATCTTTTGGGTGATCTCCTTAAATTTCAATGCTACGGGAAGATTCAAGTATCACCCCTATCTTCTTGAGGAACATTTGAACTTGAAGGTTGATCATTATGAGCATCACTTTGAACAATAGGTTCAACAATATCCTCTTCATCACTATCGTCATTCGGTATTCTTTCAACACCCGAGGCTTCATTAAATTTGACATGAATGGATTCTTCAACAACCATGCTAGTCTTGTTGTAAACCCGATATGCTTTGCTCTTGGTTGAATACCCCATAAATATACCTTCTTTCGGCCTTAGGATCAAGTTTGTCCAATTGATCCTTAGTATTCAAAATAAAGCACTTACATCCAAATATTTTGAAATAACTAATATTTGGAGTTCTTCCTTTCCAAAGCTCATATGGAGTTTTATTCATATTAGGACGAATATAAACTCGGTTAATGACATAGCAAGCGGTACTTACGGCTTTCGCCCAAAAATACTTTGGAAGTGAAAATTCATTGAGCATGGATCGACTCATTTCTTGTAATGTTCGATTTTTCCGTTCGGCTACTCCATTTTGTTGAGGTGTCCTTGGAGCCGAGAAATTATGAGCATATCCTTTGGTTTCACAAAATACTCTAAATTCACCGTCAAATTCTCCACCTCGATCGCTCGAATAGACTTGATAGTATCTTCTTTTTCATTCTCAATAAGTCTACACAACTTAACAAACTCATTAACGGCATCGTTTTTATTTGTAAGAAAAAGAGCCCAAGTATATCTCGAAAAATCATCGACTATAACAAAAGTGTAATGTTTTCCACTTAGACTAGCCGTACCAATATCCCCATACAAATCAAGGTGAAGCAATTGTAGGGGTTTGGTAGTGGAAATTTCATTTTTGGGTTTAAAACTACTCTTAACTAATTTGTTCTTTTGACAAGTGTCACATAAGCCAAGATTTTCAAAATTCAATTTGGGTAGTCCTTTACATGTTGGTTTTTGTAAATATTTTTCAAATTCTTGTATCCAACATGTCCGAGTCGCCTATGCCATAAACTTGTTAAATCATTATTGGCGACAAGACAAGAAACATTTTGACTAACCAAATCACTAGTACAAATTTTGTAAAGATTGCCTTTTCTATTTGCTTCACAAATAATATTACCATTTTTAAGAATAAGGCATTTTTCTTTATTAAAAGAAACATCATAATTTGAATCACAAAGTTGGCTAACACTTATCAAATTAAACTTAAGCCCTTCTACTAAAAGAACATTACAAAGAGAGAAAGAAGAGTTACCAATTTCTCCATTTCCAAGAATTTTTCCTTTGCCATTGCCGAACATGACCATACCCTCTTCTTGGAGCTTGATGTTGGTAAAAAGCTCTCTCCTCCCGGTCATATGGCGTGAACATCCGCTGTCCACGAGCCATTTCGAATCCTCCATGGTTGTTATAGCCCCTATTACCTACAAAATCATTTCTTTTAGGTACCCTATAATTTTGGGGTCCATGGGGTTAGTCTTGAGACCTTTGGGTCTCCAAACATGTCTTGAGCTATTTCTCAATTTGCAATTATTAGCATAATGTCCAACTTTGCCACAATAAAAACAAGTAGGAGTATTATAATTATTGGCACGCACAAAAGTCGGACCTTGGTTATTTTTCTTAAAAACACTTTGAAATGGCTTATAACCAAGTCCCGATTTGGAATGCTCACCTCTTTGTGCATCTAAAATTTTTGTGACTTTATCCGTACTTATGTTGAAACGATGCACGTCATTTTTCAAACATTCAATATCTTTTGTGAGCGATTCCTTTTCGGTTTCAAGAGAATGAATTCTAGTAAGAGTAAGAGCATGAGCTTTGTCTAAAGATTCATAAGAGGTAAATAATTTTTCCTTTTCAACCTTAATCTCCTTATGCTCCTTTTTCAAATTTTTGTATTTAACGATTAAATTTTGAAACTCAATTTGCAATTCATCAAAATCACATTGCAAGTCATCAACTATGGAGGAAGTAGAAGAATTTGAGTGTACCTCATTGTTTTCGTCTGCCTATAGCCATGAGACCGTGTTCGGTTTCTCCTTCCTCATCGGTTGTTTCGAGTAGTTCATCCCATGTTTTGACTTCCGCATTTAGAGCCTTCTTTTTGTAAAAGGCTTCCTTTTCTTTTGCTCCTCTTCATCGAGCTTTGGGCAATCGGCAATGAAGTGCCCGGTTTTCCGTGATTTAAAGCAAGCATTATCTCTTGGTTTTCTTGCTTTATTTTTATTCACAAATTTTGCAAATTTTCGAACAAGTGCGGCCGTCTCCTCATCATCATCATCATTATCATAGTATGCATTATTAGAAGAGGAAGCAAGACCTTTAGGAATATTTTGCATACCCGATTGATTGATGGTTGGTTTGGTATTTTTCCTCTCCTTGAGATAGACTTCATAGATGAGAGGTTCCCGATGAGCTCGTCAAACTTGAGTGTCTCAAGATTTTGTGCTTCCGTGATTGCCGTCACCTTTTCGGACCATGAGCCGGAAGAGCATTCAATACCTTAGTCACTTTGTCTTCTTCGGAGATGACTTTACCGAGGGCCACAAGAGGATTGACAATGTTGTCAAGCCTTTCCACCATCTTGGAGATGCTTTCACCATCATACATGTTAAAGTTTTCAAAGTCTTTAACAAGCATGGTCTTTCTAGCTTGCTTGACCTTCTTTGTCCCTTCATATATAGTCTCCAATTTTTCCCAAACCTCATGTGCCGACCTTATGCCTCGATTGTATTGTACTCGGTGGCGGTAAGTGAGCAATGCAAAATATTTAAGGCCTTACCATTTAGAGAGAAAGCCTTCTTATCATTTTCATCGAACTCCTTGAAAGGTTTAGGAGTCGAGGTGCCATCCTCCATTTTTTTGTTGGTTGATCAACTCCTTCAATAACCACATTCCATATGTCAAATCCGCACCCTTGTAGAAAGCACTCCATACGGTCTTTCCAAAATGCGTAGTTGTTGGCGTCGAACAATGGTGGCTTGTTGGTGGAGGCGCCGGTGGTGAGATAAGCGTCATTCGTAGCCATGGATCTTTCCTCTTTACTCGAACGAGCTAGCCAAAGAGTTTGGCTTTGATACCACTTGTTAGTCCAAGTGGCTACGATAATCTGTAGAGGGGGTGAATAGATTATCTAGGTTTTTCAGATTTTGCCCTCTTTTTTCGAATAATCAACCAAAGACGAGAATGTAAATGCGGAAATAAAACAACACTCGCCGATTTAAAGAGGTTCAACCCACCTAGGGCCTAATCCTCTACCACCCCAAGATCTCCGGGATGGATTTCAAAAAGAAAGAAAAGATTTTATTAATTTACCAAAAATTAATACAACACCTTGAGGATTACCACAACCCTCCTTCACCACTTTGAGGATTACCACAATCCTCTTACACCACCTTGAGGATTACCACAACCCTCTTACAACACCTTGAGGATTACCACAACCCTCTTACAACACCTTTGAAGATTACCACAACCTTCAAACACCTATCACCTAGATCACCCAAGTGTATTCTTACCACAAGAATACTCACAAGGATGTCTTGTGTTGAATGATGACCAAAATCAAGATTACAACTCAATAATGATTGATACAATATGAGTACAAGTGTAATCAAGAATTGAGAGCCTAGACCTCAAATTTGTGCAAGTGAAAGTGCTTAGGCTAATACAACAAGATATATGAAAGTGTTTGCTTTGTATGCTCTTTGCTTGTATATTGTGTTGTGTCTTGTTGCTTGAATGAAGCCTCTATTTATAGGAGAGGTCTTGGCTTTGATTTCCAGACATTGGCTCCTCCTTGGGGAGTGATTTGCTGCAAAAGAAACCATTTAAAATCATCAATATAGCTGTTAAAATCAATCCCACAAAATAGGGAAAAGTCAGTGCAAAACGCACGGATAGTTTTTGTCAAAACATGGGGTTCGACCGGTCGCGCAGAGATAAGATTGAAATTGAATTCTGCGAATTTTTACACAGGGGGACCGGTCGAAGGGGGGTGCGACCGGTCGCCCTCAGCTGTGACCGGTTGCCCTTGACGTTTTTACGAAACAGAGAAGTCTGGAACAAAAATCCAACTTGCAGGTACAGGTCGCTCACCGGTCGACCGGTCGACCACACCGGTCGCCCACCTGGTCGACCGGTCGCCCGCTCTTTTTTTTTTTCTTACGTCCCATTTTCTGTTTCAAAACTCAACTCAGTGCGGGTTGCCCTATAGGGCGACCAGGTCGAGCTGAAACAAAAGTGTTGTCCAATTTTAAATCGAAAATAAACTTCAAGAAATACTCCAAAAAATAGTAAAAACATTTTAGATCGATTGGAAGTGTTAGGACAACATTTAGGGACATTGTTTTGGTATAAAAACTCTTTAGAACAAAATCATCAAAATCATGATAAAAACATTTATCTAACAGAGATGCGAGAGGAAGATAGAAAAAATCAGACTTTATATGGGTATCCTATGTTCCTTTTCTTCCGCAGGTTTGATTTTTTTCTTACGTTTATACTATATATTCTTTTTCTTTCATTTATACTATATATATATATATTATTTCAGTCAAATAATAATGGCCAGATGAAGTTGGATTTTAAGTTGATTATGTTTGGTTTTTGTTTCTCAGCGATCTTATTGTTGTGAGTTTTAGTAAAAGGAAATTGGACAAGGAGATAATATAATGTATTCTAGTTTCAAAATAGGGCATGATCGTGGTTGAAGTTGATTATATTTGAAAATGGGGCACAATGATATTGTCCATATTTTTGATGAAAACTAGATAGGGGTGATGTTTCTGAAATTGGTGGATAAGTTGTTCTTGTTTTGTCTATTTACAGGGCAATGGGTTATTGTTTATGCACATAATTAGTGTTTTAGAAAGGGATGTACTCCATTTTGTACTAATGTTATCAGAAATGCTAATAGGGAATTATGTTTCATGAAATGTGAGTTTGTAGGTCCCAAGGGGTGTAAGTGTAAGGTTTAGAAGGGGGGTTGAATAAACCTTACCAAATTTTTGATTTAGTCCTTTTAAAAGTTCAGAGTTGATACTACACAACTGTGTCCTTGGTGGACATCCAATTTAGTTAATCAATAGAGTTAGTCTCTCAACAGACTCAACTGAGTTGTTGATGGAATAACTCAGCTGTTAAGTCTAAATTAACTCAACTGTGGTTTGTTTTCATCCGAAGACTTAACACCCTTAAGTTTGGTTAAGTAGAGATTTAGAGCTTGATTTAGTACTTAGAGATTATCTAATGGATAGCAAATTTATCAGCAGATTTAAACAATTAAGATGCAGGAATTAAAGTGCTGAAATGTAAATGACACAATAAGATTTTTATAGAGGTTCGAGATGGGGTAATTCTTCTACTCCTCTCTTCTCCAACTCCCCGGAGGAATTCACTAGGTATTGATCAAGATACAAAGTGGTAATGTCCGGATACAAGTCTTGATCACACACGGTGACTTGATCCTTTGGGACTCGATCGAGACGCCTTGATCACCGAGTCGGCTTCCCGCACGACTCGCTTCTTCACAGGCAGTGCCTTGCTACTACAGCCACTTGCTCAAGCTCTTTGGATTTGATCACGAAGCCCTCCAAAAGCTCAAGACTTGGTTCGACCTTGAACCTTCCTACAATCCTTCGTGGAATGTAGACCCCTTGATTCTTCAAACTTCCTATTCAACTGATTGAAGTTATCTTTCCTTCACAGTGAGTGTTGGATTGATGTTCTTCGTAGTGTAGGCTTGAGGATTGAGCGTTTAATAACTTGAGAATATTTCAGTTACAATTCTAATAATTGCTTGAATGTTTGTGGTTCGTAACTGCGTAATCTCTCGTCTTCTTTTTTTCTAGAGTTATTCCTCAGCCTTTTATAGTGAGCTTTTCAAAAAATATGCCCGTTGAAGAGATATGCTTATTTTTGAAAGTCACTTGTGGTCGTTGGCTTGTCTTGTTGCAGTCCTTGGAATTGCCATTTCCTCGTATGAATTGTTCTCCACCTTTTCAGAGTTCTAACACGGTGTAGTGCTTCCCATTGGTTTATTCCTTTTGCATGCTTCGGGACTCGAGCACTTCGAGAAAGGTAGCATGGAGATATTACTTGTTTAAGTAATTCTCTTGATTTCTGTGCAACGGATCTTTTTCAGTTATCTCGACTTGACTGCATTTCCTTGCTTTCCCCAGGTGACTTAGAGTCCGCTTCCAATCATTGGATGACTCTTCTGTCACTTCAACTTGAGACTTGGCTTTTCTTAAGTTAACTTGACTGATACTCCACTCACCGAATCTCACCGCTCCTTCATAGAGTTCCGTCTTCTCTTCTTTGCCATACTCAAATTTGTCTTGCAATGAGTCTTCCTTCTAGTCTCCAGGTTGTCTTTGCATGTTTGGGCATAGCCGACTTAACACAAATGCCTTGACCATCCCTATTTATTACAATGCAGTTTACAACAAAAATTGGGGTGTCAACTTCCTATTCTAAGTTTTACATGGCATTCATCAAAATCTAAACAATAAATTTCCCAACAATTTCCCCCTTTTTGATGATGCCAAAACTTAAAACATTCAAAATGTAAATAGCAAAGATACATACGATAGTGCATTCACATAGAATGTATGCGTAGAATCAATCCTTTTATTGATCATAACATTCTTGTTCTTTTACACAATCACATACAAGGTGTATCGAGCAAACATTTGTCTACACAAAAATAAAGAATTTACTGACTTTATTGCGTAAGACTTACATAGTATGTATTTACATAGTAAAATACATGAAGGGGTGGACAACAACACTTCATCTCCTTCGTTGTCTCCTTCTTTCATCTTCTTCAAAGATCTTCTCGCTTCTTCTTCTCTTTTTTTCTCATCGTCACCGCCTTCTTCTTCTTTTTTTCATATGCCTTCCGGCAGCTTCATCTCTTCTTAATCTCTCTTGTCTTTCCTCCCATAGCTGAGTTTGTCTCTTATTTTCTTCTTCTATTCATTTCGCATACTCAGCATTGCTTTTAGCCACTTGCAAATTGGCTACTTGGTCAAGACCACCCAAGAGATCCCTCCTTTCTTGCCTGGATCTACGTACTCAATGTTTTTGGACAGAGGTCTAGGTCCAAGCCTCTTCCTTCACTCCCCGCTTCTTTCTCTACCTCTCATTCTCGGGCGTGTATTGTCTTTGGGGTCTTCTTCTTCCCACCGAGTGACCAATGGAGTGACCAAAGAGGATCGCCATCTTGTCTCGCCGCCGCTCGTCGCCTTCTTCACATAACGTGAGACCCTTTTCCCGTTCAAGTCCCAAGCTTGAGCCATAGACATTTTTGCAAAGTATCCTTCGGATGCGAGCGTTTTAAATTCATCAACCGATCGTGGCTCGGTCCCCATATCCGAGATGGCATAAGTGTCTCTGTCTCACCGGAATGCCTCCATGTTGTTTCAAGATGTTCATAACTCGGGCATCCATTCTTCCTTCCACTTCCTCCATCCCTCGCTTCAATTGTCTTTCTCTTTTCACCATAGATATAGCAGAGTGTTGGGGTGGCGAGTCACTGGAGTTTGTCACGATAATATCACCGTGACAAGACCTTGTTGGGGGTTTGTGCAATCATCAAGGTCACATCTTTCGATCCTTCCCCTTAACGGACTTTCCTTTCTTTTGTTTTGACACTTCCTCACTGCTTTTCTTTCCCTTCACAAATGCTTCTTCCTTTTCACCTTCGTGATCTCTTTAGCGCTTTAAAGTATTCCTCTTCCCCCCTTTTTTGGCATCATCAAAGGAGAGAGGAACACTGAAACATACTTGGCAAGTAGGAAGTCGAGCCTGGCGATAGCCGAGTTCGCCTCGAGTCCCGCTGCAGTGTGTATGCGGCACAAAATTCGAGCGAGTAGCGTTGGACTCTCTTGAAATTAGCTTCATCTCACCCATGAGAAGGCTGAATTTTCTATCCATGTTTTCTTCCATACGCTGGAGATCACTCTTATTTTGCTCACGCAATGCCTTTATCTCGGCGTGAGCTTCATGCATGTGCTCAATGTGTTCTCTCAATTTCGTTTTTGCATCGATTCTCGGCTCTCTATACCAGCACTTTGTTGAACAATGTCCTGAAGTATCTAACTTGTTCCACACGCATTGTTTGTCTTCTTTGTTGCCACCATTCCCCGATCCCCGATTATGTTATGCCTATCAAGTCGCAGATAGGTTGGCATCTCTCATTGTCCATCCGCATGTCCATAGAGGCCTGGTGCCTCTCCATCCGCTCAATTTCAGCAAATAATGCCTTGAACACCTCCCGAACTTTAGTCGCTTTTTCCGCTGAAATTTGCGGTGATGGCCATGCAACATCAAAGTCATAGTCACCGAACGATGGTACCGATGGAATGACAGGAGCTGGTCTCGTGGAAGCGTGCGAGCTTGTTCTCTCGACTCTTCGGGAGGTCGGGTACCTCCAGAGAGAAAGGAAATGATTCTACAAAGGAATCATCACGGCCAACGGGATTTGTTCAATGATAAGAGGTGCGCGTGAAGTTCCTTTTGAGTCGAACTCCGCTGCAGCTGGGAGCCCGTGCGGGACTCTGTTTCACCGGGGTTTTTGTGAAGTGGACCCGACTTTTGAGAGCCTCACTGTCTCAACAGCCTTCGTTGGTCTCAAATGGTTTCTCCAATTGAGTGGATCGGTCCTCGGCTTTATCACCGGATTCGACAAAGTGTCACCGTCTTAGGGTCTTCTCGTGGTGGCATCCATTGGAGTCTCAACCCCATGGATTGCACTTTCATCGCCCGAGTGTTAACTCCCGTGGTCTGTTTCCTTCCCGTGCCTCGACGCATCATCGCGCGTCATTAGCCTTCGTAGCGATTGACACCTCACCGAGACAGTCTCAATCGCCTGAGCTTCGTTGATGACAACTTGCTTTGTGTACTTTGTGGTTGTTCCTTCTCCACTTCGCCTCCTAGATTCGTCGTGGAGTCATCTCGCATCATTCTTCGACCTTGCTACGGTGGAAGGAGTTTCCCACTCGGGCGCACTACCAAGTGACTTGGAATGGGGTCACTCGTCTCCAAACTCCCGGGGCCGTTTCTTCTTTGAGTGTTCACCCATTGGGGCGGTGGTAAGACACCTTCATTAGGGGTTGGCTCCACCGGGGTCCCCACTAACCCGCCATCGCCAGCCTTCCTTAATTCCTTCTTCCGAGTGAGTCAAAGTGGTGGTAGCAACAACGGTGGCGATTTGTCAACCACTCCCATTGGATCAATTTCACCGTGTGTTTTGGAGGACTCTCCTGGTCCCTCCATCAATCTTTTCTCGTGAAGGATTCTCGATTCGTGCATTGCTTGCTGCATTTGCAACTTTTCGTCGCGGCAACAGAGTCCTGGATCCTCATCATCACGATAAGACATCAAGGAGATGATGTGTGTGTTCGTGGGTGCGGTGATAGGGCGAGATCTTTGGCCTTCTCACGTGCCTCGCCTTTCTCTCGCTGTCTTTCCTTCTCCTTGTCCTTGAAGATCCGCAAGATATCCGTGCGCTTTCTTCATCCATCTTGGACCACACGTGGTCACTCCAAGGAAGTTCAGCCAGCCTCCTCTTCCTCTTCTATAAATTCAGCCGTTTGGAACTGCTTCCTGGATCGACTCAATTTCCACTTCCTCCACTCACGCAGACGATTTTGGATGTCCGGGTAAGGTGGGGATAGGATCTTCACATCACTATCGCTCTATCGCCTTCTTCTTGTGTCTCACCAAGCGCGACTACAACAGTGTCTTGATTTGCCTCTGCTGATCGCCTTGCAGACTTAGTTGCATTTCATCAATTATATCTGGGGACTCTACTTCTCCAGCCTCCCGTATCTGCTCCATTGAGTGGGCGACTCGGCCGGTTTCTCAAGCTCGGAGTGCTTGATGATTCTTCTTCGTTGCTAGTTTGTACCGAGAGGGATTTACGGTTCGAGAGAGAGTTTCTTCCGAGTCTTGGGCGGAGGGGGCTTGGTCTTTGGTGTTTTCTTCTCGAGAGCCGGCCATCTTGGCTTATCGCTTCTCCTCTTTTTGACGATCGGAGAAGGTATTTGAGAATCCTTCTCGACCGCTTCGTCTGGGGTCGAGACACGGCCAAGCGGGGCGGTGACTCGGCCGCAGGGGGGAGCGAGTTTGTTTTTCTTTCTTTGTAGGAGCAAAGCAGTCTTCTTAGCGATTGCGGGGGCTTTTTCTTCTTTGGTGGAGAGGAAACAACTATATCTTCAGGGTCACCGATTCCCCCTCACTCGTGTCGCTCTCTTGGCGTAGGCTCTTCTCGTGCGCCCGAGAGGTTTGATCTCGAACATCCTCTTGTTTACATGGAACGCCTTTCCATGTCTAAGAGGGACTCCTTTCACCTCCATCACCACCAATCACCGGCCATATCCTAGGGATCCTCTAAATGCACCATCTTCCTTGAAGGATTTGTTCCTACATTCGGCATAGTCTGGGTAGACAAACTCAGCCCCGATTTATTTTTTTTTCTTCAATGATCGCAGCCATTACGATCAACTTTGCTTTGTGATTTGGTCAAAGCCGCCAAATTTGATGTCTATGCATTTGGCAACTATGTCCAACATTTGTGGTAATCCTCCTTCAAGACCTCTTGTTTTTTGTGTAAACTATTTTATCAAAGATAGTCGGGCTTGGCTATTTCCTTCCAAGCGAAGCCATGTTTACATCAAAGATCGTTGATTTCGATGCTCCTTCCGCGGTAGTGAGCGGTGAGCAAAGTGTTCACCAAATCCTTGGCAAAGATGGTGAACTTCTTTCCGTGAATGATGACTTTATCCCTTCATCATGAATCTCAACGTTCACATAGAATCGCATGACCTCCTCCACATACGCCATCGGATATTCCAACGTCGAAATGGCTTGATTTCACCGGATGTTTCCAATTTCTCAAAGAATTTTCTTTACTAGGGTGTCGTCGGACCCTGTTTCACCATCCGTCGAAATCCACAAAGAGACCCGGTGTGGATTTGCTTTCCTAACTTGACAAAATCATAGGTTGATGCCATTTTTCGTGATTTCACCAAGAAAACTTAGAGGTTGATTTGAAGATAGATAGGGTTTTGAGAGAGTTTTGCCTTTGCTTCCGAGAGAAATGAACGGTTTTGGTAATATGAGAGAGAGAAAAAAAGAAAGCTTAAGTATGGTTTATGAAAGGACGTGCGAGTGGTTTTTGAAATGTGATCGAAATCAATGGCTTAGATTTTGCACGTCGATTTAGCATTTAATGTCTCATATTTAATGCGGCAAAGATTTATATCCAATCATAAGCTTGGTATGCGCTTTTTTGTCTCAGACACATCATCATTATCTTTGACGTCATTCTTAAAAACATTCCCGCTTAGTAAAAACGATCGTTTTTGTCACTTTGCTCATAAATGACTCGAAATTTTTTCCCTCACCGATTTAACTCTTCTTCTCACAATTCTCTTAGTGACTCAAATTGTCACTAACTCCTGTATAGTCATTTCTTTTCCGATCTGGTGATTTACTTAGGGATTTGTGAGTTCACTTTTTTTTTTTTTTGTGTTTCATTTCTTTTCTTTGATTCTTCCGAGTGTCGGCTCACTCAATTAACCCTAACTCATGCTTGAGTTCTTCAAATCTTGACTCACATAATGGTTTTGTGAAGATGTCACCAATTGTTTATCGGTTGAGATATATTCCAAGATGATGTCCTTCTTTTCAACATGATCTCTTATGAAGTGATATCGACATCGATATGCTTTGTTCTTGAGTGCAACACGAGATTTTGAGTGATTGCAATTGCACTTGTGTTATCACACATGATTGGAATTTCCTTTTCTTCAACTTCATAGTCTCTCACCGCCTCATCCATAGGATTTGGGCACAAAGAATGCCTGCCGCAGCTATGTATTCTCGCTTTAGTCAGTAGAGGTGGCTATTGAATTTTGCTTCTTGCTAAACCAGAAATCAACCTATTTCCTAGCATTTGACATGTGCCTCGAGGTGCTTTTCCTATCAACTCGCATCCAAAGATAGTCGAGTCCGAATAGCCAATTAGTTTGAATCCACCTACCTTTGGATACCATAAACCAACTTCTTGGCTTCCTTTCAAGTATCTCAAGATTCTCTTAGTCATTGGCTTTGTCATATGGCTCTCTTTTGGAGCAGATTGAAATCTTGCACATACACCTACATCAAAGGTGATGTCCGCCTGCTTTTGTTAGATAGAGCAATGATCCAATAAGTGCTCTATATCTTGTTTGATCTACAGGCTTGCCATCCGCATCCATGTCCATTTTGATGATGTATTCATTGGTATTTTCACGAAGACTTCTCCTCCATACCAAATTTCTTCATTAAATCTATGGTGTATTTTGTTTGACTTATGAAGGTTCCATCCTTCGCTTGTTTCACTTGGAGTCCAAGAAGAATGTCGCTCTCCCATCATGCTCATTTCAAATTTACTTTGCATGAGGTTCAAAATTTTTCACACGACTCTTTGTTTGTGGATCCAAAAATGATGTCATCCACGTATATTTGAACAAGCAGTATACTCTTCTTGTCTTGAATTCTGAAAAGTGTTCTATCTACTTTTCCTTTTGTGAATCCATTCTCAGTTAGGAATTGTGACAAAGTATCATACCATGCTCTGGGTGCCTGTTTCAATCCATACAGAGCTTTCTTGAGTTTGTATACCTTATCTCCAAGAGTCTTCTGCTCAAATCCTGGAGGTTGTTCAACATACACTTCTTCTTCCAATAAACCATTTAGGAATGTGCTTTTTACATCCATCTGATATACAATGAAATTCTTGTGAGCTGCATAGGCAAGAAACATCCTTATTGCTTCCAATCTTGCTACAAGAGCAAATGTTTCATCAAAATCTATTCCTTCTTCTTGGCAATATCCTTTGGCTACTAGTCTTGCTTTGTTTCTTACCACTGAACCTTCCTCGTTCATCTTATTTCTGAACACCCATTTAGTGCCAATAACATTTTGATGGGTGGGTCTTTGAACTAATTCCCATACTTTATTTCTTTCAAACTCGATTCACTCTTCTTGCATAGCTTGAATCCAATGTGTGTCATCCAATGCTTGTAACACATCTTTGGGCTCTATTTGCGAGATAAAGCATGTGAACATAGCTTCTTGTTGAGTTCTCGATCTTGTTTTGACACCTTCTCTTATATCTCCAATGACAAGTTCTCGTGGATGGTCTCTCGGCCATCTTACATCGAGTTGGAGTAAGTTACCTGGATTGATCGTTTTGCTGTTTGTGTTGCTTTGATCAACTCTCTCGTAGTCACTTAGCCGCAAATTTTCCAAATTGTTTTTGAGATTCAACTATCTCATCTTCTTCTCGAGTTTATAATTCCAAATTGACTTGACAAAGATAGGGACTCTTCTCGTATGGTTGGATGATTCAAACTTATCACCGACTCTTCAATGTCTTCTCCATTTACATTTGGCTCATCGAATACCACATGAATGGATTCTTCGCAACTATAGTCCTTTTGTTGAATACTCAGTAGGCTTTGCTTTCACCGAGTATCCCAAGAAGATACCTTCATCGCTTTAGCATCGAAAGCCTTTAGATTGTCTTTGCCATTGTCATGGATGAAACATTTACATCCAAATATTCTAAAATATGCAACATTTGGTTTTCTCCTACCCAAATCTCATAGGAGTCTTTGTCACCGTCTGTTTATCATACATCTGTTTTGAGTGTAGCAAGTCGTGTTAATCGCTTGACCCAAAATCTTTTTGGTAACCCCGCTTCACCTAACATGGTCCTTGCTTTGCTTCTTTGAGAGTTCTATTCCTTCTTTCTCGCAACTCCATTCTCATTGTGGAGTCCTTGCTGCAGATAATTCATGACCAATGCCATTTTCAATACAATACGAGTTATTATCCCATTGACAAACTCGGTTCCTTCACGATCTTATCTTGATAATGGTTTGGCTCTTCTCATTTTGAATCTTCTTCATCACCGTGGTAGTTTTACGTAGAGTTTCTTTCTTCTTACACATGAATATAGTCCATGTATATCTTGAGTAATCATCTACTACCACCAAGGTGTATTTCTTTCCACTTATGCTAGCCGGTTCCATCACAAATAGATCCATATGTAGCAGATGTAATATTCTTGTTGAAGACGGCGGGTCTTTTCTTTGAATGATGATTTGATCTGTTTTCCCTTCGACATGCGTCACATATACTCTCCTTTTTGTATACTCGAGTCCGAAGTCCTTCCACAAGATTACTTCGCAAGCTTGTTAATCGTTTTGAAATTCAGTGACTCGACTTTTTGTGCCACAAACCAACTTGATTCAAATTTGTGCTTTTTGCTAATAGACAAAAATTTGGGTGTAGCGGTTGACCAATCTACTACATACATGTTCTTTTGTCTCCGCATCCTTGCAACACAACTTCATTCGATTCAAGATCCTTGATTTGGCATATACCCATGTTAAATCCAACATTATAGCCCTTGTCACGAGTTGGTGGTGATGCTTAGCAAATTGAAGTTGAGTCCTTCAACATATGCAACATCCGTGATTTCTAATCCATTTTTCTTGATGGATCCAATGCCTCTTATTTCACCTGAGCTTCATTTCCTCCAAATATGACTTTTGCTCCTTTAACTTCCTTGAATTTTGATAGATTTTTCTTATTTCTGTCATATGTCCGGAATGTACCACTATCCATGTACCAGGTTCCTTGGCACTCACTGCCTTGAACCCGCAATCAAGGAAATTAAGTTTTAGGTACCCATACTTGTCCGGGTCCCGAGGGGTTAGAATTGTAAGATGATCCAACCAACTTATAGCCAAATAATTTGACTCTAAGGGGTTGCCATCTATCGCCATAATCATAATTAATCTTGGCAAATTGCTTGGGGATTCTAGGTTCATACAAATTGTCTCTTTTGTCTCAGATGCATGTATATGTGTTTTAGCAATCGCCTTCTTTGGGTAATTGTGGTGTCTCCGAGTGTAGTGCCTAGGTGCATATGTGTGTCTTTGATGAAAGCTCTTATACTTTTCGAATGGCCTTTCTTGAGTTCTGGCCTATGCCATTTGGGCTTATATTCCATAAGTCTATTCGATAGTTCACATTATTCCAATCGGCTTGGCTTGGATATTTTCTACCATTCCCATCATATGTATTTCTTTTATAGATTTTCTCGGGGTTTTTGGTAGCTCTGTTTCTTCTTTACGAGTATTTTCTCGTTTGGAGTTTGCTTTGAGGAACTCGATCGAATCTTTTCTCACTTTGTCTTTCAAATAGCACTCAACCGGTTTTTTCCTTTTCCTTTATAACCAAGGCCAGCTTTGCTTGTAATTGTGCTTTGGGGTGAATGTGTGTGCACCCCTTGAGTTTTGAATTTTTAGACTCTTCATTGCTTGAAGATCCTTTTTCCAAAATTACTTTCGGAGTTTGACATAGCACAGAGGAATTAAATCCTAAGCCTGTCTTGTCTCCACATTCTCTTTGACTCATAATAAGATCATCCAATGATTTAGATGCCTTAGTGAATGAGGCAATCACATTTCTCGAGGCCATTCTCCCTTTTTTCTATGGCAAATATTTCTCGCTTATTAGCTTGGCATTTTCACCTTTTAAACTTTCATTCTCATTAGCTATTTGACTTAGAGTAATCGGCTCCTTAGTCACCGTGAGTTTTGCTCTTGAGTAGGTTTTTTCCTCATTTAGTAGTGTGTGTGAGGATTTAATGTGTTCAAAATCTTTCATCATTTTGTCTAATGAATCATAAAGATCGAGTGGGTGATGAAGTGTGTGTGTCACGTCACTATCACTAGAATCGAGTTCGATGAGTTAGAGTGTACCTCATCTGCTTGGTCGGAGTTGATCTTGTTCCTTGGCCATCAAACAGTTAGAGCTTCTTCTTCGAGTCACTTGAGTAATCGCCTTCACTACTCTCTCGGCTATGTCTTTTGACTTGGCTGTCTCAACAGTCTCTGCAGCCAACATTGCCTTTTTCTTTTCTTGTCTTCTTTCTCTAAAGACATTTCTTTCTTCTTCATTCCTGTATTTGTTGACTACAAGATATGGGCAATCAATGGCATAGTGACCTGGTTGTCTACATTCCAAAGATAGATATTCAACCTTTTGATCACTCTTTCCATTCTTGGATTGTCAACCCTTTGATATTCACTTTTTGATGATCTGTTCTCTTGGTTGGCCTATCTTCCCTTGATTTGGAGGGAGCTGAGTGTCTTCTGGAGGATTCGCCCTTGCCTCTCTTGTAGTTCTTATTGAAGAACTTTTTGAACCTTTTTACTAGTAGGGCTATTTCTTCTGGGTCAATGACTTCTTTGACCTCAGCTCTCTTCCCATCTTTAACAATTAGAGCAGCTGTTTTGGGTACATCTGTCTCTTCATGGTCTTTTCTTCTCACTCAAACTCGTAGGCTTTGAGGTCTGAGAATAGTTCATGGTTGGATGTCTTTGATAGGTCCATGGAATGTCTTAGTGCCATGACCTTCATTTCCCCATTCAGCTGGGAGACTTTTTAGGATCTTCATACACATTTCCTTTTGTGTATATTCCTTTCCAAGTGCAGATAGCTCGTTGGTGATTTCTGTGAACCGAGCATCCGGTTGATCCAGGTTTTCTCCTGCGATCATTTTGAAATTCTCAAATTTTTGTACAGCCACTGATAATTTATTTTCTTTGATTTGCTCTGAGCCTTCACAAATCAATGTTAGTTTGTCCCAGATTTCTTTAGCCGTTTTACATGATTTGACTTTATTGAACATGGCTTTGTCCAAGGTTTTGTAAAGGATGTCCTTGGCTACATTGTCCAAGTTGTATCTTTTTCTCGTCATCATTTGTCCATTCGATTCTTGGTTTTTCGATCATAGCCGGTGCGGGAGCAACATCCTCTTCACCTTCAAATGCAGCTCTTCTTACAAATTTGTGTTCACCTTTAAGATTTGCGGTGGCCCACCCTCTATCACTATCCACATCTCATCATGTAATCTTTGATAGATGAGCCTGCATATGAATTTTCCAATCATCAAATTCTTCAATTGTGAACATAGGGATGCGTGTCAAATTTGCTTCCATGATAATACATTTTAATGATAAAAAGAGTTTTCAAAGTTTAAGTACTAAAGCGGACTTTGAAAAATTTGGAGATCTAGTTCAAGAACTGTCGGGAAGGCTCAATGAACCAACCGCTCGATACCACTTGTAGGTCCCAAGGGGTGTAAGTGTAAGGTTTAGAAGGGGGTTGAATAAACCTTACCAAATTTTTGATTTAGTCCTTTTAAAAGTTCATAGTTGATACTACACAGTTGTGTCCTTGGATGATGACAATTTAGTTAATCAATAGAGTTAGTCTCTCAAAGACTCAACCGAGTTGTTGATGGAATAACTCACCGTTAAGTCTAAATTAACTCAATCGTGGTTTGTTTTTCAATGGAAGACTTAACACCCTTAAGTTTGGTTAAGTAGAGATTTAGAGCTTGATTTAGTACTTAGAGATTATCTAATGGATAGCAAATTTATCAAGATTTAAACAATTAAGATGCAGGAATTAAAGTCTTTGAAATGTAAATGACACAATGAAATTTTTATAGAGGTTCAAGATGGGGTAATTCTTCTACTCCTCTCTTTCTCCAACTCCTGGAGGAATCCACTAGGTATTGATCAAGATACAAAGTGGTAACAGTCCGGATACAAGTCTTGATCACACAACCGACTTGATCCTTTGGGACTCGATCCGAGACGCCTTGATCACCGAGCGGCTTCCCGACTCGACGACTTCTTCACAGGGCAGCTGCCTTGCTACTACAGCCCACTTGCTCAAGCTCTTTGGATTTGATCACGAAGCCCTCCAAAAGCTCAAGACTTGGTTCGACCTTGAACCTTCCTACAATCCTTCGTGGAATGTAGACCCCTTGATTCTTCAGTAATTTCCTATTCAACTGATTGAAGTTATCTTTCCTTCACAGGTGAGTGTTGGATTGATGTTCTTCGTAGTGTAGGCTTGAGGATTGAGCGTTTAATAACTTGAGAATATTTCAGGTTACAATTCTAATAATTGCTTGAATGTTTGTGGTTCAGGTAACCTGCGTAATCTCTGTCTTCTTTTTTTTTTTTAGAGTTATTCCTCAGCCTTTTATAGTGAGCTTTTCAAAAAATCTGCCCGTTGAAGAGATAGACTTATTTTTGAAAGTCACTTGTGGTCGTTGGCTTGTCTTGTTGCAGTCCTTGGAATTGCCATTTCCTCGTATGAATTGTTCTCCACCTTTTCAGAGTTCTGACACGGTGTAGTGCTTCCCATTGGTTTATTCCTTTTGCACGCTTCTGGGACTGAGCACTTCGAGAAAGGTAGCATGGAGATATTACTTGTTTAAGTAATTCTCTTGATTTTCGTCAACAATGATCTTTTTCGATTATCTCGACTTGATCGCATTTCCTTGCTTTCCCCAGGTGACTTAGAGTCGACTTCCAATCATTGGATGACTCTTCCGTCACTTCAACTTGAGACTTGGATTTTCTTAAGTTGACTTGACGATACTCCACTCACCGCATCTCACCGCTGCTCCTTGATAGAGTTCCCGTCTTCTCTTCTTTGCCATACTCACTGTCTTGCGGCGTGAGTCTTCCTTCTAGTCTCCGGTTGTCTTCTTGCATGTTTGGGCATAGCCGACTTAACTCAGCTTGACCATCCCTATTTATTACAATGCAGTTTACAACAAAAATTGGGGTGCTAACTTCCTATTCTAAGTTTTACATGGCATTCATCAAAATCTAAACAATAAATTTCCCAACAGAGTTCTCATTTTTTCTAAGACGAAGCAAAATGATTAGTAAGTTTACACATTGTGGAAATACGGAGATAGAAAAAAATAGTAAATGTTAGAAGCAAAAACAATAGATCAAATATGATTTTTTTCATTTAAAATGATTTGTTACTTCAAATTGCCCTTTGCCCCTTTCAAGAATAGAGGAAACTAAGACAATATTAGTGTTGCGAAAGAGATATTTTTCCTCCTTATAGTTGTGCAATTTCCTTCTCCATCTTTATACATTATATTCCAATCAATACCAAACCAGAATGTCTGATCCGAGGAAAGACTATTTTTTTTTTGAATGAATCAAAGATATATTAAAAAAAAGAAAAAGAGTGATCCTGATCACAAGCTGATCAGGTAGCCAAGGAAACAAGACGAAAATCAAGTCCGAAAGAAAATTGAAATGGTCATAAGCCGACCAAATGACTGAATGGTTGGGGTCTAGTTAAAACCTCCCAAGGTAAAACCCACCCTTGTGGGGAAAACCCTTGGCAAGAAAAAGAGTACCCCCCATAAATGAAACATCCAAAAATAAAGAAATAAGGACCAGGACGCATTATCTAACAAATTATAATTGGATTGAACAACATAGTCTTCCATGAGAAAAGGGACAATATCCGCAGGAGGAACACCCCACCAAGTTGCCGATTGCGACTTCTTGCTCAGAAGGTCTGCCACTAGATTGCCTTCACGATAGATATGCGAAACCACCAGATCCATTTGTGAAAGCAAATGAAGAGTATATCGCCATTTGCTAAGATGACGCCAGGGGACAGCAACAAATCTCTTGTGAAGCAAATCCACAACATAAACGGAATCTGACTCGAGCCAAAGTTGAGTCCAACCCTTAGCAAATGCATAATGAATGGCCCACATTGACGCCACCAATTCGGTCTTAAAAGCATACCCAGTACCACAACGTTCCACAAAGCAATCCCGAAAGAAGCCTCTGCAGTTCCAGAAGACCCCAGAAGCCGTAAGGTTGCCTGGCGCCCCCGAAGCGCTACCGTCCATATTCCTATCGATGCAGCCTGGAAGGGTTTTTTGCCAAATAACTTGCACGATCTTTGGAGATTGTCTAGCCCGCCCAGGAACTCGAAGTCTTCTTAGAATGAAAAAGGTTTTTTTGATCGTTATCTATGGAACCCTGATCTAAAGAAGAAGATTCAAAAATAAGAACCCGAAGATGGGTAATAGCCGCGTCCACCATCCAGAGATTATCGTTAAAAGCCAAATCATTCCATATATGCCAAATAAGCCAGATGCAGGACAATGCTGCCACACGCCATAAAAAACAACCTGCTCACTGGAACGAAAAGTCATTAAGCGCACCAGGAATTCATTAAAGCTATGAGCCATAAAGAGGTGAACATCAAATGAACCAAAAATCCAATGCAAAAGAGCCCCTACAAAAACACAAGAGACAAACAAGTGATCAACAGATTCAGCAGAAGCACAACAAAGACCACATACCGAGGGGCCAATAAAACCCCTAGGGCATAATAAGTCCAAGACCGCCAAACGATTGTGGATAGCTCGCCACACCACAATCGAACGACGTTCCAAAATGTGAGGTGACCAAATCCAAGAACCCCAATAGACCGTAAGAGATTGAGGCCGAATATGATACTAAGCCGCTTTCGAGGTAATAGTCCCATTGTCAGAGTGCATCCAGACCTGCGTGTCCTTCGAGGAGGGGGCGATGGGGACACAAATGATATCCCGGACAAGATCCAAATAAGCCTCAACGGTGAAATGCCAAGACTCATTGTAGAAGTACTAAAAAATGCGTTGCCCAAATAGATATCTGTACTTATGCGAAATACCAATTTTATCGGCAATGCAGTAACCCAACCAGTTGTCAATCCAAAATAATACATCGGATTACACCCAGGGATCTATCGAGACTCATCTAAAAAATCCGCAATGCAATGCCTAATCCCATTCTACATTGAAGAAGGAAGAAATGATCTTCGAATAGAGTCGTCCGCTGTCAAATAACATTTTTGGAGAATCTGGAAGACCACAGAATCCAAAGTCATAACCTTCCAACCCAGTTTCATCAGCAAAGTATTATTAGCCATAACAATCGAGCGAACACCCAGACCCCTTTTGCCGAGGCATACAACATCGAGCCTAATTGACCACCACCGAACCTTTGGAGTTACATCACCATACCAAATAAAGTTACGCATGGCTTTCTCCATTTGCTTAAGCAAGAATCTTGGCCACTTGTAAATCATCATCATATGCACAAAGGAGCTAGTAATCACAGAATTAACCAAGCAGACTCTACGAGCAAGAGATAGTGCCATCCCTTTCCATCTTCAAATTTTAGGATAACCTTGTCAAAAACATGCTGCAAGACCACGACCTTTGGAGCACCTTTAAAGATTGGAGCTCCTAAATAAACCTTAGGGAAGGCCCCTAACTGAATACCCATAATAACCTAAATACGCCCACGCATATAAGAAGAAACCCAGGTGCCGAAATAAACTTTTGACTTACGAGGATTGAAGGCCTGACCCGAAATATCAACATACATCGTGAGGATCTGAAGAAGGGTATGAGCGTTAGCTGAAGAGGCACCACACATAATAATAATATCATCAGCGTAGAGAATCGAAGAGGGAAATATAATATGTCTAGGCGCAATGAACGGCCCTAGCTGATTCTGAGTCACCATTGCCTCAATAAATTTGCTCAGAACTTCCTCCGCAATGCAAAAAATTAAAAGAGATAAAGGATCACCCTGTCTAACCCCTCAAAAACAAGAAAAGTATCCCACAGGCAAACTGTTAAGTAAGAACGAAATCCTGGATGACTGAAGAATGATTTCAATCCAATGAACGAAGATCTTTGAGAAGCCAAACCGATGCAGAACATGTATCAGAAAACCCCGGTTTAAAGAATCAAATGCTTTGCGGATATCAATTTTCAAGATCATATTATCATCAAGCCGACCATGCAGAACATTGAAGCCTTCAGAAACTATAGCAATACAATCATGAATATGTCTGCCCAGAATAAATCCAAATTGCGTAGGAGACAAATAGGAAGGAATTATAGAGCCCAAGAGAGTTGCCAAAATCTTTGTAATAACTTTGAAAAGAAAATTACTCATAACGATCGGACGAAAGTTGTCAATGTTTGATACATGTTTTTATCTTAATTTTGATGATTTTATTTTGTCACCAAAACAATGCTTTTAAAGGTTGTCCGAATACTCCTAAATGATTTAAAATGGTTTTTAATATTTTCCGGAGTATTTCCTCAAGTTTATTTTTGATAATAATGGACAACACTTTTAATGATTTTATGTCAATGGATTTTTTACTCCTATAACAGGTTACTAAATGTTGTCTAAATACTCTCGATCGGTTTAAAATGTTTTTACACAATTTTCGGAGTATTTCTTGAGTTTTATTTTCAACAAAAATTGGACAACATTTCTGTCTCGTGGTTGACCGGTCGCCCTATAGGGCAACCCGTACCTGAAGATGTTTTTAGAAACAGAAAATGAGACGGAAGGAAAAACAAGCAGGTCGACCGTCGCTTCGGCGTTGACTGTTCGGCCGATCGGCCGCCGCCAATGGCCGATCGGCCGACTACAAAGTTTCATGTTGAAACAGAACTTAACCCCTTCGTTTTTGTGCCTAGGGGACCGGTTGAGACAGGGGTCGACCGGTCGCTTCTACGCCGACCGGTCGCCTGTTGTAATTTTCATAGTGTTCTTATTTTCTCTTATTTACGTGCGGCCATCGCCTGTATTGACAAAGAAAAATATGACCGTTTGACAAAGATACACATTTCCTTAAATTGTGGGATTGATTTCTAACAGCTATATTCTTGATTTTAATTGTATTTTTCTCAGAGATTTTCAATCCCCAAGAGGAGCCTATGCTTGATCAATCATCTCCTATAAATAGAGGAAGTTTTGGAGCAACCAATACAACAATTGAGATACAACACAACAAGATACACTTCAAGCAAACACTTGGTCTTTCATTGTCTTATTTCTTGTTGTAATTTGCCTAGCTATTCACTTTCACATTCTTGAGGTCTAGGCTATTCTTGATTACACGTGCACTCAATTGTATTATTCATTATCGAGTTGTAATCTTGAATTTGTGGTCATCATTCAAACACAAGATATCCTTGTGAGTGTTCTTGTGGTAAGAACACACTTGGGTGATCTAGGTGTTAGGTGTGAGAAGATTGTGGTAATCTTCTTGTTGAGGTGTTGAAGAATTTGGTATTCTTCAAGGTTGAAGATTGTGATAATCTTCACAAGGTGCCGTTGAAGGAAGATTGTGGTAATCTTCAAAGGAGATTGTGGTAATCTCCAAAGGTGGTGTTGAAGAAGAGTGTGGTGCTCTTCAAGGTGTTGTAAGTTGAATTTGTATTAATTTTGGTAATTAATAAAATTCTTTTTCTTTTCAAATCCATCCCTGGATATCTTTGGGGTGGTAGAGGATTAGGCCCTAGGTGGGTTGAACCTCTTTATATCGACGTGTGTTGTTTATATTCCGCGCTTTATTATTGTATTTGAGCATTCGGTTTTAAAAAGAGGGCGAAATCAAAAGATGGAGATAATCTATTCACCCCCTCTAGATTATCGTGTAGCTTGGACTTACAAGTGGTATCAAAGCCAAACTCTTTGGCAAGCTCGTTTCACATCGCGAGTGAAGAGAAACGATCGACGGCTACGAACGAAGCTCATCTTACCGGCACCTCCACTACAAAGCCACCACGGTTTGATTCCAAAGATTTCACATTTTGGAAAGAGAGAATGGAATGCTATTTACAAGGTTGCGGGTTCGACATTTGGAACACCGTCATAAACGGAGAATCCATCCCAATGAAAGATACACCACACACCTCAAAAGGCTTCAAAAAGCTCAATGATGAAGAGAAGAAAATCATCTCCCTAAACGGTAAGGCTTTAAATATTTTGTATTGTTCATTTACTAATTTAGAATATGAACATATTGTAGGAATAAAATCGGCACATGAAGTATGGCAAAAATTAGAAGCCATCTATGGAGTATTTGCAAATGAAAGGAGTCAAACAAAAGCATCTACTTCTCAAGATCATACAAGCTCAAATCTAAGGAATAAGCCTCCTACAACTTCCAATTATGAAGAAGTTGAATATTGTTTTATGGGCATCAATGAAGAAAATGAGGTATGTCTTAAACCCTCTACTTCCTATGATATTGTCATTCAAAATGATTATAGTGATTTGCAAAATGATTATGATGAACTTCAAAATGAATTCCAAAGTTTACTTATTAAATACAAAAATTTGAAAAAGGAATTCAATATTTTGAAAAATGATAAGGATAGTTTATTTACTTCCTATGAATCACTATCATGTGCTCACACCACCACTCTTGACAAAGTTAGAAATCTTGAAAAAGAAAATAGTACTCTTGTTGAGAATATTGATTGCATGAAAAAGGATTTATTAAAATCCAACTCGAGTACCAATAAAATGTCCAATATTGTTGATATTCATAATTGTGATAAAGGACTTGATCATAAGCCTAAAGTTGTTAATCATATGAAAAAGGATCAAGTCACTATGCATATTGGTCATTATGCTCCTAGAATTATTACTTGTTTTTATTGTGGCAAAAAGGGTCATACGGCTAATTCTTGTCGGGCTAGAAATAGCTCTAAATATTGTTGGAGACCTAAAAGTCTCAAAGCTAATCTTAAAGGACCCAAACACATAAGGGTACCACAAAACAATGTGCTATTAGGTACCCGTCAAAGCAAAAATCGGAGAAAATTCATGCCACCAAGAAAACATCAAATGAACGTTTCATTTGATCAAAGAAGGAGAAACTCCTCTCAACAAAGCCAATTTCCAAGAAGAGCGTATAATCAAAAATGGGAAGAACACAATCCTTGGAAATGGCAAAGACATCATCAACAAGATGATTTTCAAAGAAGAAGAAACCATCAACCATGGGAAGGTAACCAATCTTGGAAATGGAGAAGTCTTCATCAACAAAGTGACTTCTCAATGGGAAGATATCATCAACTATGGGAAAGACACAACCCATGGAAACGGCGTAATTGGTAAACCGTATCTCCCTATTTGTATATGCATTTTTAAATCTATGCATACTTTTAATTGTGTCCTAATTGCAAAATGAATCTTCAAGTATTTATTTTTAATATAGGTCTCTTATATATTTATGAGTTTAAATTTTTTTTAAAAAAGAGACCTTGCATAATTTTCTAAAACTCTTGAGCATTTTAAACTTATGTGGCTTATTATCTCTTATGAAATCTTATGGCATAAGCTCTTTTGATATCTCATACTACTTGCCTACACTTGTATTTTCTATGCATTTGTTGTCTAAGAATTGTGTAGGATACATACTTCATACTCATTGGCTATTACGTCATCAAGTTTCTTAAACCATCGAGGTATATCTACTCGTATTTTTTTTTAAATTCGATTTTATGCTTATGCACATATCTTTCAAGATATTTCATTTTGATCCCTTAAGTGCCCCTAATTGATCTTGCAAATATTTTCTTTTAAAAGGCACTACGTGTTTAGTCTCGATTTTATCATTTATATGTTTTCCCAAAACCCATATTTGTTGGATATAGTCCAAACTTATTTTTTTTGCAAAGTTTTAAAACTTTTGGGGTGAAAAATCGAATTTTGGAAAACTCTGGGAGAAAGAAAAATCACCTGGATGGTCATAAGCGGCGACGGCCCGCCCGCACTGCACCTCGGCGCACCCCCCCACCTCGGCCGCCCCGGGTTATTTTTGCAACTTAAAACGGTCTGTTTCTTCACTTTCGTAAACAGAACAAAATTCTCCCAAACCCTTATCAGCGTATATCATCCCCTTTTCTTTAAAATCTTCAATTCTTCATCATTTTTCACGATTCTTGTTGCTAATCTTCTTATTTTCACAAGAATCTTACATATATGGCTCCTCCAAGAAATTCCACCGATCAAAATCCCACTTCTAAGAGAAGAAAGGGCGGAGAGGGTACTTGAGAAATCGAGCGAGACGGCCGAACAAAGGGATATTCGAGCCGCTCAAAGAAACGTGGCTCAAGAAGGTGATGATGTTCAAAATCCCATTCTCTCTCGGGCCCAAATTACCGAAGCCATGGAACAATTTCGCTCGAAAATTGCCGTTGGGCGAAAGGTAAAAAATCTGTTGTTACTCAAGCTCCAAATTCTCGCAATGCTCTTTATTTCATCAATAAGTATGCGGAATGGTACTATGAGGATTCAGGGATGGGAGGTAAATCTATTGCTCGGACTAAAATGTGTCGTTTTAGTTCATTTACAAATGAGTATCCTACTATAAGAGGATTTTTTGAGGAGCAAGGTTGGATGTATTTATGGGAGCATGCTATGTATTGTATGATGATGATATTATCCAACTATGTTATGCCAATATGTGGGTCGAATATGATAATGATAGAAAGCCGATTGCCGTAAATTCGCTTATAAAGGGTCGTCATTTTAGATGGACTCCCAATGATATTTGCCGGCTTTTACATGTTAGAGAAGGTGGTTGGGATTATTTCTCTTGTGGGACTTGGAATGATGAAATGTTGGGGGTGTCGATGAAAGAAGTTAAGACGTATTTGGGAGTATGGCCAAAGTATTCTTTGTTGGCAATGACACTTGAGCATCGCATTTTATCGGTCATTGTCGCATATTGCATTTGTGGTAAGTCGGGAAAGATGCCTAGCAATATGGATTATTTTTGGACTTATAAGATTGCTAGGAGGGAACCACTTAACTTTGGTGCCATACTTATTCAATGTCTTATCGAGTCCATTACTCAAGGTAATAAGAAGTTGGTTATGGGAAATTGGATTTGTAAACTTCTTATTCAATCGGGACTACCTTCGTCGGAGTGTAACTCGGAGGTATTTCAAAACGACTTTGACATTGATAATATCTCCCAAATAGTCACGATGCGCAAGAATATGGACATCCGACCAACCAAAATGGCTAGAGGAAGAGGTCAAGAGTCCCCCGATCCTAATGACTACTTTGATGACACCGAGGCCGCAAGATTGGCGAAAGAGGGCGAACCGAGCAATCCGGAGGGTAATACCGGTGCTCAACCGCCTAGGAGGTATACTCAAGCCGAATTTGATGAGATGAGGGCTTTTCATGAGACAAGGTATGAGGCTTTGGAGCAAAAGACCTCCAAAATGCAAAAGTCTATCGGCAAGTTAAAGAAATTCATCAAGGACTTTATTCCCGGATCTTGCTTCTCCTCGGATGAGGAATGATGATACCCCCACCCCCTTTACTTTCTAGCATTTTCATTAAATGTTGCTTTGTATTTTGATAAACTTTTGTAAAACTCATTTGTACTAATGATATTTGCTTGTTTTTCTTAAAGGGTTAAAATTGCAAGTTGAAAATGACTTGTGAATGATCATGACTTTGATGGAGTATTTGATGGTAAAAATACTCTTAAGCATTGTTTGATAATTGGTATGAAGTACTTGATGGTAAAAGTGCTTCTCTTATTGCCTTGTTCATTATGCTTAGATGGATATGTTGGGACATTTGATACATGTATGTTAAAAGCATGACTTATTACTTGATGGTTGCTCTAATTGTTGGCATTTGAAATGCCTTGATCATTCTTAGCTTATCTCAATTGGGTTGAACCCTTGAGAATCTACTTTGAGCTTCTTAATTGATGAACAAATTATTGCATATGGTGCATATGATTTTTTTTTGAGCTTTGAAATGAGGTTGATTGATGATATGAAAATTTTTGGCTTGAACCATTTACAAAGGTTATATACAACCTCTTCTATTTTTCTCGCACACAAGGTGTTTGTTGAAATGTCGCAATGAAACTTTCAACTTCTACATGATTCTCTTGCTTCAAAATGTCTTAAATTTTTTTTTGAAATCATGTTTTTAGCATACTAATGAGCTTATGGATCTTTTATGTTTCAAATTCTCTCACCTTCCTTGGATGATTATGCTTTAAATTGCTCAAACGGTTTTTACCGTCCATTTGGCATGCTTTGATATTATTGAATGGTGTTTTCACCATCCTAACATTCTTTTTGATGATTCCAAAGGGGGAGAAAAACAGGATATTGGCTCATTAGCTCAAAGAAGCTAATAAAAGCTTTTCATAAAAGCTATAAGCTATGGCTCATAAAAGCCATAAGTTGTGATTTGTTCTTAGTCCAATTGTTGCTTGATGGACTTATATTATTGATTAATGATGTTTTGTGACAGGGGGAGCTTATAAGCTCTTGAGCAAATTGTAAAAGCTAAAGCTTTTAGCTTATGGATAATTGCTTTTACATTATTCTTGATATGCTTGTTGATAGGGGGAGCTTGTGCTTATTATTGAAAAATATTTACTCCCTACTTGGTTGCTTTAATATTCTTTGGAAATTTTGGTTGCTTCCAAACGGTCAAATGTTTTTACCGGAAAATCATTTCGAAAATTGCTCTCTTAGTTTGTGTAAAAATTGTTTTGGTTTGTAATCATCAAAAAAGGGGAGATTGTTTGATACATGTTTTTATCTTAATTTTGATGATTTTATTTTGTCACCAAAACAATGCTTTTAAAGGTTGTCCGAATACTCCTAAATGATTTAAAATGGTTTTTAATATTTTCCGGAGTATTTCCTCAAGTTTATTTTTGATAATAATGGACAACACTTTTAATGATTTTATTTCAATGGATTTTTTACTCCTATAACAGGTTCCTAAATGTTGTCTAAATACTCTCGATCGGTTTAAAATGTTTTTACACAATTTTCGGAGTATTTCTTGAGTTTTATTTTCAACAAAAATTGGACAACATTTCTGTCTCGTGGTTGACCGGTCGCCCTATAGGGCAACCCGTACCAAGATGTTTTTAGAAACAAAATGAGACGGAAGGAAAAACAAGCAGTCGACCGGTCCGCTCGGCGTCGGCCGATCGGTCGGCCGACCTGGCCGCCAAAATGGCCGACCGGTACCTGCAAGTTTCATGTTGAAACAGAACTTAACCCCTTCGTTTTTGTGCCTAGGGGGACCGGTTGAGACAGGGGTCGACCGGTCGAAGCCTACGTCGACCGGTCGCCCTGTTGTAATTTTCATAGTGTTCTTATTTTCTCTTATTTCTGTGCGACCGGTCGCCTCGTGTATTGACAAAGAAAAATATGACCGTTTGACAATGAGACACATTTCCTTAAATTGTGGGATTGATTTCTAAAATGACTATATTCTTGATTTTAATTGTATTTTTCTGTAGATTTTCAATCCCCAAGAGGAGCCTATGCTTGATCAATCATCTCCTATAAATAGAGGAAGTTTTGGAGCAACCAATACAACAATTGAGATACAACACAACAAGATACACTTCAAGCAAACACTTGGTCTTTCATTGTCTTATTTCTTGTTGTAATTTGCCTAGCTATTCACTTTCACATTCTTGAGGTCTAGGCTATTCTTGATTACACGTGCACTCAATTGTATTATTCATTATCGAGTTGTAATCTTGAATTTGTGGTCATCATTCAAACACAAGATATCCTTGTGAGTGTTCTTGTGGTAAGAACACACTTGGGTGATCTAGGTGTTAGGTGTGAGAAGATTGTGGTAATCTTCTTGTTGAGGTGTTGAAGAATTTGGTATTCTTCAAGGTTGAAGATTGTGGTAATCTTCACAAGGTGCCGTTGAAGGAAGATTGTGGTAATCTTCAAAGGGAGATTGTGGTAATCTCCAAAGGTGGTGTTGAAGAAGAGTGTGGTGCTCTTCAAGGTGTTGTAAGTTGAATTTGTATTAATTTTGGTAATTAATAAAATTCTTTTTCTTTTCGAAATCCATCCCGGATATACTGGGGTGGTAGAGGATTAGGCCCTAGGTGGGTTGAACCTCTTTATATCGACGTGTGTTGTTTATATGCCGCACCTTTATTATTGTATTTGAGCATTCGGTTTTAAAAAGAGGGCGAAATCAAAAAGATGGAGATAATCTATTCACCCCCCCTCTAGATTATCGTAGCCGCTTGGACTTACAGTCCATAGTATTCACATCCTTAGTTTTCGGAATGAGAGCCATAAAACTAGCATTCAACCCGAAGGGAGGGTCGAACTAGTGAAGAAGAAACGGACCCCGATATCTCCGCTAAAATAATGTCCCAATAGTGGCGATAAAATATCTACTGAAACCATCCGGGCTAGGAGAAATATCCGACCCCATATCAAAAACGGCCTCCTGAATCTCCAAATCCAAAGGAATAACCGTTAAAATTGCATTATCCGCTACCACCACCTTCGGAGATATAACCTGATCAACCATAGAATAGTCAGAAAAGGAACCCCTTGAGTCCGAGAAAAGCTCCTTATAGAAAGAGGTAATGTGATTCCCAAGAACAACTGGATCATCCGAGAAGTTGCCATCAATCATCAAACCCTGAATCCCCAAACGGCTCTCGAGAATCTTACAACGACGATGAAAAAATGTTGTATTACGATCCCCATTCTTAAGCCAAGTCGTATGTGCCTTCTGCTTAAGGAATTTAGATTGCAATAGCAGCGTTTTGGACAGAGCGCTTTGGGCTTCAAATTCCAATTCTCGACGGGCAGTAGAGAAACCCAAAGTTTCAATATCCGCCTGAATCTGATGAACCTTCTCCATCTGACTATCCACCTGATGATTAACATCACCAAAATTGTCTTTATTCCAAACCTTAATTGTGTGACGCAACCTTTTGAGCTTCCACATGATACGCAAGAGAGGGTTAGGGGAAGGACACGGCTGAAGCCATGAGGAGACAACTAGATCCTGAAACGAGTCATGAGAAACCCACATGTGCTGAAAACAAAATGGAACCAGATCCTTGTTGATAGAGGACGAACAAGAAACTAATAGGGGGTGGTGATCTGAACTGATACGAGGAAGAACCAAACCTTTAACCGCTTGCCAAAGAGAGAAAAATCGACAAGTGGCTAGGGCTCGGTCCAATTTTGCCTGGAGAAAGGAGAGGGGCGTACGGGTGGCTCACCAAGTAAAAGAGTTACGTGAAGTGGGCTAAACCAATATCATCCAAAAAGCCCCGGACGTCCCGATAAGAAGCTAGGGAAAGAGTACCACTGCCCATTCTCTCATGGTGACCCTCAACAACATTAAAATCACCAAGGAGCAACAAATCATCAAGACCCAAATTCATCAAATCCAGCCAAAACGTGCGGCAGTCAATATGATTACAAAAACCATGAACCAAACCAATATGAAAAGTCAGAGAACCCCACTGAACCTGAAGAACAATACATTGAGCTGAAACCAGAACCTGTTGTAAAATAGAGATGCCATGATTACAGAAAACCCAGATATCCGCCTGACCATTAGAACGAAAGTTTTGAGTCACACAACTCAAACCCAAAATAGTCCAATAAGAATCCGAAATCGAGTTAATGTCCACCTTAAGCTCACAAATAGCAAATAAAGATAGTTTATGCTTATGGCATAAAGCCTTAAGAACATTACGAGAAGCAATGTTTCCAATTCCCTGGATATTTCAGAAGATGCAATTCATTGATAAATAGGTGGGGAAGCAGCTGGCAAGCGCACGGAAGTGTCAGAAGTAACATGGTCCTCAGGATCAGACACATGAGCATTAGATACCTCATCAGCGTAGTCCGCCCAGCAAAATCTAATTCCTTAGGCCCTATAGTATCCGTAATAATAGTGAGGTCATGAATAACCAAAGATGGACCTTGAGTAACAGACTGATGCATCCAGGACTTGGCCGTATCGAGGGAGCTATCCCTGAATGCTCTGCTAAGAGTGCGAATAGGCTTTTTCCAGGGGATGTTGTATCATCAAAGGCAGACTACGAGGGTCAGATAATGCAAAAAAAGAGCCATTGTTAGAAGTTGGGGGCTTAAGGATCGGATTACGAGTAGGCAGAACCAGAAAGGAATGGGACTCATGTGTATCATCCATGGCAAGAGCCTCAAAAGCATTAACAAGATGAATATCATTAGGGCAAGTGACTATGGCACAGGATGGGAATCCAACCCGCATAGTCGAACCCGTATTTTTCATTGAGTTATCAACGGCGTTGCCCTTGTCCTTGACCTGAGGCACTGGACAATAAATTTTGCGAAACTCTGGAACGCTCCCTTTGAGAGTTAGGATGTCCATCAGGGGCCCTGGATCATCCTTGGTGTGAATTAGGACGTTTTTTCAGAGCTGAGGACCCCTTAGAGGTAAGACGACAGGAAACGGTCGAGTGACCCATAATATTACACTTAGAGCAGAACTCTCGGAGTTTCTCGTAGCTAACCAACACAAATGAACATTGGCCAACCCGTTCCACCATAATATCATCTTGCAACGGCTATGCAAGGTCTATATCAACCAACACACGAATAAAGTGACCAAGAGAGCCATCTAATGATCGCTGATCAATTTGAATAGGATTACCAATAGCACTGGCGATCCCCAAAATAGTATTGGGATCCCAGTATTCCAAACTAGGATAAAAAATTCGAACCCAAACACTGGCAACAGAAGTGTGAACCTTGTAAGGGTTGAAATCCAAAACCCAGGGAGAAAGACAAATAGTCCCCGGGTTAAGCGCCCGATTGATAAGTAGTTGAGCACGGGATCGATCCTGTGCATTAGAAAATTTAACACAAAAATAGCCATTGCCCAAAGGAATTAGGTTCCAATCATTTTTAATGCCCCATAGCTCGGAAAGCCATTTATACAAAAGCATAGTAGGCCAGAGCTTGTTACCCGTTCCCAAAATCACCCCCCCAATCAAAGAGTAAGAGAATTCGACAAGACGTTGCTGGTAAACATTTTCATCAATAGTCACAGAATAGTAATCTCCCTTCCTAACAGGCTTAGGGATAAAATTAATCTTGCCTGAAACTATATGAGTAAATGAAGTAAGATTACGTGGGGCCTAGGGAAAAGTTGAATCCACAGGCTGGGAATTACCTGAAACAACTTTAGCAAAAGTGTTACCCAAATTAGCATTAGCATTATGAGCCGAAAGTCAGGGGTTCGATTCATGTGCGGAGGCCGTTATAGAAGAGCTTCCAGCAACCTGAGCAGTATCATGTAGATGGCAAACAACAGCTCAGGGGTCATCACCCCCCTGGGAGGGGGCGACCTTGGTGGGAGAAATAAGAGCCGCCCCCCCATAAGAGCCCACAAGGGGGCCAGCCCCCTATGGCGTGCGGTTGCCATGGCGGTTGTCCCCTTAAGTTGTGGCAAGGGGTGCTACTGGGGGGCATTGCCATGTGACTTGGACGACTGCAAGTAAAATTATGGGGCCACGAAACCCAACAATTGAAATGCCATAGGAACTTCCTTGCCAGACGAAGGAGACGATATCAAAACCACACCATGCTCGTCTTGGGTTTTGGACAAGGTGGCCGAAGGAGAAACCATAGGTGAGATTTTGTATGACCACAATTAAAATTCAAAGTGAGACTGTGAAGGAGCAAATCCACCGTAGCAACAACGGAAAGTTTGGACGGAGAAGATCTAAATTCAAGGGGCCGATGGCGTGAGGGAGGAGAGAGGGGAGACCATGTCGTTTTTTTGCTGTTCTTCTCTACCAACTTGTTTCCTAGAGGGATTAGCTTCTAGCACGATTTGAAATTCCATAATATTTCAAGTTTCTCTGAGGACAGACTATTAAATCTGATCAATTAAATCAGAAAAAAGGCAAGGAAATCTAATCGATTTGATCCTTTTCTGTCTCTCTCTATTCCATGTTTTCAGTTGTCCACATTTACAAATTTTCTATTTAAAATTATATTTTGTTGGCTTCTATATATATTTACCGAAATGAGTCTGAAAGTACCACTATATAGGAATTGCTAATATTTATCAACAAATTCTTAGCTGGTATTTTACTAGTGTTATTCAATCAGATCGACTTGAATGTTAGGTGGCTTATCTGTAATTCTGACAGGTCGTTGAGCTAGGACTTAAGCAGTGCTTCCCCTTATCAAGGGAAACACTATTGAATTAAAAGCTAAACTTTGTCCATTTTGATGATTGAGGACAAATCATGAGATTAAAAAAGAATATCATGCTAGAAGCAACTAGGCTTGATTCACGTGGGTAATAAAAATTTTCTTCCTTTGATGACCACCATCTTTTCTGTGAAGAACTTAATCAGCCATGAAAAGTTTTCCTCTTTGATCTCTATAAACAAAATTATTTCTTATCGAATGAATTTGTACTATGTGTTTAATAAAGCTATGTGCTAAATTTTCCGTCAGGATCCTATTGAGAATGCAATCATTGATTCCTGTATAAGAGTGACTGACAATGGGAGGAGAGCATTCAGAGCAAGGTATTGAAAATTGAGCTGCCATCTCTTAAGATTTTGAGTTTGTATATCCATCATTTCTTTTAACTAAGTTTGCATTCCTTGGAAGAATGCAATTTTTTCTTTCATTGTTCGATTTGCAGGTCATTTTCACTTTTATAACACTTCTAATCACAATGATCAGCTGAAGGTGCATAAGCTTTATCTTCCGAAGTTGTTACTTTTTGTTTTATTACAACAAAATTAGAAAACTTTGCAATCTATAGTTGGGAGCAAATACTTCTCAAGAAGCGGCGAACTGGATTTAGTCCTTATAGGAATCGGCTTTAAAGGTAGCAATGGCCTTTCTTGTTATACTGTTGGAGTTCTGAACAATTATTAGGCTGCAAACTGATGTTACTTATAAATGCAGTCAGACCAGAACCAAGGAGATTCTTAATTTGCTAGATGGGAACCACATTCATTGAGGTAAATCTTTGGCATTATATGTCGTGATTGGAAAAACAGTGGCGGTTTAAAATAACTCTGGTCAATTTTTAACATTATGGGGTCGGTTTACCTACTTGGACCACTCTTTTACTAGGAAGTCAGGTTACTGAAGATTTATTAATAAGTGTACTGAAAATTAAGGAAAGGTTGACTAATTTTCCCTTTGACTCAATCTTTTATGCCAACATGAGGGAATTATTTCCTATGTTCTTTATTTTGATGAACTTCTCTCCGTTTAACTACACCTTTTTAATATGTTTTTAATGTTATCTTTTGATAGGTCACTAAAAATCTGGTACATAAGAGGTATTGGAGGGCAAGATATTGGCATCATTAGTCCATATAACTCTAAGGCAGATCTCATTCGAGGAGCTGTTTCTTAGCCTGGAGATACATACCATAGACAAATATCAACTTATACTTGGCCTTACATTTATCAATTTATTTGTTTGTGACTATAATTAGATAGTCCATTGTTCTCAAAGTGCCAAGAGGAAAACACTATCTGATTATTTAAGGAGGCTAAAGATAAATAATTTCATGGGAATGTAGGTTAGTCAGTTTTATGATGACATTGAAGTTTTCAAAACCTCTTTTACATAAATGGTTTTCCGTATTTCGATCTATGATTGTAATAGAACTAAATATGGGTATGTATTTTCTAATAGCTATAGAACTATGCTGGTGAATGGGTTGTGAGCATTTTCTGAATCCAAGCCCTTTCAATAAAACACAAATCTATACTCTTATAACAAAGACGATATTAGATGCTTGGTCTTAGGGTGGTTGTTTCATGTAAATAGAAGTACTAAAGAAAATGCTTGCATTATTGTTTTTGAGCTGAAAGTTTTTAGTTAATATCTTGTATTGAACTGTTATTTGTACTTTAAGTGGGTTACATCTGTCAAATCTTTCATGAGTACAAAATGGGCTAATGCATCTCATGTTTATTCAAATTAATTAAACTGGACCTTTTTAGCATCCATTAAATTGTACCAACTAAATACTACGAGATAATGTCTTATTGAAGTTTGGTATGGAAGTGCATGTGCATTTGCTGCAACATGTGTGGTTTGTTGCGTAAAGAATTGCGGAATTATAAAACTATTTTTTCTTTTTTCTGAAAAGTGTATCCTAAGAGATAGGTAATAGATTCTTTGCACTAAATAATCTCCCTTTTAAGGATTGTAAAGAAATAGGTACTTTTGGATTTGCTATCTTTAGCAGATGCTTCCTTTTTGTACGCTGAGTCTGGTAATCCTTCAACCAGATGGCTTCTTGCAAGCTTGTTGATAGTTTTGAAATTCAGATAACTCAGCTTCTTGTCCCACAACCAACTTTCTTCAGCTGTGCTATTTGCCAGCAGACATGTGTTTGGTGTAGCAGTCGACCAATCTACCACATATATATTCTTCTCTGTGATTCCTAATAGCACTATATCATTTGTTTCTGCATCTTTGATTTGGCAAAAACCATTATTGAATCCAACATATCCTTTATCATAGAATTGGCTGATACATAGCAAATTAAAGTGCGCCCTCCGATATATGCAACATCTGTGATTTAAACCAATTTTCTTGATGGATCCAATGCATTTGATATCCTCTGGAGCTTCATTTTCTCCAAATATGACTTTTGCTCATTTTGATTCCTTGAAGTTTGATAAATTACTTTTAATCCTCGTCATATGTCTGGAACATACTATCCACGTACCAGGTTCCTTGGCAATCAAATGTTTCTTGTACCTACAATCAATGAAATCAAACTTTAGGTACCCATACCTGTGTAGGTCCTGAGGAGTTATCACTATAAGGTGTACCAACCAACTTATAGCCAAATGATCTGACTCTATGGGGTTGCCACCTTTATGTTCCATAATCATAGTGAATTTTAGCAAATTATTTTGGTGCTTTTGGTACATACAACTGTCTTTTTTGTCTATATGTCTATGTATGCATTTTTGTATTTTCCTTCTTGTGAAAGTATGGAAACTGTTGTACATTGTGTGTAGTGTATCTGGGTGCATAAGTGTGCTGATTTCTTTGCCTTGGGATGACCTATATTAATTTAGGCCTTCTTGTTTGGAGTCTGCTGATGAACTCTTTTGAATTTAGTTTCAACTGTTCTTTTAGCATACTCAGCTGGCTTCTTACCTTTACCTTTGTATCCAAGGCCATCATGTTTGTGCTTATGGTGATATGTGGGTGCAACATATAGAGTTTTATATTTTTGAATTACCCATTGCTTAAGGTTACTTTATCACTCTTTGGGTTTGAGAATTCATAAAGGAATTGAATCTTAATCCGTTTTGTCTCCAATTTCCTTTTGAATCATTATCAATTCATCCAATGTTTTAGATGATTTGCTGAGGGAAGCAAGACCACTTTTAAGCTCTTGTTCTCTCTTTTCTTTTGCAGCAAGGTCTGCTTTTATCGTTGCCATTTCAGGTTTCAACTCCATGTTCTCATCAGCTAGGTGACTTAGAGTACTCATCTTTTCATTCAGCAGTGAGTTTTGGATTTAGAGTTGGTTGTTTTCCTCATTTACAAGTGTGTACGGATTTAATGTGATCAAAATCTTTCATCATTTTGCCTAATAAATCATAAAGATCAATGGGTAATGAAGTGTATGTGTGTGTGATGATCACTGTCACCAGAATTTGAATCATATGAGTTACAGATTACCTCATATTCCTGCTCCTTTGCCATGAGACAAATCAATGCCTCTTTTGCAGTGTCAAAAGAGTAGTCACCTTCACTGCTATCTGACTCAACTACTTCTTTGCACTTGGCCATCTCACATTCAATAGCCATCATAGCTTTCTTTCTGTCTTGTCTTCTTTCTCTGTAGACTTTCTTTTCTTCATCATTCTTATATTTGTTGACTGGTGGATAATTGCAATTTGACCTGGCTGTCTACAATTCTAGCATAAGTCTTCCACTTTCTTTTCAGCTCTCTTGGGTGGCCTCTGATCTTTTCCTTTAGATACAACTGAATGCCTTCTAGAGGACTTTCATTTGTTCCTCTTATAGTTCTTGTTGAAGAACTTGTTGAATCTCTTGATCATCAATGCAATTTCTTCCTTGTCAATGATGTCCTTGGAGTCGGCTGACTTGGACTCTTCTGCTATCGATGCAGTTGTCTTAAGTGCACCTATTTCATCTTGCCTTTTCCTTTTAAGCTCAAATTCATAGGTCTTCAAATCTGAGAATAGCTCATGGTTTGATATATTTGTTAGGTCCATTGAATGCCTTAAATCCATCACCTTCATTTCCCAATCAGCTGGGAGTGCTCTCAAGATCTTCATACACATTTCTTTCTGTGTATATTCCTTTCATAGTTCAGATAACTCATTTGTTATTTCTGTGAATTGTATATCCAACTGATCCAATGACTCTTTAGTCATTATTTTGAAATTCTCAATTTTCTGAACTGCAAATGTAAGTTTGTGTTCCTTTATCTATTATGAACCTTCACAAATTAAAGCTTGTCCCAAATCTCATTTGTTGTTCTGTGGGAGTTAAATTTGTTGAACATGGCTTTATCTAATGTCTTGTATAATATGTATTTTGCAATATTATCCAAGTTATATCTTTCTCTATCTTCATTGGTCCATTCATTCCTGCGTTTGTCAACCTCACCAGTTCTCGCTGCATCATCCCCTACTGCTCTTACAGTTGTATTCACTTTGGTGATTCTAATGGGTCCATCTTCGATGACAAACCACATTTCATATGAAGTGCAAATAGATGTACCCGCATAAGAATTATCCAGTCATCAAATTCTTCAATGGAGAACATGGGAATACGAGTTATATTTGCTTCCATGATAATAACTCAAATAATACTTTGAAAAACTCAAATATTGATGTTTTTGAAAATTGAGATCTAGTTCAGTAACCAGTGCAGAATGTTCTTTGAACCAACAACTTGGATACCACTTGTAGGTCTTGAGGGGTGCAGAATAAAATTTAGAAGGGGGTTGAATAGACTTTACCAAATTTTTCGATCTTTAAAAATCAGAGTTATGAGAAACAGTTATGTCCTTTAGACAGTTGTGTTAAGCTTCACCACGAGAGTTAACCACTCAACAATTCCCTAAGATAGCCGTTGATAGAGTAACTCAACTGAGTGAAGTTAAATTTTTAGAAAATTAGTTTTCTTGTTAAACAACGGAAGTCTTACACGTTTTTAAAATTATCAACACTTATACTTTTTGGATAGTCATAAACTTGATGGATATCAAATATAGAGCAATAAAATAAAATAGAGAAATAAAGTGTAGTAATGTAAAGAATACATAAAATCTATTGTGGTTCGATGATGGGGTAATTCCTTTACTCTACCCTTCTCCTACTCCATGTGGAATTCACTAATACAATTTTGTTAGTTACAAAAGTGTAGTCCAAGATTTCCTTTAATCACAACCAACTAATCTTCTGGAACTTAGACCTTCGCAAGGCAGCTGCCAAGCTAATTCAACTCTTTGAATCTTCAGGGATTGATCACACAACCCTCTTTCAGATTCAAACAAGGTTCAACCTTGAACATCACTGTATTTCCTTCAATCATAGGAAATATAGACCCTTTTTTGTTTTCACAAAAGTTTTTCCTTTTCAACTTGATGAACAACTTCGATCTTTTCACTTGATGGTGTTGGATAAAGTGTCTTCAATTTAGTTTAAGGATTTTTAGATGAAGATCGAGAGAGAGAGAGAGAGAGAGAGAGAGAGAGAGAGAGAGTTTGCAGTTCTTCCTTTCACTTGAATATTGCTTCTCAGTTCTGTGTCTTGTTTCTCTCTAAAAAATTCCCCAGCTTTTATAATAGGAGTTTGAATTTTGTCCTTTGAAGAGATTGACAAAAATTCAAACTCTTACTTAATGCTCGTTGGCTTGTCTTGTTTTGCAGCTTTTGATGTGGACCTAACCTTGTCTACTAGCCTTCTATAGATCTCTGGAAAGGTGTCAGTGTTCTGCAAGCTTTCCATTTGCTTATTCCTCTCGCACTCTCTTTCAGCATGAACATTTCAAGGTTGGAGTTATGTCTTCATTACCAAAACAGGTAATTTCCACGATTTCAATGCAACAGACTCTTTTCAGTTGTCTATGAGTCCTTCAGCTGCTTTACCCCTTTGACTTGAGTCATCTTAATCATTCTTGGGTTATGTAGTACCTTCTAGCTTATTGAATTTTAATGCATAAATAAGTAATTATTATAGAAATACTTTAAAGATTTCTTAAAAATACGGAATAATAAAATTTTATTTCGTTTCAAAGTTTGCAGCGGAAATAAAGACTAATAATTGAAATAACGATTAATCCAAAAACTTCCATAATGAATTGAAAATGACAGTCAACATCTCAATAGAATTTAAAATTCAAACTTTTTTTTTGGAATGAAACTTAAAATGATATGAAAATCATGAAAGACATGGGTTCGCGAGTCACTACACTGCGCCATCTCCTACCTCATTAGGGTTCTCATCTGAAAATATTAAACATTCGTGGAATGAGCTTAAAGAAGCTACACAAGTAATCTCATGCATGAATGCATGCCTAGCAATAATATAACATTTACTTCAAAACTTTTCATTTTCTTTATTTAAAACTTTCTTTAAGAAGGGAGCTCACTTGGTGGCACATTGTTCTATTCAAGGTTGTAGTGGGCTTTGTTATTTGGAACCCAATCAACATAATCTACCAGTAGCATTTTCTTTTATTTGCCCGAAGGCACATTTTCATTAACATTAACTTTAGCTGCAAGCGACACATGGTGGGAATGCAGGTTCCCCGCGCCCATTTCCCACTCGCTCCCATAATAGACACATTATGCACCCATTTCTTTTGAAAAATATAATTAACATTAAACCTTAAAATTTAATTTTATTACTCTTCTCATACTCGTTAAATACTATAAGTATAAATTAACATGATGAATGAACCTAAGTGATGCAACTTTAATGAAATACGAAAATAAACATAAAAGACATAAACCTAGTAACTATATCACATTAGATTAAACATAATCAAAAAACAAAACATACATTCAATTAATTAGAGAAGTCATATTCATTTGATTAAGAAAAACCCTACATGCTAATTAATTAGGTAAATATTAATACGAACTAGTTAAAGGATTAGAGAATACTATTTGCTATAGTACTAAGATATAATATAAATTTACAACTAAACTTGCTAGATAATATGATCAACTGAGGATCAATTATTTTTTTTAAAAAAAACATAAAGATTGTGTACATGAATTTTATCAATTAAATTATGAATCTGTAAGAAAATGTTTAGATTGAAAACTTATATAATTGTAATACAGTCAAGTTTTTGACATGACAATATAATATATTCAAAATTCTATATATTCTAAACTTAACTAATAATTAGCTTAAATTCTGTTACATATAAAAAAATAATTCTAGCATTAAGAATGTTATAGGGTTATGCTAAGCATAAATGAGGTAACAATTATACTCGTTACTAGTATTTATAAAAATTTTGAGTTATATTATTATATATAACTTAATCTAAACAATGAGATAAACTTCATATTTATAGATGTTCTCATACATGAGTGATTGGTTATCACGAAATTTTGTTTACCAAACCAAAAATAGAAGACGTCGGACTATTTGCAGAAATTGTAGCCAATTATTTTAAATGTCAATTGGACTCTATATAATATTATTTGCATATATTAATTAGGTGTCATTTTTTTAGAATAATTTGGCTAAATACTCCTATCTTATTTCAGAAGTATTTGGACTACCATACCGATTCACAAATCAACGATAAAGTATTTAATTAAAGACACAATGATTTCCAGAAAAACACATAAATTCACATATACTAGGTAGCAAGTCTTGAGATCAACATGATGAAAATCATATAACAATAATCAAACCAATATCTACATGAAAACTAAGGAGATTACTTGTCTGGTTTGCCGAATTAACTAAGATAAAATTCACTTCACTCGCTAACCCGTAGAATCTGTACATAAACATTATATGATAGGATTGATGGTGAAATTGAGAAGGTTTACTGTTTTAGAAAATGGTCAAGTATTGGGATATTTTTGGCTTAGTCGAGGCTTGTATTGGATACAGTCTCCGCAAGACAAAAATGACTTGTATATTAAGTGCTTACGATTCCAGCGTTCGTCCCTAAGATACAACGACTTGAACAAGTTCGATTTAGCAGCACTTACAAAAACCTAACTACCAACGAACATAGAGTGTTTATGGCTTTCAAGCTTTGAACATGAAGGAAATCAATATGCTGATGCAAAAGACTCGATTTTAAACTTGTAATTTTGTGTTGTTCGTCTGTTATTTCATCTACAGGGGCTCGATTATATAGGCATCAAGGTGCCCGAATGGAAAGATCATGTCTTTTGACTCGAAAATATATGTTTACAGTCAACATGTGCATCTGTTCAGAGGTTCGCATTGACGAATGACCTGGCGCACGGCCCGTGCTTGGTTGCGAACACTTTAGTTGGAAATCTTTAATTAATTAATAACTATTAATTAATTAAATTTAAACGGTTTAAATAAATTTGGTCCAAAAAGAATAAGGGCCTTGAAGCCCAAGCCCAGGCCCGCGACCCACGGCCGGACCCGGGCCAGGCCAGGCCGAGCCGAGATGGCCGGTGACGACGACACGTGCGCGTGTGTGCTTTGAACCAAACCCACAAGCATGTAGGTCCTCACCCCTTTAAAAACTTGGGTGCCCCCAAGTGCCCAAACCCATAAGTCCAACTTGAGATTTATAAAGTGAGCAAACATTGCCTTCATCAATGAAGCATTTCTCTTTCCCCACATTTTTCATTTTCCATACCATTTTCTAGTTTTAAGTGGCTAACTTCTAGCATTAATTTCCCATTCACCTGGAATTGGTTTTGAGAAATTTCAAATGCTATTCTCATCTACTCTCTTAGTAGAATTTTTACAAATAATTTAGTTCCATTTTTCACTAATGGAAACCACTTAGATATTTGGTCAAAATTGGGTCAACACCCATTTCACCAAACCAAAATTCCAACAATCCCCGACATGAATGAAATTAATGCATGCGTATATGCAGATTCGCTTGAAAGTCTCGACGAACTATTATTGCATCTGCATAGGTAGCTTGTGGCTTTTAACCTTCCTTAGTAAAATACTATCGGATTTACTAGCTGCTTAGTGACGCGATGTCTTGAACTACTCAGTCGTTTTTGTAAACCGAGACAATATTACTTACACAATAACAATTCTAACACTTGTTGTTCTCACGTTGTGTCCATTTTAGCTCTGGACCATATCTTAGATTCATAAATGTTTCTTTGAAGCGGCCATTACTTCTCACTTATATAGGTGATCTCCTATTGAAGAGTATCCTGACATACTCCACCTTTCGGTATAGGAATCATTAAAAGTCTTAAACTTAACCTCACCACATTCAACATGTTTCTATTTCACTTGAAAGTTTTAGAAATGAGCTAACACATTTTCCAAGTGCTCAGCTGAACATTCATAACTTAGTTGTCCCATTAAATCAAGGTCTTGGGATTTCCAATTCACAAGGTTGGGTTACTGCTATGAACATTCTTTAGTTTGTGGATTTTAAACCCATTCCACTTAACAATTTATACAATTGATCTCGATTAATGCCTTTTGTAAGTGGATCCATAAGGTTTTTCTTTGACTTCACGTAGTCAACCGATATAACCCCATTCGAAATCAATTGTCTAAAAGTAAAGCTCACTTATAATTTCTGATACCCTTGTTCAACATAATATTACCAGAACTTATGTGGTTCTCGGCCACTTTGTTTTATTTGTTAGAACATTGTCCCAATAATTCAGTTAGAATCTCGTTTTAATAGATTTCAGACCTTAGTCCCAACACGTGTGTAACCTTCGATGTTATCACATCTTTAGTAACACTTCAGATTTAACTTAATAGTGTGTCTACCTCTAGTATTACAACACTTTGGGCATCCATGCAATTGTGGATTTGGTCCCACAACCCTTTTGGCAACACCTTCTGTTACATTTAAAAATGCAACAGAAACTCCATTGATGTTCCATAAAGTATGGTCACACCCCCCCAATTGTCGATTTCTAATTGGAATCACGATTTTCTTCCTTAATCCGGAGTCAAACTATCAAATTCTCAAGCCCTATTTCCTTTCACTTGTGCTTGAGGTAGTTTTTAAAATATTTCCACGATGGCAGCAATTTTTCGATAATCGCAGCCACTTGGAACGACTCACTCAGAATCATACCTTCAGACACTAAGTCATGAAGTATGATATGAATTTCTTGCACTTGGCTAATCACCATCTTGGTATCAACTATCTTATAATCCAGAAATTTACCGACAACAAATTTCATTATGTCGGCATCTTCTACTTTATATTTCTTCTCCATAGAGTCCCACAACTCTTTGGACGATTTGAACGAACTATAGATGTTATAGAGGGTATCGTCTAGCCCGTTCACAACATAATTCCGACATACAAAATCGATGTTATGCCAAGCAACCACAGGAATTCTCCGTTGGTTGTCGGATTCTTTATTGCCAATGGTAGGGGGTCCTCCTCCAAGAAACGGGACAAACCCAAAGTAGTGAGGTAGAACATCATCTTCTGTTGCCAGCGTTTGAAGTCAACGCCGGAGAACTTGGCCGGCTTTTCGCCGTGAGCAGGTACATCGCCATCAAAGTTAACGAAACTGAAGCCATCGTCTTGAAACAGAAACATAATTTTCGTCTTCCGATTGTTGGTGAAATTTAGAAGGTTTACGGTTTCAGAAAATGGCAAAGTGTTTGGATATTTTTGGCTTAGTCGAGGCCTATATTGGATACAGTCTTCGCAAGACGAAAATGCCCCATATAATAAGTTCTTACGGTTCCGGCATTCGTCTCTAAGATACGACGACTTGAACGAGTTTGATTTAGCAGCACTTGCAAAACCAAACTACCAGCGAATAGAAAGTTTTTAAGGCTTTCAAGCTTTGAACATGAAGGAAATAAATATGCTGATGCAAATGACTCGTTTTAGGCTTGTAATTTCGTGTTAGTCTATTATTTCATATGCAGGGGCTCGATTATATAGGCATCAAGGTGCCCAGATGGAAAGATCATGTCTTTTGGCTCAAAAAGACATATTTATAGCCAACAAGTGCATCTATTCAAAGGTTCGCATTGATGCACGACCTGACACACGGTCCGTGCATGTGCCCGTGCTTAAATGCGAACGAAATAGCAAAGTTTCAACTTGACGCACAACCTGGCGCACGACCCGTGCATGTGTCCGTGCTTGGTTGCGAACAGTTCAGTTGGAAATCTTTAATTAATCATAAAAAATAATTAATTAATTTTAAAGGGTTTAAATAAATTTGCTGCAAAAAGAATAAGGCCTTGAAGCCCAAGCCCAAGCCCGTGGCCCGCGACCCACAACCCAAACTCGGGCCGGGCTGGGCCGAGCTGGCCAGCAGCGGTGGCATACACGCGTGTGTGCTTTGAACCAAACCCACAAGCATGTAGGTCCTCACCCTTTTAAAAACTTGGGTGCCCCCAAGGGCCCAAACCCATAAGTCCAACTTGGGATTTATAAAGTGAGCAAATTTTGTCTTATTTTCCTATGTGGGATGGAGCATTTCCCATTCTCCACATTTTTCATATTTTATATCATTTTCTAGTTTTAAGTGGTTAATTTCTAACATTAATTTCTAATTCACCCGGAATTGGTTTTGAGAAATTCCAAATGCTATTCTCATCTACTCTCTTAGTAGAATTTTTACAAATAATTTAAATCTATTTTTCACTAATCGATTTCACTTAAATATTTGATCAAAATTGTCTCAACTAGGGGTGTGCACGGTACGGGACGGTTCGGAGATTTGGAAATCTCCAGAACCATCCCGAAGTTCGGAGATTCTAAAAATAAATCTCCAGAACCGAACCATAGAAAACAATCTTCGTCCCGAACCTTACCGAACATTCGGTACGGTTCGGGACAGAGATTCAGTTCTAATGGAACGGGACGGTACAGTTCAGATCGGGATGGAGATTCGGAGATTAGCCATAAATAAAACATACAAATTTGGAAGGAAAAAAAAAAAAGAAAAAAGAAAATCAATATAAAAATCACCAAACATATATACTTCTAGAGTTCTAGTCTCTTTTTAGCGTATTCTCAAAATAAAAACTAAAACTATAATAGGTAACTCAATCCAAAATTCTAAACTTAATAACATCTATAATACAATAATAGTCTATTATTTGGGCAATTGTCCTTCTATTGACATAGAACATATATAATTAACTAATAATTTTTATAAATTAATATGCAATAAAAACTTGTATAAATTTATAATATCAATGTTTCATACTTAACAACTTAACATAATCAATAAAATTATATTTATAATTTTATGTGATATGGTAAAAAAATTAAAATATGATCATTTTTATATTATTATAATATGCTACTATTACTTGTTTCTCTTTTAAGTGCAATTTACTAATCATTTAACTAATTTCAATTTCAAATGATTTACTCTATTATTAATATCAAAGTTTTTTAAAATTCATAATAGTTGCAATATTATGGTGTTTTCAGAAATATGCTTTATAATCAATTTAATTTCAAATAGTTTGTAGTTAATTCAATATCAAAATAAAAACAACATAGAAATAATGTATATGTATTTATATAAAATCTTTAAAATCGGTTCTAACTTTGGGTCTTCGGTTCGGAGTGGTTCGATACGGTTCGGTACGGTTCTCAGTACGGGTATTTGAAAAATCTCCAGAACCGTACCATAAATATTTTCGGTACGGTACTGTTCGGGGAAGTCAAAAAATCAACGGATATTTTCGGTTCGGAGATCTTTCGGTCCGGATATCGGTTCGGTTTCAGTAATCTCCAAGTCCCATGCACAGCCCTAGACTCAACACCTATTTTACCAAACCAAAATTCCAACAAGGATTAGTAAAATTTAACCAAATTCAATATGAAACTAAAGAAATAATTACGAAACCTTCAAACTTCTCGGAGAATTTGTACTGCAAATTAGATTATATCTCTTGTATTTTTCTTGTTTTCCTCCTTCATTTCCTCTCATTCTTCTCCCTCTCCCTCTCTCTATCTCTTTTCTTTTCTTCCACTATCTTTCCCATTATCCCCCACTTTCCTCCACTTCTACTTTTTTCTTTCTTTTTCTCCATATTTCTCTTGCATTGTGCCCCAATATCCTCCAATTTGTTTTTTTTATTGTATTTGTTTTCTTAAAATTCAAAGTGGTTGTGACATTGTCCCCTACTAATAAAAGTATCGTCCTCGAAACTTGCAATTAGGGATATAGAAACACATCTCATCTTCACGTTCCCATGTAGCTTCTTCTATAGCGTGATTTCGCCATAGGAATTTAACTAATACAACTTTCTTTCTTCTAAGATCATTTTCGATCTTATCCATAATTATAACTGGTATATCTTTATAGAAATTATCCTGAATATTGAGTGACTCATAACTTAAAATATATGAGTGATCTGGAATGTGCATCTTAAGCATCGAGACGTGGAAGACATTGTGAACTCCAAATTAAATAGTATTGGAGGTAAGGCAATTTTATATGCCACACTATATATCCTCTCAAAACTTTCAAACGGTCCAATATAGCGAGGACTTAACTTCCCTTTCATTCCAAACCTCATAACACCTTTAATTGGTGCAACTTTAAGAAAAATCATATCTCCAACAGAAAATTCTAATGACGTTCTTCTCTTATCGACATAGATCTTTTGACGGCTCTGAGCAATTTTCATTCTTTATCGGATTTTCTCAACTACCTCAGCTGTCTGTTGTGCCAACTCATGTCCTATTAGTTTTCTCTCACCAACTTCATCGCAATGCACTGGTGATCGTCACTTTATTCCATACAAAGCCTCATAAGGAGCTATCCCAACAGAAACCTGATAGCTATTATTGTACGAAAATTCCACTACTGGTAAAAATTTATCCCAAGTACTACTAAAATCTTCACACATGCTCGGAGCATATCTTCAGGTGTCTGAATTTTTCTCTCTAATTGTCCATCGGTCTATGGATGAAAAGCTATACTGAAACTCAACTGAGTATCCATAGCTCGGTGTAGGCTTTTCTAGAAAGTGGAGGTAAACTTAGGGTCCCTATCTGACACAATAGATAATGGTACTCCATGCAACCGAACTATCTCAGTTATATATAGTTCTACATAATTATTCATGTTGTACGTCTTTCTCACTGGTAGAAAATGTGCGAACTTGGTGAGATGGTCAACTATAACCCACATAGAGTCAAATCCCAACTTCGTCTTCTGTAGTCCCATAACAAAATCTATACCAACACGCTCCCATTTCCACTCAGGAATCATCAGTGGTTGCAAAATACCGGAAGGTCTTTGATGTTCAGCTTTGACTTGTTGACAGGTAAGACACTTGTGGACATATGATGCCACATCATTTTTCATGTCAACCCATGAAAAATGCTTGTTGAGTTGTGAGCTTCCGTCATAATCTCTAGCTCCAAGTCCTCACTGTTGGGGACTACGAATCTATTACCCAAACATCAAGTTCCATCAGCTGAGATCACATAGTCATGTCGCTTTACTTCAACGACCTTTGAAATAATCTTGTTTAACTTTGGGTCATCTAGTTGTGCAGTTTTTATCCTTTCCAGAATTGACGATTGTGAACTCAAGGTAGCCAAATAACTCATCTTTTCTTGGAAAATAATTTCCAACTCAAGGTTTTGCATGTCCTTTAACAACGGTTGTTAAACCACATGTAAAGTAGAAATATATCCTTGACCTTTACGACTCAAAGCGTCTGCTACCACATTGGCCTTACCCGGATGGTAATTGGTAACACAATCATAATATTTTAATAGTTCAAGCCATCTGCGTTGTCTCATGTTAAGCTCTTTCTGAGTGAAAAAATATTTTAGACTTTTATGTTCTGTGTAAATTTCGCACCTAGCCCCGTATAAGTAGTGTCGCCATATCTTTAAGGCAAAACCACAACTTCTAATTTCAAATCATGAGTTGGATAATTTTTCTCATAATCCTTCAGTTGTCTAGAAGCGTAGGCAATTACTTTCCCATGTTGCATAAGAAAACAACCTAAATCCTTCAACGATGCATCACTATAGATAATGAAGCTATCAATCCCATTTGGCAGTGTAGGAACTGGAACCATCATCAATCTTTCTTTTAACTCGTTGAAGCTCTTTTCACACTTGTCATCCAATTGAAACATAATGTTCTTCCTTGTTAGTTGAGTTAGTGGAGCGGAGATCTTAGAGAAACCCTATGTTCTTTGGTGTAGGCCAATTTTTCACCACCTCAACCTTGCTAGAATATACAGAAATCCCTTCTCGAGAAACATGTCCCAAGAAAGGAACACTATCTAACCAAAACTCACATTTACTGAATTTCAGAAATAGCATTTTCTCTCAGAGTCTCTACAATACTAGTCTTAAGTGTTGTTTGTGCTCTACCGTCGACCGAGAATAAATAAGGATATCATCAATAAAGACTATGATAAATTGATCAAGATAATCAGAAAAGACTCGATTCATTAATTCCATGAATGTGGTTGGGCACTAGTTAAATCAAAAGGCATGACAAGGAATTCATAGTGACCATAGCGAGAATAAAATGGGGTTTTGGGGATGTCTTCTTCTCGAATGCGCAATTGATGGTAGCCCGATCTCAAATCGATCTTAGAAAAATACCCAACACCCTGAAGTTGGTCAAATAATTCCTCAATTTTTAGAATAGGGTATTTGTTCATGATGGTCACATTGTTAAGTTGGCATCAATCAATACACAATCTCATTGTCCCGTCCTTTATTTTGAAAAATAAGACTGGTGCACCCCAAGGTGAGAAACTCAGTCTGATGAATCCTTTATCGAGCAAATCTTGTAGTTGTTCATTGAGTTCTTTTAGTTCAGCAGAAGCCATTCGATATGGTGCCTTGGATATTGGAGTCGTTCCATGCATTAATTCTATGAAAAAATTCCACCTCTCTTTCTGGTGGAATACCATGAAGATCCTCCGAAAATACATTAGGAAATTCACAGACAATAGAAATTTGATCAATATGGGACATTCATTTGAAACTTTAGTTAGTGAGGCTAGATAGGCTTCACAACCTTTGTTTAGGAGTTTACGGGTCTTCATGGCTGAGATGATAGGGTTAACAGGTTTTGATGAGACTCCCTGAAAGAACAATTGGGAGTTCGGAAGAGAATAAAAGACTACCCTTTGAGCTCGGCAATCGATTGTTGCGTGATGTTTGGACAACCAATCCATTCCTAGAATGACATCAAAGTCATGAATATTCAACCCAATACGATCAACATATAACTCTCTCCCATCAATGAAAATCGGACGATTAGTGTAAACTAAGGTTGAATTCATGACATCACCCGAGGGAGTTGATGTTCTGAAAAGAGTGTCCAACGAGTAGCATAATCGAATAGGTTCAATCCAAATTTGGAGTTCACGAATGAGTGCGAAGCACCAGAATCAATTAACACATAAGCAAGTATATCAGAAACATTCATAGATCCTACAAAATAATTACATTCTCAAAACATGCATGAACATAATGATATGAAATTCGAAATTAAAAAATGCAAGAAATAATTTGTTAACGGCCACATGTCTATTACTTCTTCAGCTTCTATTTGTGTCATTGTGAACACTCTAGCCTGAGTGGGCTTCTTTCTCTCCGGGCAGTTTAATGCTATGTGTCAAGGCTTCTTACAATTATAACAAACTCATGTACCAAACAAGCATTCTCCCCGATGTGTCATGCCGCATTTAGTGCAAACAGTCTCCGACAATTTAATGTTTTGTGTCCAGGCTTCTTACAATTAAAACAAACTCATGTACCGAACAAGTATTCTCACCGATGTGTCTTGCCGCATTTAGTGCAAACAGTTGTCAGTAGTTTATTGTGTGAGGCACCCTGTGGAACTTGTACTTTCTTTCTTTTCTGACCATTATTATTCCAAATATTTGGGTTCTCTCTCTTGAACTTTTGTCCTCCTTGTTGGATCATCATCTCCCAATTCACATATTGAGCTCTTTCCACCAACATAGCTTTGATGATAACTTCATGATAAGTAGTAAGCTCAAAAGGAGTCACCTCAAGCTTGATTTGCGATCGGAGCCCTTCTTCAAATCGTCTGGCTCTTCGTTCCTCAGTAGCAATTAAGTCAGGAGTAAATTTGGACAATTTGGCGAACTCCACTTCATATTCAGCCACCGTATGGTTCCTTTGTTCCAACTGTATAAATTCTCTTTCCTTCTATTGGCGAACACTCCTCGAAAAGTACTTATCATAGAAAACTTCTATGAACATTTTCCAAGTAAAGGAGCTAGTGTCGCCCTCGATCTGACGTTGCACCATCCTCCACCAATCATATACATCATCTCGAAGCACAAACGTTGCATAGTTAACACGTTCCTTGTCAGTGCAGTCAATTACAGAAAAGATTTTTTGAATCTCTGTAAGTCATCCCTCAGCTTCGATAGGATCACTGGTACCCACAAAAGATGGCGGGGATAACCTAAGAAAGTCTGGTAACCGGTTTCTTTCAGGAACGTCAGCTCATCTCATTTGACTAGTTTCACCAAAAGTAGTCAAAACTTGCAAGAGAGCTTGACAGCCAGGGGAGTCCCTTGAGCATTGTTGGTGTTGGAACCATTCCCGACTTGGTGAGTCGAGCGAGTGTTGCGATTCATCTTATATTAAATGAAGTATGTATTAAATTCTCGCAATCATACGTTCTATTCAAATAATATTATCTAACTTAGTGTAAGTAATCATTAGCATCTCATGATACGATAAAACTTAATTTTGACTAATATTATTATGACAATCACGTTGGAATCTGAAGTAAGATGATGTAAATAATTTTATTTGCATATAAAACAATTTATTTTATTCAAGAAAAAAATATCAAGTTCATCTATCTTCTATTCGATCCAAAAAATAATCAATTTTATACAGACATACATTTCATTGAAATAAAAATATATCAATTAATAATGACATTAAATGTGATTCTTACCGAATGGAGGAGGACGAGCAGCGCGACTTAGAACCCGTGACTTATTGACTTAAGACATTTTCTAAATAAAATCTTTTGAAGTATACAGAACCGATTTTAAAAACCTTGGCTTTGAAACCACAAAATTTAGTAGCTTCTAGCTTATTGAATTTTAATGCATAAATAAGTAATTATAACAGAAATACTTTAAAGATTTCTTAAAAACACGCAATAATAAAATATTTACTTCGTTTCAAAGTTTGCAGCGGAAATGAAGACTAATAATTGAAATAGCTATTAATCCAGAAACATCTATAATGAAATAAAAATGACAGTCAACATCCCAATAGAATTTAATCGCAAGTCACTGCACTGTGCCATCTCCTTCCCCATCAGGGTTCTCATCTGAAAATATTAAACATTCGTGGGATGAGCTTAAAGAAGCTCCAGAAGTAATCTCATGCATGAATGCATCCCTAATTCAATAATATAGCATTTACTTCAAAACTTTTCATTTTCTTTACTTAAAAATTTCTTTAAGATACGAGCTCACTTGGTGGCACATTGTTCTATTCAAGGTCGCAGTGTGTCTTGTTATTTGGAACCTGATCAACATAATCTACTAGTAGAATTTTCTTTTATTTGCCCGAAGGCATATTTTCATAAATATTAACTTTAGCCGCAACCAGTACGTGGACAAAATGCTGGTCCCCCACGCTCATTTCCCACTCACTCTCATAATAGACACAATGTGCACCCATTTTTGAAAAAGATAATTAACATTAAACCTTAAAATTTAACTTTATTACTCTTCTCATGCTAGTGAAATACTATAAATATAAATTAACATGACGAATGAACCTAAGTGATGCAACTTTAATAAAATACGGAAATAAAAGTAAAAAACATAAACTTGGTAACTAAATCACATTAGATTAAACATAACTGAAAAAAAAACATATATTCAATTATTTTGGGAAGATCATACACTCAATGATTCATATATATTTTAGTGAAAGTCTTTCAATTAGTTAGAGAAAACCTCTATATTCATTTGATTAAGAAAAACCCAACTTGCTAATTAATTATGCAAATATTAATACGAACTAGTTAAAGACTAGAGAATACTATTCGCTATAATACTAAGATATAATATATATTTACAACTAAACTTGCTAGATAATATGATCAACTTAGGATCAATTTTTTTCCCCTTAAAAAAACATAAAGGTTGTGTACATGAAATTTATTAATTAAAAATTGAAACTTATGAATCTGCAAGAAAATGTTTAAATTGAAAACTAATATAATTGTAATACACTCAAGTTTTTGACATGACAATATAAAAATTCAAAATATTCTGTATATTCTAAACCTAACTAATAATTAGCTTAAATTCTGTTACATATAATAAATTAATTCTAGCATTAAGAATGTAATAGGCTTATGCTAAGCAGAAAGAAGGTAACAATTATACACAATACTAGTATTTATAAATTTGGAGTTATATTATTATATATACCTTAATCTAAACAATGAGATACACTTCATATTTACAGATATTGTCAGATACATAAGTGATTAGTTATCACAAAATTTTGTTTACAAAACCAAAAATAGAAGACGTCGGACTATTTGCAGAAACTGTAGCCAATTATTTCCAATGTCTATAGAACTTTATAATAATATTATTTGAGTATATTAATTGGGTGTTGTTTTTTAGAATAATTTGGCTAAATACTCATGTCCGATTTCAGAAGTATTTGGACTATCATACCGATTCACAAATCGACAATAAAATACTTAATAAAGACACATTGATTTCCAGAAAACACATAAATTCACATATACTAGGTAGCAAGTCTTGAGATCAACATGATCAAAATCATATAGCAATAATCAAAACTAAATCTACACGAAAACTAAGGAGATTACTTTCCTGGTTTGCCGAATCAAATAAGATAAAATTCACTTCGCCCTCTACCCTGTAGAATCTATACATAAATTATTATACAATAGGATTAGTAAAACTTAACCAAATTCAATATGAAACTAAAGAAATAATTACGAAACCTTCAAACCTCTTGGATAATTTGCACCGCAAATTAGGTTATCTCTCTTGTATTTTCCTTGCTTTCCTCTCATTCTTCTTCTTCTTCTTCTTCTTCTTCTTCTTCTTCTCTTCTTCTTCTTCTTCTTCTTCTCTCTCTCTCTCTCTCTCTCTCTCTCTCTCTCTCTCTCTCTCTCTCTCTCTCTCTCTCTCTCTCTATCTCTCTCTTCTTTCTTCACTTGTCCGATCTTCTTTTTCAAACTAATACTCCTATCATATTTTATTACTTTCTTTTCTTCTGCTATCTTTCCCATTATCCCCTACTTCATAGGGATGACAATGACCCGCAGCCGTGATGGGGCAGGTCTAGACCCGGTTAAATGGATCCCGAGTTTAAAATGCAAAACACACCCGGGTCAGGGGCGAGTCCCATCCATAGGACCCGCCCCCGACCCGCCCCGCCACATTAATATTTATTATATTTTTTAATATGCATTTTGATATTTTCCATTATTTACCTTTAGATTTAGGTGTTATATTGATTTTAATTTACTACTATAACATCTTATAATATTTTAATTTATTTAAAAAAAACTCTTGTAATATTGTACTTTAAATATTTATTTTGAGTATTATTTGAGTACTATTGAAAGATCCTAATAATAGTTTTTTTTTCCTAAGAAAATCGTTATAATAGCTTAATAGTTGTAAAATGTAGTTATAATAAGTTTCATAATTACAATATTTATCCTTTTTGACCTATTGGCATTGAATTACTATAAAAATTTGGCCATAAAAATTATTTATTGTAATTAAAAAATATTGGCGGATCTAGTGGGTTTTAAAGTAGGGTGGGGCGGGGCGGGTCCCGGGTTTGGCTAAAAAAACACCCCAAACCCGCCCCGTTGCCATCCCTACCACTTCTATTTTTTTATCTTTCTCTTTCTCCACATTTCAATTCCATTGTCCCCCAATATCCTCCACTTTGTTTCCTTTTTTCATTCTTTTGATTTTTTTTAAAATTTAAAGTGGTTGTGATAGGTTGACTCTGCTGTAAGTCTTCTAAAAGACTTAGCTGATGTACTTGACTGAATGTCTTTTGATTAACTTAGTTGCGCCTCAGCTGATTCTTTGCAGCATTCTTAAGCAGATCTTCTGCAAATCTACTTAGCTACTATTTGACTCAGCCAATATTCTATCTATTACAAAGTAGGATTCACATAGAAAAAATGAGGTATGTCAACTCCTAATACAAAGTTTTCTAAGTTTCATCAAAATCTATAAAATAAATTTCTTAACAAGAGTCCAGTAAATCCATCAACTCATTGGGATCCATCACACTCTCTTTAAATGAATTTCGGCAATGGAGAAAAATCTTTCCAGAAAAAAATGGGGAACTTATCCATCAAACTGGATCTGTAACTAACAGAAGCCTTATAGCCCCCACGATGGTTAATTTCTCCCCGGGCAACCAATGAATTTCCCGAGAGGACTCGACATATTCCTATCCAATTTCACTGGTCAATTCCTCTATCTGACTCTCATGCCATGCCCATGGAGTCCATATCCACTACTTAAGCCCAAACGAGCCTGATTTACCAAACTACTCCTCAACTCAAAAAAAACTATCACATCCTGAAAGCAGTATTCTAGTAAGAGTCAACCATGCTCTGGTTGGAAGATAAGTCTTATAAAAGGTGGATACACACGATCCATGACAATGTCCAAGACTAATTCTCGTATGAGATAACTTCGTATATTATCCAAAACTCTAATCAAACATAAAGTCCCATAAGAAGTGGCTTCACGCCAACCGACAACTCATATGAAGACTTTCCAAGGAAGTGTAGAAAAACATAAAGTCATGAAAAATGCCGACACATATGAAAATTGAAAAAAATGAATAATGAAACAAGAGATCACAAAAACATGAAGAAGAGCGAGCAGGGAGCATGAGACGTCCCTGCATGCGCGCCCTTAAGCGTGCCCTTTTGCGCACCCTTCCGTGCCCTCCGCCTCGTGAGATAACTCACTCCTCACTTCTACTCTTAAGCACTCTCCAACCTCTCTACTCCTGCATGGATACTCTTCACTCTAAACTCACCGATGAAATTCCCATTAAGTAAGCTCATGAGAAACCTCTGAAGGACTAAATGCCAAGAAGATTAGAATGAGTCTTTCAAAAGACTAAGTCCCTTGGTGACTCTCAACTCGCAAGTTCCATGAGGATACTAACTCACAAGAACTATTCCATAGGCTAAGTTCCATGAGGACTCAATTTTGACTCAACTCTCGTATATGTATTATCCTATAAATTTATTGAATTATTAATCAGCATGTTGTCACCGAGTCGGGACCAGACAGAAATGTTATTTAAATGAGGTTATTAGTTAATCATGTATTAAATTTTTGATGTTCTATTGTATCTAGTCTGTTAATTTATAAGGGCATCGTTTGGCAACCACTAACTTATTTAAACTTGCACATTTGATCAAATTTTAAAATTTTGGGAATATTTTATTCCTAAAATGTTGAGTTGGACGAAATTACACCTGGTTTGGACGATTTTTGCATTATGACTATTTTATCTGTCTTTTTAAACATATTTTTCAAGTTTGTGGATATATATATATATATATATATATATTATAAAGTCACAAAAACAAATAATTATGTTAAGAGTCTTATATTAAAAAGGACAAAATATATTTAAAATTAATGATGATGAGATAGAAAATAGTTTACATAATATATATTATAAGTATCTCAATAAAGCAAATAATAATAATAATAATATTTAAAACTAAATGCATATTTAAAATTGAACTTCAAAATTTGAATTAAATAATAGCGAAGAGATATTTAAACTATTTTGTAGTTTAAAATTGAACTTCAAAATCTGAATTAAATAATATCTAAGAGATATTTAAACAATTTTTGTTTGTATTTTTCCAAAATAAATATGTTCTGGTAACATATTATCTGATTAGGAAATGCATTATTTCCTCTCAACAATAATTATATTTTAAAATTTTGATTTTATGTAAATATACCTTTAATTCAGATATTATTGTATTATTATTAATCTTATTGAGATACTTATAATATATATTCATGTAGATTGTAGATTAATGTTTACATTATCATTAGCCACTTTTAATATATTTTGTCTGTTTAAATATATTTTTCTTTTTAAATATAAATTTTTTAACATAGCTTTTTCAAATATATAAATAATCTTACTTTCTAATAATACAAACTTTTTAACATACATGGTTGCAAGATCTCTCAATTTTTCATCTACATGGACAAAGTTGCCCACTTTGGCAATTAATATGTTGACATGCAAGCACCTAGTCATTAAGTCTCATCCACCTCACTATTTGGTTTGTCAACTCCACAATTTAGGAATAAGTTATCCTCAAAATTAATAAATAGGACCACATGCAACTTTTGAAAAGTTATTGGTTGCCAAATAATAATCTTTAAAATTAACGGACTAAAATAGGAAAATGAGCCAACTTAATGGACCAAAAAAAATAATTTCCCCATTATTCTTACTACGTAATTAATCATTATCTTCTAACAAGGGGTTTCCTAATATTAATTTCTTAAATTTAGTTATAACACTCAGGTTTCTCAGAATTATAGCTTGATTGAAAGATTCATCAAATCTCGATTTTGTAAATAAAAGTAGCTTTCTTACACTACACAATAGCATAGTGCATAGATTTGGTAACTATTATTATACACATAGTAACAAAAATCTCGAATTTCGTTTCGAAGATATTATTCAGAATTTGATGATATATATATAGTGATAGATATAAATATTTAATTACTCTATATAAAATAGTACATTATTTTGTGGAAAGATTTTCAATAAATATTCTTAACTTAACTTTATACTATTTCAATTAGATTAAATAAAAATAAAAATTATAATTATCAAAATTATAAAACAAATTGAGAATAAATTGCTTTAATAATAAGAGAAGTCCGTTAAAATTTGTTCACATATATTACTATTTAAGAAAAATAAAATAAAAAATTGTTTAAGTGCTATCAGTACTATATTAGTTTGTTTTTATAGTGGTTCCCACAAAAAATAAAAATAAAAGTATGCTTATTTGGAAGTTTTAAAATTATACGAAAAGTGTATGTATACACAATATTTATTTGTATTTTCTTATAAGGCCTCTTTTTCATTTTGGCCATGACCCTAAAAAAGCTAGGGCTTGCTCTGCTTTCTTATGGCAAGGAAAAAGAAAATTACGTATGTTAGATTACATACTATGTAAACAGGACAGAGAATTATTATAGATAAGTATGAAAAGTTTGATCCATCTATAAATACATGCCTACACTGTTCTGATAATTACAGCTTTCATTAGGACGATTTTTAACCATCCACCACAGGTTTTTTCTTATTCATTAATTCTCTCTAAGCCCCCAAAAGTTAGATATCTTATTCTTCTCTGAAAACTCTTTTTACACACACACGTATATATAAAGGTACAATCTCCAGGTACAAACATAAAGCTGGTTCGTCACTCTTCAAGTTTATATAATTTTAAAATATTTTGTATAAATGCATTAAGATTAATTTAAAGTTATATATATTTCAATGAAAATGATTATATGATTGTAATTAAATTTACCTGGTTATTCTTAGAAGAAAATTAAATTAATCCAATGATTTCGTCCTGGTTACCATGCATAGTAGTTCGACTCTCCTTTTGTTTTGTTATATTTTATCATTTTTTTTAATGTTTTGTGTTCTTTTGTTTGTTTGAATTTTTGAGAATTGAACATACCTTGGCAGAGGCACGGGCCAACCTGAGCCCCCTTTTTCTTAAAAAAATATTTATTCTAAGAAAATTAATTAAAAAATAATTGAGTTAAAATCTATATGATTTTGTTTTTTGGTTTTTTATCTGCCCTACCCATTTTTGTGTATTGATCCACCCAAATATTTGTTTATGGCTACACCATTGTTAACATATATTTTTCTATGGTGTATGAAATTAACAGGTGCAAAATAGTAAGATGACATTCTCTGCCTACAGACAAGCCCAACCCATGGTGAACGTTTCGGCAGACAACAAGGTGGTGGTGGTAATGGGCGCCACGGGAACCGGCAAGTCGCGGTTGGCCATAGACTTAGCCACTCGTTTCAATGCTGAGATCATCAACTCTGATAAGATACAAGTATACAAAGGACTAGACATAATCACCAACAAGGTGACTGATGAGGTACGTCGTGGCGTGACCCACCATTTGCTTGGAATCATCGATCCCGACGAAGATTTCACGGCGGAGGATTTTATCTATCATGCAATGTTGGCGACGAATGATATTATAAGGAGGAGCCGATTGCCCATCATCGCCGGCGGGTCCAATTCTTTCATAAAAGCACTTGTTGATGATGTAGAGTTCCGATCAAAGTATGAATGTTGTTTTCTTTGGGTGGATGTGTCAATGCCCGTTTTGCATTCCTTTGTGGCAAAAAGGGTTAATCAGATGGTGAATAGCGGGTTGGTGGCGGAGGCGAGGGAGTTTTTCGAGCCCAGTGGCGATTATAGTCGTGGGATTCGGCGAGCCATTGGGGTGCCGGAGATGGACGAGTTTTTTAGAAAGGAGCATTTTGTTGAAGGTGAAACTAGGGCTAATCTTCTAAAGGCAGCTATTGATGAGATTAAAGAAAATACTTGTAAGCTATGTTGTCGTCAACTTGAAAAGATTTTAATGATTGCAGAACAGTTGAAATGGCGCATCAACCGTCTAAATGCCACAGAAGCGTTTCTAATTAGACAAGGTCGAGATGCGGCGGAAGCATGGGAAATGTCCGTGGTGGGGCCCAGTACAAAGATTTTGAGTAATTTCCTTGGTGGAGGTGATCAAATAGATTCAAAATTAGCTCTAAGTGTGCCACCTCGGCTCCAATCCAATGTCATTTCATTAGCCAGTGCTAATAACTAGAGTGGGATTATATTTGTCCCCCCACATATCTTTTATTTCACTTTTTATTTTATATTATATTTTATTCTGTTGAATTCGTGATATGTGCGTTGAGTTGATTTTTTACCAAAAAGCTAACCCAACAAAATCCGGGTCTAGACTAGACCTAGACCTTTGGGATTTTGTTGGGGTTCATACATGCATTGATCCAGTCGAAGAAAACCTGCTTCAGAGCGACTACTCCGCCTAGCGTATCTTACTGCCCGCCCCGGGTTCTATGCGCTTTCCAAAGATTAAAGAACTGGCCTGCCTGAGAGTGGAAGTTTCATTTACATTTAGACTGAGTCTCACTAGTTGTAGTTGTCTACCTTGTAACAGGATAAGTCCCATTATATAGAATAGTGGTTTAGTCTATTTACGACAATATAGTGGGCACTCAAGTTTCTGGGACCGTTACCCCAACGTCTGCTTTGCAACCCAGTGACACTTCTCAAGCACCTCAGATCAAGAGAAGAGCATGGGGATCAAGCCATTGACTTGCTAGCTTCTCAAGTAAAGGGCCGGAAAGTTTATTCTCCAAAAGATCCCAACGCCAAGGTAACAAAGTGAGCCACATGTTGATTGGCCTCTTCTTCGCTTATTGGCACAAGAGCTGACTCAATGAGAGGGACACCATCGAGCCAAGTATCCAGCCAAAACTGAGTTGCCTGGCCATTTTAATTTAAATTAAAACATTCATTCCAAGGCCCTTTTTGAGCACCACCCGACCTTTCAAGACCTTTCTCCGCAGGTAGGAAGAAGAAGGTTAAATCTTCTCGGGCCAGTCACCTTCATTCGATGCGTATAGTTTTTGCTAGAGTGGGCGGCGATGTCCTTCCCTCAAAGTGCGGTGGAGAGATGAGTTGCAAGCCCGAAGAATTTAATCCACTTTAAGCCTATAGTTGGATCGAGAGCTTACTTTTTTATCTAATCCCCCGTCTCATTGCTAGTATGCTCTTTCATCTATAAAGCACAGTCGAAAGCTCGACCAGCAAGAAAAAGTGTTTGGCCGAAGCCAAAAAGAGGTTGACCCACTTCATTCGCCAAGCAAATGATCTTCGCTTCCCGGGAACAACAAAAACCACCATCTCGCTCTTTCCTTTCTTCGGTGCTACCTTTTTTTTCCAAGGGATGGGATTGGGGTGTATAATAACCTTTTTTCGGGTGGGAAAGAGATTCGCTCGTTGTCGTGTATACCATTGTTCTTATTACAGTGGTTTACAGTGGCTTATGTAAGTGTTTCCCCTGGGCTCCGGTGAGAGCCTTAATTTAATGGTTTTTCATCACCCTCTTCAAGACAGGTGCCGCATTCATGGAGGACGGCACATTAGTCAGGGAAGTTCCTCCTATCTATAGGTAGGAGCGTAACGTCTAATAGTTTCCTGTAGTTGCTCTAGACTCCTCACTAAGCGGATAACCCTTTATCAAAATCAAAAGGGTTATAATGTCAACTTTCAACATGAAACTACCCACTTTAGTAACATCGATTTATCCACGACAACTTCATCCGATAGTAAGTATCACATCGACTGCCCAGAGCGCCCCCTCGGATAACGGAATCAGTGAAAGGAATTCACTCAGGATGGAACTAAGTATAGGATAGGAGCAAAATCGCCATCACTTGAAATTTACTGAATAGGTATAGACCGACTACTGGGAGTAGATTCACATGGTCTACACAACGGAGCTCTCGTGGCCATGTGGAATCTAGAATTGATCGAGTTCTTGTCAATTTTTGCCAAAGGAGTGAACACGTTGGAATCGGGGGCACGATCACTAGTGCCTGGCGCATAATTGTACCAGACTGTAAGAAGAGGGAATAGGGTAAGGTAAAAGACTTCAACAAAGCGAAGCGAAGCGCAGCGACTGACATCCAAAGGATGGAAGGAGCAAGCAAGTGAAGCGAGTTAAATGACTAGCACTATTTCAGAGTCCTACGATGAAATAGAATAGCTGGTCTACCGTCGCGGATCCCAAGGGTGGCCGGTTAATGCAAGAACTATAAATAAAGGACCAAGATCGGATATAAAATAAAAAAGATCATACATAGCACAATAAGTATCATGTAGAGCAATGCCTAGCCCAGAATTTTATTTTTTTCTTTCTAATTGATAGAGAAATAAACGACGTTCGAATTCCGTGAATTGCAAATAAGTTGAAAATTTCAAAGTAATTTATCGATATTCGTCGTCTCAAAATATTATAAGCAAATGAAAGAAACCAAATTCGTCTTTGAGTTTGGGCTCAATAAATTCAGTCACAATATTTAACAGCGCACATGGGCAAATGTGCAGCTAACCGAAGTTGAAACAATCTGTTTCTCCATCAAAAAATGTTGGCAAATTTATTAAAATAAAGTGATTTTAAAACCTATTTAAATAACTAATGCAAAAGAAAAAAAATTAATAAAGGAAAACTCTGTTCTCTCAGTTTTCTTTTTTTTTTTTTTTGAAATTTTAGATTTTCTCAATTTTCTTCTTTTTTCCCGAAAATTTTAGAAAACATAGTTATTCTAATATATTTTTCTTAAATCAATTTTTTGAGACAATAGAGAGGGAACTGTTTTAATTTCTCTTCCATTTTTTTTAATTACTTTATAGAAATATTTTTTTTTAAAAAAATATTAATGCTTAAGTAACTTGTCGGCTCACCCTCTATGCTACTTATCACGGCCTAGGATTGGAGGTAATGTTGAGCAAGGAAGTTTTTCTTCAAGCCATGATTGATCGAGCAGTGTCCCAGTTGTTTGTGCACTTATCTTATAATGATGTTTCGTGCTCCAATTTTTAATTGTGTGATTTCTAGTTGTTTTTTCTTTTAATTATGTAATCCAGATCTATTTTTCATTAAGTAGTCATGTTTTAGGTTTTATTATGTAACTCAATTGAGTATTGTAATGCAGTTCAATGTTGTTAAAATCGGACCGGATCGGCTAGTTCGACAGGTTTTAACCGGGAACCAGTCACACGCCCGGTCCGGTTGTGTAGAAAAATCAGGTGACAAAAAAACCGTTGTCACCCGGTCAAACCCGGGAACCAATGACCCTATTAACTCGGTTCAAAAGAAAAAATTCTCTTTTTTTTTGTTTTTTTTTTAAATAGATTTGTCTTTGTTTATTTCAAAAGTTGAAGGAAAATATATTTAGTAAATTTGTTTCTCGATATATCCCATTTGCATAAATATTTAGATATTTAATTTTTTAGTTTAGCCTTTATTTGCATTTGTATTTATTAGTTTTTTTATATTTATACTTGTATTTATATTATACATGTATACACACATATATACATATGTACGGGTCAACCGATCTTTTAAGAACGGGTTAACCAGTTGAACCAGTGATCCAATGACCCAGTTATTAATCTGGTTCGACGTTCGGTCCAGGTTTAAAAACATTGATGCAGTTGATGATTCTTATTCCAATTGTAATGCAGTTGATGTTTTGTAGGTCCCAAGGGGTGTGAGTGTAAGGTTTAGAAGGGGGGGGGTGGAATAAACCTTACCAACTTTTCAATTTAGTCCTTTTAAAACGTTCAGAGTTAATACTTCACAGCTGAGTCCTTGATGGACAACTAAGTTAGTTAATCGTGAGTTAGTCACTCAATGCACGCACTGATCCGAGCCGTTGATAGAATAACTCAAATGTTTTGACTAAAGACTTAACTCGACCGTGATATGTTTTCAGCGGAAGACTTAACACCCTTGAATTTGGTTAAGTTTGTTTTAATACTTGGTTTTAACACTTTGTTGATTATCAATTGGATAGCAAATTTATCAGCAGATATTAAAGTAATGTGAAGAATTTAAAGTGCTGAAATGTAAATGACACAATAAATTTTTATAGAGGTTCGAAGATGGGGTAATTCTTCTAATCCTCTCTTCTCCAACTCTTGGAGGAATCCACTAAGTATTGATCAGTATACAAAGTGGTAATCAGTCCAGATGCAAGTCTTGATCACACAGCTGACTTGATCTTTTGGGACTCGATCCTGAGATGCCTTGGTCACACAAACGGCTTCTCGTGCGACTCGGCTTCTTCACAGGCAAATTGCGCTTTGCTACTACAGCTCACTTGCTCAAGCTTCTTGGATTTGATCACGAAGCCCTCCAAAAACTTGAGACTGGTTTGACCTTGAACCCTTCTACAATCCTCCGTGGAATGTAGACCCCTTGATTCTTCAAATGTTTCCTCTTCAACTAATTGAAGTCGTCTTTCCTTCACAGGTGAGTGTTGGATTGATTCCCTTCGTAATGTAGGCTTGAGGATTGAACTTGAATGATTTGAGTAGGTTATAGTTTGAATAATAGCTTGAAAGTTCCAGGTAACAAGGGTAACCCTTTTGTCAAATAAAATCCTCAGCCTTTTATAGTGTTCTTTTGAAAATTTGCCCGTTGAAGAGATATGCTAATTTTCAAAAGACACTTGTGGTCGTTGGCTTGACTTGTTGCAGTCCTTGGAATTGACATTTCCTCGTATGAATGATTCTTGACTTTTTCGAGTTCGACACGTGCAAAGTGCTTCCCATTGGTTTATTCCTTTTTCACGCTTCTAGGACTGAGCACTTTAAGAAAGGCAATATGGAAGTATTACTTGTTTAAGTAATTCTCTTGACTTTTGTGCAATGGATCTCTTTCAGTTGCCTCGACTTGACTGCATTTCCTTGACTTCCCCAGGTGACTTCGAGTCAGCTTCCAATCATTGGATGACTCATCTGTCACTTCAACTTGAGACTTGGCTATCTTGAGTTGACTTGATTGACACTTCACTCAGCTGCACCTTCAGTCGAGTTCCTGTCTTCTCTTCTTTGCCACACTCAGCTGCCTCACTACGGAATCTTTCTTTTAGTCTGCAGTTGACTTCTTGCATGTTCAGGCATAGCTGACTTAACTCAGCTCGACCAGCCCTATCTATTATAATGCAATTTACAACAAAAATGGGGTGCCAACTTTCTATTCTAAGTTTTACATGGCATTCATCAAAATCTAAAAATTAATTTCCCAACAATTTCCCCCTTTTTGATGATGCCAAAACTTAAAACATTCATACAATAATTAAACAGCAAAGATACGTACAGACAATGTAGAATCACAGAATGTATGCGTAGAATCAATCTTTTATTGGTCATAATATTCTTGTTCTTTACACAGCTGTTTACAGAGTGTATCAGAGCTTAAACAGATCTTAAGGTAACCGTGCTACTCTATATCTACACAAGTATAGAATTATACAATTTTATTCGATGAACAGAAGACTTACATAAAAATGCATTTACATAGTAAAGTACATGAAGGGGTGGATAGCAACACTTCATCTTCTTCGCTGCCTCCTTCTTTCCTCTTCTGACCTTTTTATTTTCTTTTCTTCTTCAGCCGCCTTCTTTTTCTCATAAGCCTTTCTGGCAGCTTCATCTCTTCTTTTTCTTTCTCGTCTTTCCTCCCACAGCCGAGTTTGTCTTCTATTTTCCTCCTCGATCCTCTTCACATACTCAGCATTGTTCTTAGCCACTTGCAGGTTGGCTACTTCGTCGAATCCAGCCCAATAGATCCCTCCTTTTTTGCCTGGATCTATATACTCAATGTTTTGGGCAGATGTATAGGTCTGAAACCTCTTTCTCCTCCACTGCTTCTTCCTCTGCCTCTGGGCGTGTATTTTACTGGGGCCTTCTTTTTCCCAGCTGAGTGACCAGCAGAGCCGATCGCGAGTCTGTCGCTGTCGGCCTTCTTCACATAGCTTGAGGCCTTTTTCCCAATAAAAATCCCAGGCTTGAGCCATGGACATATTTGCAAAGTAACCCTCGGATGCAAGCGTCTTGAATACATCAATAGATCTTGGCTCGGTTCCGACGTCCGAAATGGCATAGGTGTCTCTCATTTGGAATGCCTCCATGTTGTTTCGAATATCTATAACTCGGGCATCCATCTTTCCTTCCACCTCCTTCATCCCCGCTTCAACTATCTTTCTCTTTTCAAACCATGGGTACCGCAGATGTTGGAGCGCAGAGTCATCGGGAGTTTGCTTTGATGATATCACCGTGACCGATGTTCTAAAACTCGGGCTAGCGGCCGCCTGGCGCTAGGCGCCCAACCGAGGAGAAAACTTGCAAATCGGCCAATAAATCGGGCGGGCGCTCAAGTCGGCGCCTAATCGGTCAAGTCGGCGCCTAGTCGGTCAAGTCGGTGCCTAGGCGCTCAAGTCGCCGCTAGGCGCCGAGATGTGTTTTTTTTTTAAAAAAAATTGCTCATCAAAACGACGTCTTTTTGGTTCCTTTTTAAAAAAAAAATCAGTTTTTTAATAATAGGCCTAATCTTTGAAAACCCAATCCCCAACCTCCCGTAAGATAAAACCTAAAACCCTACCACCCAAATCGCGAATGAGACTTTTTTTTTTTGTTGAAAGGGTATTCATTTGAATCATTTCAAGTTTAGGAGATCAATCTCAATCCACTATGGAAATGGTATGATTATCTTGATCACTCTCTGAATCTCATTATTAATTTATCATACATGAGTTGTTTTTTTTTAAATTTTTGATTTTTTTTCTAAAAACTTTTTCTGCAATAAAAATTGTATTTTGCTGATTGAAAAAAAAAAGAATATGTGAGAGCCATCAATGGTTAAAATATACAATACATATGGATTATGATTATTTTCTATCCAATATTTTTACTTTTTTAGTTTATTTGATCATATTTTCTAATGGTTTAATTTTGTTAATAAGGTTTTAATTTTAATAAAAATAAAAAACCATATAATTATGCCTTAATTCTAGGCCCCGCCTAGGTGCCGCTTAGTCCCCGCCTAGGCGCTCTAGGCCCTAGGCTCTTGTCTGGCGCTTGGCAACCGCCTAGCGAGTTTTAGAACACTGGCTGTGACAAGACCTTGTTGGGGGGTTTTAGCAATCATCAAGGTCATATCTTTCGAACTTTCCCCCTCAACATATTTTCCTTTCTTCTCTCTTATCTATGCTTATCACTGTCTTTCCCTTCACAACAAGGCGTCCTCTTTTTCAAACTTTCTTCGAGATCCTTTCAACGCCTTTAGGTATTCCTCTTCCCCCTTTTTGGCATCATCAAAGGAGAGAGGAACCCCTAGAAACAAGCTAGCAAGTATGAAGTCTAAGCGGCTGATAGCTGAGTTATGCTTCGAATCTGCTGCGGAGTATGCTACAAAGAATTCGGAGCGTGTGGCGTTGGATTCAGCTGTTACCAGCTTCATTTCAGCCATGAGGAGGCTGAACTTCCTATCCATGTTCTCCTCTACTCGCAGAAGCTCTTTCTTATGAAATTCACGCAACAGTTGCATCTCTGTGTTGTGAGACTCATGCATTCGATCGATGTTCTCTTGCATTCTTACCTTCATATCAGCATTCTCAGCCCGCCAGAATAGCAATTTATTCAACAATATCCTGAAATATCGAGATTGTTCTACGCGCATTGTTTGCTGCTGTTCCCACCATTCCCTGATCCTGACAATTATTCCTTGCAGATCGGCAGTAAGATTTGCGTCTCGGTTATCCAACCTCATGTCCAGTGAGGCCTGGTGCTTCTCCATCTTCTCTATCTCTGCAAATATGGCCTTGAAAACTTCTCGAACCTCAGTTGTCATTTCTGTCTCAGCTGGCGGCCAACCAGCGTCAAAGTCAAAGTCTGCTGGGACGATGGCCTTGAAAACTTCTCGAACCTCAGTTGTCATTTCAGTTGTCATTTCTCGATCCTACTGTAGCTTGGGGAGCTCGCGATTGACTCTGTTTCACCGTTGGGTCTTGTGTAGAAGTTGACCCGACTTTTGCCGAGCCTCACTGTCTTAATGTACCTTCGTCGGTCTCAAATTGGTTTTTCCACATGAGTTGACTGGTCCTCGGCCATATTAGAAGCGTCATCGGATGATGATGAGATTTCCAAGGGTGGCTCATCATCAAAATTAAAGGTTTGGCGAGTAGCCTTAAGGTCGGACTTACTCGTGCTTGGGAGAACATCCTCAGCTGAGTCTTTTGGATCGGCAATAGGGGATGACTCAGCTTTGTCTTCACCTTCAGATTCCACAAAGGTTACATCAGGATTTTCTTAAGAATCGTGAAGAGCACTTATCTCCTTTTCAGATGGATCAATGATAGTAGGAGGGATGTTCTGTGCTTCAGTCTCTTTACCCCGGAAGTCTCAACCTCCCGTCGGCCTTCATTACCTCCTGCCTCAATCTGCAATGGGCGGGGATAAACCCTTCCCTGACGGTGTCGGTTGTCTTGGGGTGTTCTGAGGTGGCATCCACTGGAGTTTCAACTCCATAGATTGCACTTTCATTGCCCAGTGTTAACTCCCGGGCGCTCCTTCCTCGTGCCTCGATTTGCATCATCGCGTCATTGGCTGCGCAGTAGTTGGCACTTCACCGAGACATCTTAATTGTCCTCGAGCCTCGTCGACAACTTGTTGTGTATTCATTTGTTGTTCCTTCTCCACTTCGCCTCCAAGATTCGTTGTGGAGTCATCTCGCAACATCCTCCGACCTAGTCTGCAGTGGAGGGAGTTTCCCACCGGTGGCACACCAACCGAGTGACTTGGAATGGGGTCACTCATCTCCAGGACTCCCGGCTGCCCTTTGAGTGTTCACCGTTGGGGCGGTGGTAAGACACCTTCATTGGGGTAGGCTCGACCAAGGTCCCCACAATCCCGCCATCGCCAGCTCTTAACACCTTCTTCTCGAGTGAGCGGGGGAAGTGGTGGCAAGAACAATCGTGGCAATATCTTTGCACCACTCCCATCGGATCAATCTCCACCGATGTGGAAGACTCCCCGTCCTTCCAATAATTGTTGCTCATGTAGGGCCCTGGATTCCCGCATGGCTTGCTGCATCTCCAATTCTTCAGAGCGAAAATAGGTCCGGATCCTCATCACTCCCGCAGAGAGAATGTCAAGTTGAGGATGTGTATGATCGGTGGTTCCAGTAAAGGGACAAATCATCGGCCTTTTCACGAGCTTCACTTCCTCTACCGATCTCGCTTCTCCTTGTCTTTGAAGATCCGCAAGATATCCGTGCGATTTTCTTCATCCGATTGACCACATTGGTCAATCCGAGAAAGTTCAACAGTTCGTCTTCTTCTTCAATAAACTCGGTCTTTGGAATGTTCCTGGATCGACTCAGCTTCCACTTCCTCCATTCTCGCAGACGATTTTGGATGTTTGGATATGGTGGGGATAGGATCATTACATCATCATCATCTCTATCATCTTCTCCCTACTGTCCCTCGTTCTCAGGGATTGAAGGTAGCAAACTTTGGTGCTCCACACCCTCGGCGTCATTGCGGGAGAGGGGATATAACCCTGTCAACAGGAGAGTTTGCTTTCTCGATTTTCTTGTGTCTCACTTGCTCGACTACAAACAGTCTTCAATTTGCCTCTCACTGATTGGCTTGAGACTTGGTTGTTTCATCTACAATTTTTGGAGACTCTACTTCTCCAAAGAAGCGATCTCGGTATCTTGGAAAGCTCGGAGAGCTTGGAAATTCTTCTTCTTGTTTTTGTTTTCACCAGAGGGATATCTAGTTCCACTTCCTCCGGTTCGTTGAAGGTAAATGCCTTCGCAGTTGTCTTAGAGGCAGCTGCCTTCCTTGTTATGGCAGTCCTCTTCTTCTTAATCACCGGAGAAGGGATTAACGGTTCCTTATCCATTGCGGGCAGCAGGGCGGGAGACACGGCTGCGGGGGCGGTGTGACTCCGGCAGGGCAGTGCATTTCTTTTTCTTTCTTTGCGAGGGGGGTAGCATCTTCTTAGCAAATTGCAAGGGCGGCCTTCTTCTTGGGAGGAGAGGAGACAACAGTCTGTCGAGTGGTCACCGATACCCCTCACTCGATCACCCCTCTTGGCGTATGCTCTCTTCGTGCTCCGGAGAGATTTGACCGAACATTTTCTTGTTTACATGGAACGCCTTTCCATGTCGAAGAGGGACTCCTTTCACTTCCATCATCCGCCAATCACCAGGCCGCACCCGGGATCCTCCAAACGAACCATCCTTCTTGAAGGATTTATTCCCAACATTTTGGCGAGTCCGTATACAAACTCAGCCCGATTCACCTTCTTTTTCTTCTATGATCGCGACCATCACGATCAACTTAGTTTTGGACGGTGATTAAAGCTTCCAAATTTGATATCAACGCACTTGGCAATAATATCCAAAGCTTGTGGTAGTCTTCCTTCAAAGAACTTCTTCTCACCGTGTAGACAACCTTCGCATAAGATAGTTTGGCTACTTCCTTCCAAGCAAGAACCAGGTTAACATCAGCTTCATAAATCTTTTCGCCGGCAATGAACAGTGACCTGCCAGATCTTTGACAGTGATGGTGAAATCTTTTCCGTGAATAGAGGACTTGATGCCCTCATCGTGAACTTCAGCGTTCACGTAGAACTGTGCGACCTCTTCCACGTAGGTCATCGGAAACTCCATCATCAAAAATGCTTTCACCCGGACTTTTCGCTTCTCTATTTCTTCACGAGGGTGTCGTCAGACCCCTATTTGATCATGCCATCGAAATCCACAGTAGACCCAGTGTGGATTTGCTTTCCCAACTTGACAAAATCATGAGTAGATCCATTTCTCGATGTTTTACCGAACAAAACTTTGAAAATGAACTTTGAGGATTTGTAGGGTTTTGAGAAAAAATTTCTTTCTTTGCCTTCGAGAGAGAGACGAACAGTTTTGGTAAAGTGAGAGAAAATTAGACGAAACGGTATATGTATGGGTTATGAAAGGACGTGCGGGTGGTTTTGAAATTTGATCAAGATCAACGGCTTAGATTTTGCACACCGATTAACATTTAATTTCTCGCATTTAATGCGGCAACATTTATATCCAATCATAAGCTTGGTGTGTAGCTTTTGACTGTACACGTCATAATTATGCTGATGTCATTCTTAAAAACATTCCCGCTTAGTAAAAACGACTGCGTTTTTGTCACTTTGCTCATAAATGACTCAGCTTATTCCTTAGCTGATTTAACTCTTCTCTCTTTGCACATAGGTACTCGACTTTGATTAACTTGACGCAATGATTCTCCGATCTGGTGATTCACTTAGCTGATTCAAGAGTTCAGCCCTTTTTCATCTTTTCATGTTCCATCTCTTTTCTTTGACTCTTCTGAGTGTCAACTCAGCTCAATTAACCCTAATTCATGCTTGAGTTCTTCAAATCTTGATTCACATAATGTTTTTGTGAATATATCAGCTAACTGCTTATCAGTTGAGATATATTCCAAGTTGATGTCCTTCTTTTCAACATGATCTCTTATGAGGTGATATCTGACATCAATGTGCTTTGTTCTTGAGTGCAACACAGGATTTTGAGTGATTGCACTTGTGTTATCACACATAATTGGAATTTCTTTTTCTTCAATTTCATAGTCTCTCAGCTGCTGTCTCATCCATAAGACTTGGGCACAACAAATGCCCCAGCTTATGTATTCCCGCTTCACCGTAGAGGTGGCTATTGAATTTTTCTTCTTGCTAAACCAGAAATTAGTCTATTTCCAAGCATTTGACATGTACCGAGGTACTCTTCCCCCAACTCTACATCCAAAGATAGTCGAGTCGAGTAACCAATTATCTTGAATCCACCTTCCTTAGGATACCATAAGCCAACTTCTTGGCTTTCTTTCAAATATCTCAAGATTCTTTTGGCTGCAATCATGTGGCTTTCTTTTGGAGCAGATTGAAATCTTGCACATACACCTACAACAAAGGTGATGTCCCTGCTTGCTGTGAGATATAGCAATGATCCAATAAGTGCTCTGTATCTTGTTTGATCCATAGGCTTGCTATCTGCATCCATATCCATTTTGACTGATGTATTCATTGGTATTTTCACAGAAGACTTCTCTTCCATGCCAAATTTCTTCATTAAATCTCTGGTGTATTTTGTCTGACTTATGAAGGTTCCATCCTTCAGCTGTTTTACTTGGAGTCCAAGGAAGAATGTCAGCTCTCCCATCATGCTCATTTCAAATTTGCTTTGCATAAGATTTGAGAATTTATCACACAGCTCTTTGTTTGTGGATCTAAAGATGATGTCATCCACATATATTTGAACAAGCAGTATACTCTTCCCATCTTGAATTCTGAAAAGTGTTCTATCCACTTTGCCTTTTGTAAATCCGTTCTCAATCAGGAATTGTGATAATGTATCATACCATGCTCTTGGTGCCTGTTTCAATCCATATAAAGCTTTCTTGAGTTTGTATACTTTATCTCCAAGAGTCTTCTGCTCAAATCCTGGAGGTTGTTCAACATATACTTCTTCATCCAATAACCCATTAAGGAATGCACTCTTTACATCCATTTGATATACAGTGAAGTTCTTGTGAGCAGCATAGGCAAGAAACATCCTTATGGCTTCCAGTCTTGCCACAAGAGCTAAGGTTTCATCAAAATCTATTCATTCTTCTTGGCAATACCCTTTGGCTACCAATCTTGCTTTGTTTCTTACCACAGAACCTTCCTCATTCATCTTGTTTCTGAACACCCATTTAGTGCCAATAACATTTTGATGGGTAGGTCTTTGAACCAATTCCCACACTTTGTTTCTTTCAAATTGATTCAGCTCTTCTTGCATGGCTTGAATCCAATGTGTGTCATCCAATGCTTGTGACACATCTTTAGGCTCTATTTGTGAGATAAAGCATGTGAACATTGCTTCTTGTTGAGCTCTGGATCTCGTTTTGACACCTTCTCTTACATCTCCAATGACTAGTTAAAGTGGATGGTCTCTCGCCATCTTACATCGGGTTGGAGTAAGTTAGTTGGATTGATCGTCTTGTAGTCGTGTTATTTTGATCACTCTCTCATCATCACTTAGCCGCATATTTCCCGGTGTCTTTGAGACTCGGCTATCTCATCTTCATCCGGGTTTATAATTCCAAATTGACTTCAACATAGGGACTCTTCGCATGGTTGGTGATTCGACTTATCGGTGACTCTTCAATGTCTTCTCCATTTACATTGGGTTCATCAAACACCACATGAATGGATTCTTCTATAACCATTGTCCTCTTGTTGAGTACTCTGTAGGCTTTGCTTTTAGCTGAGTATCCCAAGAAGATACCTTCATCAGCTTTAGCATCAAAAGCCTTTAAATTGTCCTTGCCATTGTTATGGATGAAGCATTTGCATCCAAATATTCTAAAATATGCAACATTTGGCTTTCTCCCCGTCCATATCTCATAGGAGTCTTTGTCACCGTCTATTTATCATGCATCTATTTTGAGTATAGCATCTTTGTGTTTATTGCTTGACCCAAAATCTTTTAAATCTTTAGCACCTGCTTGACTAACATAGTCCTTTGCCGCTTCTTTGAGAGTCCTATTCCTTCTTTCTCGCAATTCCATTTCTTTGTGGAGTCCTTGTTTGGATAATTCATGACCAATATCATTTTCAACACAATACGAGTTATTATACCATTGACAAACTCCGTTCCTCTCGATCTTATTTTGATAATGGTTTGACTCTTATCATTTTGATTCTCTTCATCACCGTGGGTAGTTTCTTGAGTTTCTTTCTTCTTACACATGAATATTGTCCATGTGTATCTTGAGTAATCATCTACTACCACCAAGGTGTATTTCTTTCCACTTATACTAGTTTGGTTCAACTGGACCAAATAGATCCATATGTAGCAGGTGTAATATTCTTGTTGAGGATGGACATGTCTTTTCTTTGAATGATGATTTGATCTGTTTTCCCATCTGGCATGCATCACATACACTTTCCTTCTTGTATACTGAGTCTGGAAGTCCTTCCACAAGATTGCTTCTTGCAAGCTTGTTAATTGTTTTGAAGTTTAGGTGACTCAGCTTCTTGTGCCATAGCCAACTTGATTATGTTGTGCTCTTTGCTAGCAGACAAGTGCTTGGTGTTGCAGTTGACCAATCTACCACATACATGTTCTTTTGTCTGCATCCTTGCAACTATACTTCATTAGATTCAGTGTTCTTGATTTGGCACACTCCCATATTGAATCCAACATTATAGCCCTTGTCACAGAGTTGACTTATGCTTAGTAAGTTGAAATTGAGGCCTTCAACATATGCAACATCTGTAATTTCTAATCCATTTTTCTTGATGGATCCAATGCCTCTTATTTCTCCTGGAGCTTCATTTCCTCCAAATATGACTTTTACACCTCTAACCTCCTTGAATTTTGACAGATTTTTCTTGTTTCATGCCATGTGTCTGGAACAACCATTATCCATGTACCAGGTGCCTTGGCACTCAGCTGTTCCTTGAACCTCATCTTCTTGGTCAGGTTGGTCTTGTTCTTTGTACATTAGACAGATCAAGGCTTCTTCTTCAGAGTCACTTGAGTAGTCAGCTTCACTACTCTCCGAGTCTGCTGTGTCTTTTGACTTGACTGTCTCAACAGTCTATGCAGCTAACATTTCCTTTTTCTTCTCTTGTCTTCTTTCTCTGAAGACTTTTCTTTCCTCTTCATCCCTGTATTTGTTGACTACAGGATATGGGCATTCAATGGCATAGTGACCGGGTTGCCTGTAGTTCCAGCATAAATTTTCAACCTTTTGATCAGTTCTTTCCACCCTTGGATTGTCAGCTCTTTGATACTCAATCCTTTGATGCTCTGCTCTCTTGGTTGGTCTATCTTCCCTTGACTTGGAGGGAGCTGAGTGTCTTCTGGAGGATTCACCTTTGCCTCTTTTGTAATTCTTGTTGAAGAATTTGTTAAACCTTTTAACCATCAGGACAATCTCCTCTTGGTCAATGACTTCCTTGACCTCAGCTCTTTTACCATCCTTAACTATTAGAGCAGCTGTTTTGGGCACAGCTGTCTCCTGTTGGTCTTTTCTTCTCAGCTCAAATTCGTAGGCTTTGAGATATGAGAATAGCTCATGGTTGGATGTCTTTGATAGGTCCATAGAGTGTCTCAGGGCCACTTTTATTTCCCACTCAGATGGGAGACTTCTTAGAATCTTCATACACATTTCCTTCTGTGTATATTCTTTTCCAAGTGCATATAGCTCATTGGTAATTTCTGTGAACCGAGCATCCAGTTGATCCAAGGTTTCTCCTACAAGCATCTTGAAATTTTCAAATTTCTGTATAGCAATAGATAGTTTATTTTCCTTGATTTGCTCTGAGCCTTCACAAATCAAGGTTAGCTTGTCCCAAATTTCTTTTGCCATTTTGCATGATTTGACTTTGTTGAACATGGCTTTGTCCAAGGTTTTGTAAAGAATGTCCTTGGCCACATTGTCCAGGTTATATCTTTTCCTCGTCATCATTTGTCCATTCAAACTCTTGGTTTTTCAACCATAGCCGGGTCCGGGAGCAACATCCTCTTCTCTCCTTCATTGCGGCTCTCCTTGCAAATGTGTTCACTTTTAAGATTTGGAGTGGCCCATCTTCTATCACTATCCACATTTCATCGTGTAATGCTGATAATGAGCCTGCATACGAATTTTCCAGTCATCAAATTCCTGAATAGTGAACATAGGGATGCGTGTCAAATTTGCTTCCATGATAATAACTTTGCTGAATAAAAGAGTTTTGAAAGATCAAGTGCTAAAGCAAGCTTTGAAAAATTTGGAGATCTAGTTCAGTAACCAGTGCGGAAGGCTCAATGAACCAACCGCTCTGATACCACTTGTAGGTACCAAGGGGTGTGAGTGTAAGGTTTAGAAGGGGGGGTTGAATAAACCTTACCAACTTTTCAATTTAGTCCTTTTAAAACGTTCAGAGTTAATACTTCACATCTGAGTCCTTGATGGACGGCTAAGTTAGTTAATCAGTAGAGTTAGTCACTCAACAGACTCGACTGAGCTGTTGATAGAATAACTCAGCTGTTTTGACTAAAGACTTAACTCGACTGTTATATGTTTTCAGCGGAAGACTTAACACCCTTGAATTTGGTTAAGTTTGTTTTAATACTTGGTTTTAGCACTTTGTTGATTATCAATTGGATAGCAAATTTATCAGCAGATATTAAAGTAATATGCAGAAATTAAAGTGCTGAAATGTAAATGATACAATAAATTTTTATAGAGGTTCGAAGATGCGGTAATTCTTCTAATCCTCTCTTCTCCAACTCCTGGTGGAATCCACTAAGTATTGATCAGTATACAAAGTGGTAATCAGTCCAGATGCAAGTCTTGATCACACAACTGACTTGATCTTTTGGGACTCAGTCTGGAGATGCCTTGGTCACACATTGGCTTCTCGTACGACTTAGCTTCTTCACAGGGCAGCTGCCTTGCTACTACAGCTCACTTGCTCAAGCTTCATGGATTTGATCACGAAGCCCTCCAAAAACTTGAGACTGGTTCGACCTTGAACCCTTCTACAATCCTCCGTGGAAAGTAGACCCCTTAAATCTTCAAATGTTTCCTCTTCAACTGATTGAAGTCATCTTTCCTTCACAGGTGAGTGTTGGATTGATTTCCTTCGTAATGTAGGCTTGAGGATTGAACTTGAATGATTTGAGTAGGTTATAGTTTGAATAATAGCTTGAAAGTTCCAGGTAACAAGGGTAACCCTTTTCTCAAATAAAATCCTTAGCCTTTTATAGTGTTCTTTTGAAAATTTGCCCGTTGAAGAGATATGCTAATTTTCAAAAGACACTTGTGGTCGTTGGCTTGACTTGTTGCAGTCCTTGGAATTGACATTTCCTCGTATGAATGATTCTTGACTTTTTCGAGTTCGACACAGTGCGATCTTCCCATTGGTTTATTCCTTTTGCACGCTTCTAGGACTGAGCACTTTAGGAAAGGCAGTATGGAAGTATTACTTGTTTAAGTAATTCTCTTGACTTCTGTGTAACGGATCTCTTTCAGTTGCCTCGACTTGACTACATTTCCTTGACTTCCCCAGGTGACTTGAGTCGACTTCCAATCATTGATGACACATCCGTCACTTCAACTTGAGACTTGGCTATCTTGAGTTGACTTGACCGACACTTCACTCACCGCATCTCATCTCACCTTTAGTCGAGTTCTGTCTTCTCTTCTTTGCCACACTCACCGCTCAAAGCGGAATCTTCCTTTTAGTCTCCAGTTGACTTCTTGCATGTTCAGGCATAGCTGACTTAACTCAGCTCGACCAGCCCTATCTATTACAATGCAATTTACAACAAAAATGGGGTGCCAACTTTCTATTCTAAGTTTTACATGACATTCATCAAAATCTAAAAATTAATTTCCCAACATGTTTCCTATTTCAATTATGTTTTTAAATTCATTCTCAATTCCAGTATTTTTGAAATTTTGATAAAAAATCAGTTGTACTTATCCCAAAAATAGTATATGTACTTTCAAATTTGTAAAGTAAAAATCTAATTAAATTATTTTTTTAAATAAAATATTTTTGAAAATTAATTAAAAAACAGAAGAGAAAACAGATTCCCCAAATTTGTTTTCTCAAAAAATTAATTAAAAAAAATAAATAAGAAAACAGAGTTATGAACTCTGTTTTCTAAAATTTAAAAAAAAAATTGGGAAAATAGAGTTTGGAACTCTGTTTTCACCTCTATTATTAATTATTTTTTCTTTGGCATTAGTTTGCTAAATAGATTTTAAAATAAGTTTATTTTGATAAATTAGCCAAAAATGTTTGATCTCGTCCCGAGTTCAAAGAATGAAATACAAGATAAAAAATAAAATAACTTTTTTTAACAAAAATTCATATGAGACAGTCTCACGTATTAATTTCGTGAGATGCATCCTAAAATAACCTATACTAGAAAAACACTCGGAAGCTACATGGGTTTTTATTAAATTGGAGCTTTTTCTTTCTTTTTTATGTTTTAGCTTGAAAATATTACATGGATTTTCAATTTTTAATTACATTGTTAAAGAATCACTTAGTTAATTGTGCTAATTTTATATATAGATAAATTATTTAGATTGTTAGATATATGATTTAATTTTTGGATTATTATTTACCTTTTATATTATAATTAACTGTATATATAGAATTTCTGCTCTTCTATTTTTTAGAGTAGTTTATTTTTTAGATTATATTTATAGATTGCAAAGATAGAAGCTTTGATTTTTTAGATTATTATTTACCTTTTAGATTAAACTAAACTTTGTAGAATCTTTGATTTATGGAAAAAAAACTAGATTGTATAAATAGAATACTTGAATTTATTTTTTCATTTAGTATATAAGGTTGATTAGCTAACCCATTTGAATTTAATTGAATCTAACTAGTTTTAATTTGTAAATGTGTTAAATCCGTTTCATGAATTTAAATTTGTAAGACAGTCTCACATGATACTTGCTCAAATATATTAACGTCATTTCTGGAAAATAATAATCATTGAGTTTATAGATTTATTCAATTTGTCAATCTCAAATTCATCAAAATCACTATTTTGTTACTTTGTAGTTTATATACCCTTTGGCTACGAAACTTTAGAAGACAAACAATAAAGAGGAAATTTTACTAAACCCCCTGTACTATTCGTGTTTTTAAACTTTACCATATAAACTATTTTTGTTACATTTTTACCACATGAACTACGCAAATTTTTGCACTTTGTTCTATGTGGACAGTTTTACCCATAAAATTTTATTTTTCTTAAAATAATAAAAATAATTCAAAACGATCATATCCAACCCATCATGCTTTTGTATAAAAAAATAATAACTTCTTAAATCCATACATTGTTAGACTGAAATATAGTTGAGTATTCTTGGTTAGTTATAAATATTTTCACCACTAATTGATTAAAATTATATATATATATATATATATATATATTTTAATTGGTTAGTAACAAATACTTAAGATTGGTCGTTATGTCTTAAGTTAGTGGCGATTTTTCTTTTAGCAGTAATTTTTTGATATGTGAGGAGCTGTCGTAAAACTGTACGTGTGAGGAGCAGTAATTATATATGCCTATTAAGGTTAAGTGTGAGGAGCTGTCGTAAAACTGTACGTGTGATGAGCAACGCAAAAATCGACTAAGAATACCTAGCAGCATTTCGTTGAAACAAGTTATGAATTTAAGAAAATATTATTTTATATACAGTAACATGATAGGCCTGATGACCAGAATGAACTATTTTTATTATTCTAAGAAAAATAAAATTTAGGGGCAAAATTGTCCACATAGGGCAAAGTGCAAAAATTTACATAGTTCATATGGTAAAATGTAACAAAAAATAGTTTATATGGTAAAGTATAAAAACACGAATAGTACATAGGGTTTAGTGTAATTTCCTCAACAATAAAATTGGTTGGTTCAAGTTATGAATGGCTTAAAATGGATATATTGTTTATTGTTTTAATTCTTCTTTTTAAGTCCATTGTGGCATTATGTACTAGTGCCACATGGCATGCAGGAAAGTCACTGTCACATTTTCAAGTACAATATTTTTATTGAAATATTTCTTTTGAGCAAATTCAAATATTTACAAATAGGGAGGGAAGGGATAAATTGAACCATTAATCTCACGTCTAATAAGAAGACTGTCAAAATTAGCTGGATCCGATGGCCCCGCTAACTGACCCAATGATAGAGTCGGGCCGGACATTAATATTGTAAGCCCAAAAGAGGGATCTATCCCAAAATTCTGGGTCTCGACCAATCTAATTTTTCATTTGTATTTTCATGGCTTGGGCCTCCAAAGTGGAGACCCAATTTTTTCTTTGACCCGATGGTCTGGCATCGAACCAATTCGACCACCCATTTGACAGCTCTACTAAATACTAGTAGATGAGACCAAGTACTTAATTTAAGCACTATTAAATTAAGGAAATTAACATTGAAAAAAAAAATCATATAATGGATTATTGTGCGACGTATGATCCACCATAGAATGACTAGTGTGTATGTAATGTTGAGTAACTCTTTAAATAAATCTTCTGTAGAATTTTAGAATATATGAGCATAAGATACTACAAAAAAGGCTTGAAAACAGTGACAATTTCAGCGAAGTGGGAGTTTCGCCACTATAAGTAAAGTTTATTGATGAAACATTAGACCGTCATCGCCAAATGACATAATTAAAATATTTTGCTAGTGGCAAAAAGCCTTTTTTGTTGCTAAAATAATGACAAAAATGTAATTTAAATAAATTATATAGTTTTTACACTTTTGTTACAACATGCCCATCTCCGTCCCTAACATTTTATAATAAAACTATAGTAATAATAAAATCAAAATAAATTCATTTTAGCAACAATTATTTCAGTTTTTCATCCCTAACTAAAAAAGAAATAATATGTTAACGATGAGATTTTACGCTTTTCATTGCCAAAATGAGGAAAAAATTGAAAACATTAGTTATTTATAAGATTGTGGACGAAATTAATGGTTGTGATTGGATGTGATTTCAGTCCATTCATTTTCAGTTTTAAAGTGAATAGTGGTGAACAAATATTTTTGAAATGTAGTGAATTTTTTTGAAACTGTGATTGGATGTAAGATAAAAATATTGTTGGGAAAGTTTATATACAGATTTTGATGATATCATGTAAAACTTAGAATATGAAGTTGGCACCCCATTTTCTATGTAATTCAACTTGTAATAGATATGGTTGTTTAAGGTGAGTTGAAGTTAGCTAAGTTGAAGATTGCAAGACTCGACTGAAGATTGAAGTGAAGACCCAACTGTGTGTCAGCTTTGTAAAGTAAAGTGAAGACTAAGTCAAGTGTCAGAAAAGCTGGCTCAGTCAACTGACTGACATCTAAGTCGTTCCAAAATAATTGGAATTGAATGTCAAATGCAACAGACAAGACTTGAAGAAAGCTGAAAGTGATCCGTTGTCAAGACAAGTCAAGGTTTTGCTGGAAATAGGCATGTGCCAATAAAGTTATTTTGCTAAAAGAGTGCAAAAAGCAAGGAACCAATGAGATGTACCTGAAAACCTGTAGAGATTAAGGAAAGGTTGCAGAGCAATTAATCCATGGTACGATCTACATCAATGCTGCAAGACAAGATAAGCCAACAACCTACGAGTGTGATTTGAAAATAATGTCTATCTCTTCAATGGACATATGTTCAAATGTACACTACAAAAGATTGCGGAAGCAAGTGAGAGAAGGTTACCCAATCTACAAAAAAGCATACAAGCAATCAAGCGATAACCTGCAAAAATCACTCAAGCTTTTCAAAGAAACCCTCAAGCCTAACTTCGAAGGAAATCAATCCAACACACTCAGTGAAGGAAAGATTACTTCATCAGTTGAAGAGAAAAAACCATTTTCAAGAACAAAGGGGTCTACTTTCCAAGGTTGAAGGAGAAATAGTAAGGTTCCAGATCGAACGGTTGCTTTGAACCTGTTGGAGGACTAAGCGATCAAGCCCAAGGGTTTGAAGGAGGCTAAAGTAACATGATAACTGTCTTGTGAAGAAGCTGAGTCGTAGGAGCAGCAGACTGAGTGACCAAAGCTGACTCGTACTGCATAACTGCTTTGTAACCAAGTCAAAGTTACTTAGTAGATTCCTCTAGAGTTGGAGAAGAGTGGACTAGAGGAATTACCTTATCCTCGAACCACTCTAAAACTGCTAGTGTCTATTTACTTTTTAGCATACTTTATTTATTGCTTTACTTATATCTGCTGATAAGTTAAACTTGCTTAAGTCTGCTGATAATAACCATTGGTAAAATAAGTGTTGAAAAACGTGCTTAAAAATCATAAGGGTGAAAAATTTTCCGCTGACAAAACCAAATAAACTGAATTTCTAAGTGTTAGTTGAAAACAACTTGGTTATACTATCAACAACTCAGTCGAGTCTGTTGAGTGGGTAACTTCGCTGTGTAAGCCAACCTAGCTATCCCTCAAGGACGTAGCTGATTCAGTTACCATGTAAGCCAACCTAGCTATCCCTCATGGACGTAGCTGATTTGAGTTAACTCTGAATATATTTTAAAAGGACTAAATCAGAAAGTCAGTAAAGTTATTCAACCCCCTTCTAAACCTTACAGATCACCCATTGGGACCTACAAGTGGTATCAGAGCGGTTGGTTCATTGAGCCTTCCGTACTGGTTACTGAACTAGATCTCATTCTTTTTCAAAGAATGAACACTTGAGTTCTTAAAGATTTTATTTCAAAAGTAAAGTTATTATCATGAAGCAAATCTAACTCGCATTTCTATGGTCACTGTGGAAGAATTTGATGATTGAAAAATACGTATGCAGGCTCATCTATCAACCCTACATGATGAGATGTGGCTAGTGATTGAGGATGGGCCACTACAAATCTTAAAGGCCAATACAACTATAAGAAGGGCAGCTCCTGCTGAAGGAGAAGATGCACCTGCAGAGCCTAGACCTGCCATGGTGGACAAACCACGTTGTGAATGGACAAATGATGATCGAAAGAGATACAACCTTGATAATGTTGCCAAATATATACTTTATAAAACTCTTGATAAGTCTATGTTTAATAAAGTTAAATCTTGTACAACGACTAAAGAGATTTGGGAAAAACTTACCTTGATTTGTGAAGGGTCTGATCAAATCAAAGAAAATAAATTAACTGTTGCTGTTCAAAAGTTTGAAAATTTAAAATGATTGCAGGTGAAAGTCTGGATCAGATGAATGCAAAATTCACAGAGATCACCATTGAGCTCTCAACTCTAGGGAAGGAATATACACAAAAGGAGATGTGTATGAAAATCCTGAGGTCTCTCCGAGCTGAGTTGGAAATGAAGGTTATGGCACCGAGACACTCCATGGATCTCACCAGGACATCAAATCATGAATTGTTCTCTGATCTTAAAGCATATGAGTTTGAGCTGAGAAGAAAAGAACAAGAAGAGACAGTTGTACCTAAGACAGCTGCACTCATGGCTGGTGAAACAAAGAGAGCTGAATCCAAGAAAACCATAGACCATGAAGAGATTGCCCTGATGGTGAGAAAAAATTAAATAAGTTCTTCAATTAGAACTACGAAAGAAATAAGGGTAAATCATCAAGAAGACACTCAACACCTTTCAAAGCAAGAGAGGACAGACCACCCAAAAGAGCTGAACATCAAAGAACTGAGTATCAGAGAGTTGATAACCAGAGAGTTGAAAGAGCTTTTATAGAGGGTTGAGAATCTGTGTTGGAATTGCAGGCAACCAGGACACTTTGTTGTTGACTGTCCTTATCCACCAGTCAACAAGTACAAAAATGAAGAGGAAAGAAAAGTCTTCAGGGAAAGAAGACAAGAAAAGAAAAAAGCCTTGTTGGCTGCTGAGACTACTGAAACAACCAAGTGCAAGGAACCAACAAAGTCAGGTAGTAGTGAAGCTGACTACTCTAGTGATATAAAGGAAGAGGCTTTGATATGCCTCATGGCCAAAGAACAAGACTCCAAAGATCAAGAAGATGAGGTACACTCTAACTCATCTCATTCTAATTCAAGTGATAGTGATAGTGACACAAACACTTCATCACCCACAGATCTTTATGACTCTATTGGCAAAATGGTGAAAGATTTTGAGCACATAAAAATCTCACATACACTTCTAAATGAGGAAAACAGCCAGCTTAAACGCCAAAACTCACAGCTGACTAAGGAGCTAAGTACTCTAAGTCATATAGATGATGAGAACACAAAACTGAAGGCTGAAATTGCAAAGATCCAAGCACACTTAGCTGCTACAGAAAAGAGGAAAAATGGTCTTAAGAATGTGATTGCATCATTTACTAAGGCATCCAAATCATTGGATGAGCTTATAATGATTCAAAAAGAAAGTGATGACAAGACAGACATTGGATTTAATTCCTTTGTGCATGCCCAAGTCCCAAGAGTGGTTATGGAAAAAGGATCCTCAAGCAATGACAAATCTAAAACACAATATGTTGCACCAACACCCATTCACAAAAAAAATCATAACCATGCTGGCTTTGGATACAAGGGAAAAGACAAGAAGCCACCTGAGTATGCTGACATGACAGCTTAAACTAAATTCAGAAGAATCCATCAGCAGACTCAAAATAGGAAATACTCTGTAAAATCCAAATAGAGCCGCCAAAAACCCTAGAGATTTCAGCAAAGTAAATCACATGATGGAAATGGTAGAAACTACCCAAGCCAGGCTGATTGGAATAACCAAATGAGATATCAACCAAGACCTATGGGATACAGGCCAAAGTGGCAAAGACCTCAACCTCATCATAGGTCATTACCAATGAAAAAGAGCTATAATCAGCACACATATGCACCCAAGCACAAAACCCAATATGCACTATGTAGGTCCCAAGGGGTGTGAATGTAAGGTTTAGAAGGAGGGGGGTTGAATAAACCTTACCAGCTTTTTAAATTAGTCCTTTTAAATATACATAGTTAATACTTCACAGCTGTGTCCGTGATGGACAGTTAGGTTAGTTAATCAGCAGAGTTAGTCACTCATCAGACTCGACTGAGCTGTTGATAGAATAACTCAAATTGTTTTGACTAAAGACTTAACTCGACTGTGATTTGTTTTCGGAAGACTTAACAACCTTGAATTTGGTTAAGTTTGTTTTAATACTTGGTTTTAGCACTCGATTTGGTTATCAATTGGATAGCAAGTTTATCAAATGAGATATAAAAATAAGATGCGAGAAATTAAAGTCTTTGAAATGTAAATGACACAATAAGTTTTTATAGAGGTTCGAAGATGGGGTAATTCTTCTACTCCTCTCTTCTCCAACTCCCCGGAGGAATCCACTAAGTATTGATCAATATACGAGTGGTTAACGATCTAGATACAAGTCTTGATCACACAAAATGACTTGATCCTTTGGGACTCGATCTGAGATGCCTTGGTCACACAAATGGCTTCTCGTGCGACTCAACTTCTTCACAGGGCAAATTTTGCGCTTGCTACTACAACCCACTTGCTCAAGCTTTTGGATTTGATCACAAAACCCTCCAAAAACTTGAGACTGGTTCGACCTTGAACCTTCCTACAATCCTCCGTGGAATGTAGACCCCTTGATTCTTCAAAAATTTCCTCTTCAACTGATTGAAGTTATCTTTCCTTACAGGTGAGTGTTGGATTGATTTCCTTCGTAATGTAGGCTTAAGGATTGATCTTGAATGATTTGAGAATATTTTTGGTTACAGTTCAAATGTTTGCTTGAATGTTCGTGGTTCAGGTAACCAAGGTTTTTTTTTTCAAATAAACTCCTTAGCCTTTTATAGTGATCTTTCAAAAATCTGCCCATTGAAAAGATAAGCTTATTTTTGAAAGTCACTTGTGGTCGTTGGCTTGTCTTGTTGCAGTTCTTGGAATTTCCATTTCCTCGTATTAATGATTCTTGACTTTTCGGTGTTCGACACAGTGCGATTTCCCATGGTTTATTCCTCTTGCACGCTTCTCGGGTCGAGCACTTCAAGAAAGGTAGTATGGAAGTATTACTTGTTTAAGTAATTCTCTTGATTTACGTACAACGGATCTCTTTCGATTATCTCGACTTGACCGCATTTCCTTGACTTTCCCGGCGACTTGAGTCGACTTCCAATCATTGGATGACTCTTCTTCCGTCACTTCAACTTGAGACTTGGGTATCTTGAGTTGACTTGACTGATACTTCACTCAGCTGCATCTCAGCTGCATCGTCAGTCGAGTTCCTATCTTCTCTTCTTTGCCATACTCAGCTACCTCACAGCGGAGTCTTCCTTTTTGTCTCTAGTTGACTTCTTGTATGTTCAGGCATAGCGGACTTGACTCAGCTCGACCAGCCCTATCTATTACAATGCAATTTACAACAAAAATGGGGTGCCAACTTCTATTCTAAATTTTACATGGCATTCATCAAAATCTACAAAATAATTTCCCAACAATTTCCTCTTTTTTGATGATGCCAAAACTTAAAACATACAACAATAATTAAATAGCAAAGATACATACAGACAAATGTAGAATCACAGAATGTATGCTTAGAATCGATCTTTTATTGATCATAACATTCTTGTTCTTTACATAGCTGTTTACAAAGTGTATCAGAGCTTGAATCAAAAGAAAATGTATCAGAGCTTAAGTGAACCTTAAAGTATCCATGCTGTTTTATATCTACACAAGTAGAAATTGTACAATTTTATTCGATGTACAGAAGACATACATAAAATGTATTTACATAGTAAAATACATGAAGGGGTGGACAACAACACTTCATCTCCTTCGCTGCCTCCTTCTATTATCTTCTTCAGCTCTGTCATCTTCTGATCTTTTTCTTTTCTTCTCATCTTCAGCTGCCTTCTTTTTCTCATACGGCTTCCGGGCAACTTCATCTCTTCTCAGTCTTTCTTGTCTTTCCTCCCATAGCTGAGTTTGTCTTTTATTTTCCTCTTCAATTCTCTTCACATACTCGATTGTTCTTAGCCACTTACAAAGTTGGCTACTTCGTCAAATCCACCCAATAGATCCCTCCTTTCTTGCCTGGATCTATGTACTCAATGTTTTTGGCGCAGAGATCTAGGTCGGAAACCTCTTCCTCCACCACTCCTTCTTCCTCCGCCTGGGGCGTGTATTATCTTGGGCCTTCTTTTTCCCAAATTGAGTGACCAAAGAGAGTGACCAGCAGAGGATCCGCGATGGTTTGTCAGCTCGTCGCCTTCTTCACATAGTTTGAGACCTTTCTCCCAGGACAAATCTCAGGCTGGAGCCGTGGACATATTTGCGAAGAATCCTTCAGATGCGAGGGCGTTTTGAATTCATCCTGATCTTGGCTCGGTTCTGGCATCTGAAATGGCATAGGTGTCTCTGTCACGAATGCCTCCATGTTGTTTCAATATATCCATAACTCGGGCATCCATCATTCCTTCCACTTCCTTCATCACAACTTTCTTCAATCGTCTTTCTCTTTCCCGGCCATAGGTACATCGGTGTGTTGGAGTGGCGAGTCATCGAGTTTGCTTGATAATATCACCGTGACAAGACCTTGTTGGGGAGTTTTAGCAATCATCAAGGTCACATCTTTCGAACCTTCCCCCTCAACAGACTTCCCTTTCTTCTCTCTTATTACTTCCTCAGCTGTCTTTCCCTTCACAGCTGCTTCCTCCTTCTCAACTTCAGATCCCTTCAGCGCCTTTAGGTATTCATCTTTCCCCTTTTTGGCATCATCAAAAGAGAGAGGAACCCTTGGAAACAAGCTAGCAAGCAAGAAGTCCAGTCTGATGATAGTCGAGTTCTGCTTCGAATCTGCTGCGGAGTATGCTGCACGGAACTTAGAGCGGGTGGTGTTGGATTCAGCTGCTACCAACTTCATCTCAGCTATGAGGAGACTGAATTTTCGATCTATATTCTCTTCCACACGCAGGAGCTCGTTCTTATTATGTTCACGCAGCAACTTTATCTCTGTAGTATGAGATTCATGCATTTGTTCAATGTGCTCTTGCAATTTTGTCTTTGCATCAACATTCTCAGCCCGCCAGACTAACAACTTATTGAACAATGTCCTGAAATATCAAGCTTGTTCCACACGCATTGTTTGCTGTTGTTGCCACCACTCACGGATCTTGACTATTATGGTGTCCCTGTTATCCAGCCTCATGTTCAGTGAGGCCTGGTGCCTTTCCATTTTTTCTATCTCAGCAAAGAAGGCTTTGAACACGTCCCTAATTTCAGCTGTCACCTCTGTTTCACCGACGGCCAAGCAACATCAAAGTCATAGTCACCGAACAATGGTGTCTCGATGGAATAACAGGATCGGTCTGTGGGAAGCGCTCACGATCTTTAGTCGATTCTTCGGGAGGTCGGTACCTCCAGAGAAGGGAAATGATTCTACGAAAGGATCATCACGGGCAATCGAATCTATCCAATGATAATTGGTGCTCGTGAAGTCCCTTGTGGAGTCGAACCTGCTGCAGCCTTGGGGAGCTGCGCGATGGACTGTTTGTTTGATGCATTGTGAAGTCGACCCGACTTGCCGAGCCTCACTGTCTCAACAGCTTCATCGGTCTCACCGGTTTTTCCAAATGAGTTGGACTGTCCTCGGCCTTATCGAGCGTCATCGGACGATGATGAGATTTCCATGGGTGGCTCATCATCAAAGTTGAATGTTTGGCGAGTAGTCTTGAGGTCGACTTACTTGTGGTTGGAACATCCTCACGAGTCTTTGGGATCGATCATGGGGATGACTCAACTTCATCTTCTCCTTCCGATCCCGAGGGTTACATCGAGGATTATCCTGGGAATCGTGAAGAGCACTTATCTTCTTTTCTCGATGGATCGATGATAGCGGGAGGGATGTTCTATGATTCGTTTCTCTCTGCCGGAGGTCTCAACCTCTCGTTGGCCTTCATTACCTCCCTGCAGTCTCAACCTGCGGCGAGGCCTGGACATCCCTTTCGACAAAGTGTCACTGTCTTGGGGTCTTCCGAGGTGGCATCCATTTGAGTCTCAACTCCATGGATTGCACTTTCATCGCCAGTGTTAACTCCCGGCGCAGTTCCTTCATGTGCCTCGACGCATCGATGGCGTCATTAGCTGCAGAGCGATTGGCACTTCAGTGAGACGATCACAACTATGCGAGCCTCGTCAATGACAACTTGCTGTGTATTCACCTGTTGTTCCTTCTCCACTTCGCCTCCGAGATGCATTGTGGAGTCACCAAGATCCTCCAACCTTGCTGCGGTGGAGGGAGTGTCCCCTCACCGGCACACCACGGTGAGTGACTTGAAATGGGGTCACTCGTCTCCGGACTCCCGGCTATTCCCACCGAGTATTCGGACATTGGGGCGGTGGTGAGACACCTTCATTAGGGGTTGGCTCGACCGGGTCCCCACAATCCCGCCATCGCCATTCCTCCTTAACACCTTCCTCCGAATGAGCTAGGGAGGTGGTGGCGTGACAACAGTGGAAATATCTTTGCACCACTCCCATGGGGTCTATCTCTAGTGTGATTTGGAGGACTCTCCGGTCCCTCCTTCATTCTTTGCTCATGAAGTATTCTCGATTCTTGCATTGTTTGCTTGCATTTGCAATTCTTCCGTGGCAAAGAACAGGTCTAGATCCTCATCACTTTTTGATAGGGCGTCAAGGTTAGGGTGTGTATGATCGGTGGTGCGGTGAGAGGGCGATCTTTGCCTTCTCACGTCCTTCTCGCCCTTAGTCATTGCTCTAGCCCATTCGTTTTCTTTCCGAATCTGCAGTATATTGATACAATTATCCTCGTCAAGGGCTTGCAAAGATCGTGTGTCAACCTCGGAAACCTCAAGAGTTCTTCTTCTTCAATGAACTCGGTCTTTCAAATCGCACTCTGATAGGCTCGGCTTCCATTTTCTCCACTCTCAGACGATTTTGGATGTCCGGATACAATGGAGAGTACATGATTACATCGTCTTCATCATTCTCTTGCGACCCTCGTTTCCGGGGATTAGGGGTAGCGAGACTTGCTGCCGACACCCTCGGTAGCCTCTCGTTACAAGGCGGAGACACAACCCTATCAACAGGTGATTCGGTTGTCTCGGCCATTCTTGTTCCTCACTGCTTGTCTCTCACATACTGGGTCCTCGACTTTGCCTCTGCTGATCGGCCTCGCCAGACTTGGTCGTTTCATCGATCACTTCGAGACTCTACTTCTCCAAAGAAGCCTCGGTATCTTCTCCAGGTGAGTGACAGACTCATTGTCTTCTCAAGCTCATAGAGCTTGGAAAGTCTTCTTCTTCTCTTTGTTTTTACCAAAGGGATATCCGCTCCACTTCCTCTCCGGTTCATTGAAGGTAAATGCCTTCACAGATGTCTTAGAGGCAAACCTTCCTTGTTGTGGTAGTCCTCTTCTTCTTGATTCTTTGGAGAAGGGATTAATGGTTCCTTCTCCATTGCGGGCTGCGAGGGCGGGAGACACGGCTGCGGGGCCAGTGACTCGGCAGGGCGCAGAGCAAATTTCTTTTTCTTTCTTTGCAAAGGGCGTAGTCTTTTTAGCAGCTGCAGGGGCAGCCTTTTTCTTTGGAGGAGAGGAGACAGTTGTATCTTCAGGGTCAGCTGATTCCGCCTCACTTGTATCAGCCCTCTTGGCGTATGCTCTCTTCTGTGCGCCAGATAGGTTTGATCTGAACATCCTCTTGTTTACATGGAACGCCTTTCCATGTCAAAGAGGGACTCCTTTTACTTCCATCAGCCGGCCAATCACCAGGTCGTATCCTAGGAAACCTCCAAACGTTCCATCCTCCTTGAAGGATTTGTTCCCAACATTCTGGCAGAGTCTGCTGTAGACAAACTCAGCCCAATTCACCTTCTTTTCTTCAAGGATCACAACCATTACGATCAGCTTAGCTTTAGACAGCTGGTCAAAGCTGCCAAATTTGATGTCTATGCATTTGGCCACAATGTCCAGCAATTTGTGGTAGTCCTCTTTCAACAGCCTCTTGTTAGCTGTGTAAACCACTTTTGCAGCATAGTCGGACTTGGTTACTTCCTTCCAAGCAAAGAATGATCAGTCGACCTCAGCTTCATGAATCTCCGGCACTCATTCCGCCGGCAACAAGCAGTGTTCAGCCAAATCCTTGGTAGTGATGGTGAACTTCTTTCCATGAATAGAGGACTTGATGCCCTCATGGTGAACTTCAGCGTTCACGTAGAACTGTGCGACCTCTTCCACATAGGTCATCAGAAACTCCAACGTTAGAAACGGTTTCAGCCCAGTTGTTTCCAATTTCTTAGCAATCTTCTTCACTAGGGTGTCGTCGGACCCCTGTTTAACCATACCATCGAAATCCACAGTAGACCCGGTGTGGATTTGCTTTCCTAGCTTGACAAAATCATGTGTAGATGCCATTTCGAGATGTTTTACCGAACGAAACTTGAGAACTGAACTGAGGATAGATAGGGTTTAGAGAGAAAATTTTTGCTTTTGCTTTCGAGAGAGAGATGAACAGTTTTTGGTAAAGTGTGAGAGAAACGGACGAAATGGTTTAAGTATAGTTCATGAAAGGACGTGCGGGTGGTTTTTGAAATTTGATCAAAATCAACGGCTTAGATCTTGCACGCTGATTTACATTTAATTTATCGCATTTAATGCAGCAGCATTTATATCCAATCATAAGCTTGGTGTGCAGCTTTTGCCTGTACACGTCATAATTATGCTTTGGCGTCATTCTTAAAAACATTCCCGCTTAGTAAAAACGATGCGTTTTTGTCACTTTGCTCATGAATGACTCGGCTTGCTCCTTAGCCGATTCAATCCTTCTTCTCATCAAGCTCTCCTAGTGACTTAGCCGTCGCTAACTCAATACTGATTGATTGTCCGACACGGTGATTCACTTAGTCAATTACTTAATTCAGCTTTTTTCCTCTTTTCATGTTTCATCTCTTTTCTTTGAGTCTTCTCGAGTGTCAACTCACTCAATTAACCTAACTCATGCTTGAGTTCTTCAAATCTTGACTCACATAATGGTTTTGTGAATATATCACCAACCGCTTCGGTTGAAATATATTCCAAGGTGATGACTTTTTTCAATATGATCTCTTATGAAGTGATATCGACATCGATATGCTTTGTTCTTGAGTGCAACACAGATTTTGAGTGATTGCAATTGCACTTGTGTTATCACACATGATTGTAATTTCCTTTTCTTCAACTTCATAGTCTCTCACCTTTGTCTCATCCATAAGACTTGGGCACAACAGGTGCCGCATGACTATGTATTCTACTTGTTTGTAGAGGTAGCTATTGAATTTTGCTTTTTGCTAAACCAGAAATTAGCCTATTTCCAAGCATTTGACATGTGCCTGAGGTGCTTTTCTGTCAACTCTACATCCAAATAGTCGAGTCCGAATAACCAATTAGTTTGAATCCGCATTCCTTTGGATACCATAAGCCAACTTCTTGGCTTCCTTTCAAATATCTCAAGATCCTCTTGGCTGCAAATATGTGGCTTTCTTTTGGAGCGATTGAAATCTTGCACATACACCTACAAAAAGGTGATGTCCGGCCTGCCATCGTGTGAGATAAAGCAATGATCCAATAAGTGCTCCGTATCTTGTTTGATCTACGTGCTTGCCATCCGCATCCATATCCATTTTGATGATGTATTCATTGGTATTTTCACGAAGACTTCTCTTCCATACCAAATTTCTTCATTAAATCTCTCGGTGTATTTTGTCGACTTATGAAGGTTCCATCCTTCAGCTGTTTCACTTGGAGTCCAAGGAAGAATGTTAGTTCTCCCATCATGCTCATTTCGAATTTGCTTTGCATAAGATTTGAAAATTTATCACACAGCTCTTTGTTTGTGGATCCAAAAATGATATCATCCACATATACTTGAACAAGCAGTATACTCTTCCTATCTTGAATTCTGAAGAGTGTTCTGTCCACTTTGCCTTTTGTGAATTCGTTCCCAGTCAAGAATTGTGACAATGTATCATACCATGCTCTAGGTGCCTGTTTCTACCCATATAGAGCTTTCTTGAGTTTGTATACTTTATCTCCAAGAGTCTTCTGCTCAAATCCTGGAGGTTGTTCAACATACACTTCTTCTTCCAATAAACCATTAAGAAATGCACTCTTTACATCCATTTGATATACAATGAAGTTCTTGTGAGCTGCATAGGCAAGAAACATCCTTATGGCTTCCAATGTTGCCACAGGAGCAAATGTTTCATCAAAATCTATCCCTTCTTCTTGGCAATATCCTTTGGCTACCAATCTTGCTTTGTTTCTTACCACAGAACCTTCCTCATTCATCTTGTTTCTGAATACCCATTTAGTGCCAATAACATTTTGATGGGTAGGTCTTTGAACCAGTTCCCACACTTTATTTCTTTCAAACTGATTCAGCTCTTCTTGCATGGCTTGAATCCAATGTGTGTCAACCAATGCTTGTGACACATCTTTAGGCTCTATTTGTGAGATAAAGCATGTGAACATTGCTTCTTGTTGAGCTCGGATCTCGTTTGACACCTTCTCTTACATCTCCAATGACTAGTTCTCGGTGGATGGTCTCTCGGCCATCTTACATCGGTTGGAGTAAGTTAGTTAATTGGATTGATCGTCTTCTTGCACTTTGTGTTATTTTGATCAACTCTCTCATCATCACTTACCTGCAGATTTTCCAACTGTTTTGAGACTCGGCTATCTCATCTTCATCCGGTTTATACTTCCACTTGAAACTTGATAGGGACTCTTCTCGCATGGTTGGTTGATTCAAATTATCACCGACTCTTCAATGTCTTCTCCATTTACATTTGGCTCATCAAACACCACATGAATGGATTCCTCTGTAACCATAGTCCTTTTGTTGAGTACTCTGTAGGCTTTGCTTTTAGCTGAGTATCCCAAGAAGATACCTTCATCAGCTTTAGCATCAAAAGCCTTTAAATTGTCCTTGCCATTGTTATGGATGAAGCATTTGCATCCAAATATTCTAAAATATGCAACATTTGGCTTTCTCCCTGTCCAAATCTAATAGGGAGTCTTTGTCAGCTGTCTGTTTATCATGCATCTATTTTGAGTATAGCATGCTGTGTTTATTGCTTCAACTAACATGGTCCTTGTTGCTTCTTTAAGAGTTCCGTTCCTTCTTTCTGCAACTCCATTTTGTTGTGGAGTCCTTGCTGCAGATAATTCATGACCAATACCATTTTCAATACAGTACTGAGTGATTATACTATTGACAAAATCAGTTCCTCTGTCAGATCTTATTTTGATAATGGTTTGACTCTTCTCATTTTGGATTCTTTTCATCAGCTGTGGTAGTTTCTGCAGAGTTTCTTTCTTCTTACACATGAATATTGTCCATGTATATCTTGAGTAGTCATCTACTACCACCAAGGTGTATTTCTTCCCACTTATGCTAGCTGGTTCAACTGGACCAAATAAATCCATATGTAGCAGGTGCAATATTCTTGTTGAAGATGGACATGTCTTTTCTTTGAATGATGATTTGATTTGCTTTCCCATCTGGCATGCATCACATACATTTTCCTTCTTGTATACTGAGTCTGGAAGTCCTTCTACAAGACTGCTTCTGGCAAGCTTGTTAATTGTTTTGAAATTTAGGTGACTCAGCTTTTTGTGCCATAACCAACTTGATTCAGCTGTGCTCTTTGCTAGTAGACAAGTGCTTGGTGTTGCAGTTGACCAATCTACTACATACATGTTCTTTTGTCTGCATCCTTGCAACACAACCTCATTGGATTCAGTGTCCTTGATTTGGCATATACCCATGTTGAATCCAACATTGTAGCCTTTGTCACAGAGTTGGCTAATGCTTAGCAAGTTGAAGTTGAGTCCTTCAACATATGCAACATCTGAGATTTCTAATCCATTTTTCTTGATGGATCCAGTGACCCTTATTTCTCCTGGAGTTTCATTTCCTCCAAATATGACTTTTGCACCTCTGACTTCCTTGAATTTTGATAGATCTTTCTTGTTACCTGTCATGTGCCTGGAACAGCCACTATCCATGTACCAGGTTCCATGGCACTCAGCTGCTCCTTGAACCTGCAATCAAGGAAGTTAGGTTTTAGGTACCCATACTTGCCTGGGTCCTGAGGGGTTAGTATTGTAAGATGATCCAACCAACCTATAGCCAAATGATTTGACTCTAAGGGGTTGCCATCTATCAGTGCCATAATCATAATTAATTTTGGCAAATTGCTTGGGGGTTCTACCTTCATACAACTGTCTCTTTTGTCTGTATGCCTGTGTATGTGTTTTAGCAATAGCTCTTATACCTTTGGAATTGCCTTTGTTGAGTTCTAGGCCTTTGCCACTTAGACTTATATTCCATAGGTCTTTGCTAAAAGTTCACATTATCCCAATCAGCTTGGCTTGGGTACTTTCTACCATTCCCATTATATGTGTTTCTTTTATAGAACTTCTGGGGTTTTTGGTAGCTCTGTTTCTTCTTTATAGAGTATTTCTGTTTGGAGTTTGCTTTGAGAACTCGGTGGCTTTCTTCTCACTGTCCTCTCAAAGACACTCAACTCGGTTTATTTTCCTTTTCCTTTATAACCAAGGCCAGTTTGCTTGTGATTGTGCTTTGGAATAAATGTGTGTGCACCATTTGGAGTTTTTGATTTTTGGGATACTCCATTACTTGAAGATCTTTTTTCCAAAATCACTTTTGGAGCTTGACACAGCACAGAGGAATTAAATCCTAAGCCTGTCTTGTCTCCACATTTTCTTTGACTCGTAATAAGATCATCCAATGATTTAGATGCCTTAGTGAATGAGGCAATCACATTTTTGAGGTCATTTTCCCTCTTTTCTATAGCAGCTATCTCTGCTATTAGCTTAGCATTTTCAGCCTTTAGACTTTCATTCTCATCAGCTATTTGACTTAGAGTACTGAGCTCCTTAGTCAGCTATGAGTTTTGGCTCTTGAGTAGGCTGTTTTCCTCATTTAGTAGTGTGTGTGAGGATTTAATGTGTTCAAAGTCTTTCATCATTTTGCCTAATGAATCATAAAGATCAATGGGTGATGAAGTGTGTGTGTCACAGTCACAATCACTAGAATCTGAGTGTGATGAATTAAAGTGTACCTCATCTTCTTGGTCAGGTTGGTCTTGTTCCTTGGCCATCAAATAGATCAAGGCTTCTTCTTCAGAGTCACTTGAGTAGTCAGTTTCACTACTCTCTGAATCAGTTGTGTCTCTTGACTTGGTGTCTCAATCCTCTCTGCACCAACATTGCCTTTTTCTTTTCTTGTCTTCTTTCTCTCTCAAGACCTTTCTTTCTTCTTCATTCCCCGTATTTGTTGACTATAGGATATGGGCAATCAATGGCATAGTGACCTGGTTGCTGCAGTTCCAGCATAGATTTTCAACCTTTTGATCAGCTCTTTCCATTCTTGGATTGTCAGCTCTTTAATATTCAACCTCCTGGTCTTTTCTTCTCAGCTCAAATTCGTAGGATTTGAGATTTGAGAATAGCTCATGGTTGGATGTCTTGGATAGGTCCATGGAATGTCTTAGTGCCATGACCTTCATTTCCCATTCAGCTGGGAGACTTCTTAGAATCTTCATACACATTTCCTTCGTGTATATTCTTTTCCAAGTGCGTATAACTCGTTGGTAATTTACGTGAACCGAGCATCCAGTTGATCCAAGGTCTCTCCTGCGATCATTTTGAAATTCTCAAATTTAGACAAAGAACCGATAGTTTATTTTCCTTGATTTGCTTCCGAGCCTTCACAAATCAATGTTAGCTTGTCCCATTTCTTTAGCCGTTTTGCATGATTTGACTTTATTGAACATGGCTTTGTCCAAGGTTTTGTAAAGAATGTCGTTGGCCACATTGTCCAAGTTATATCTTTTTCTCATCATTTTGTCCATTCAAATTCTTGGTTTTTCAACCATGACCGTCCGGGGAGCAACATCCTCTTCACCTTCAAATGCACTCTCCTTACAAATGTGTTCACTTTTAAAATTTGCAGTGGCCCATCCTCTATCACTATCCACATCTCATCGTGTAATGCTGATAGATGAGCCTGCATACGAATTTTCCAATCATAAAATTCTTCAATTTTGAACATAGGGATGCGTGTCAAATTTGCTTCCATGATAATAACTTTTGCTGGTAAAAAGAGTTTTGAAAGATCAAGTACTAAAACAGACTTTGAAAAATTTGGAGATCTAGTTCAGTAACCAGTGCGGAAGGCTCAATGAACTAACCGCTCTGATACCACTTGTAGGTCCCAAGGGGTGTGAATGTAAGGTTTAGAAGGGAGGGGTTGAATAAACCTTTCCAATTTTTTAAATTAGTCCTTTTAAATATACAGAGTTAATACTTCACAGCTGTGTCCGTGATGGACAGCTAAGTTAGTTAATCAGTAGAGTTAGTCACTCATCAGACTCGACTGAGCTGTTGATAGAATAACTCAGCTGTTTTGACTAAAAACTTAACTCGATTGTGATTTGTTTTCAGCGGAAGACTTAACACCCTTGAATTTGGTTAAGTTTGTTTTAATACTTGGTTTTAGCACTCAGCTGGTTATCAATTGGATAGCAAGTTTATCAGCAGATATAAAAATAAGATGCAGAAATTAAAGTGTTGAAATGTAAATGGCACAATAAGTTTTTATAGAGGTTCGAAGATGGGGTAATTCTTCTACTCCTCTCTTCTCCAACTCCTGGAGGAATCCACTTAGTATTGATCAATATACAGAGTGCTTAACAGTCCAGATACAAGTCTTGATCACACAACTAACTTGATCCTTTGGGACTCGATGCAGAGATGCCTTGGTCACACAGCTGGCTTCTCGTATGACTCAGCGTCTTCACAGGGCAGCTGTCTTGCTACTACAGCCCACTTGCTCAAGCTTCTTGGATTTGATCACGAAGCCCTCCAAAAACTTCAGACTGGTTCGACCTTGAACCTTCCTACAATCCTCCGTGGAATGTAGACCCCTTGATTCTTCAAAAATTTCCTCTTCAACTGATTGAGGTTATCTTTCCTTCACAGGTGAGTGTTGGATTGATTTCCTTCGTAATGTAGGCTTAAGGATTGATCTTGAATGATTTGAGAATATTTTTGGTTACAGTTCAAATGTTTGCTTGAATGTTCGTGGTTCAGGTAACCAAGGATTTTTTTTTTCAAATAAACTCCTCAGCCTTTTATAGTGATCTTTCAAAAATCTGCCCGTTGAAGAGATATGCTTATTTTTTAAAGTCACTTGTGGTCGTTGGCTTGTCTTGTTGCAGTTCTTGGAATTTCCATTTCCTCGTATGAATGATTCTTGACTTTTTCGGTGTTCGACACGGTGCAGTGCTTCCCATTGGTTTATTCCTCTTGCACGCTTCTGGGACTGAGCACTTCAAGAAAGGTAGTATGGAAGTATTACTTGTTTAAGTAATTCTCTTGATTTCTGTGCAATGGATCTCTTTCAGTTATCTCGACTTGACTGCATTTCCTTGACTTCCCCAGGCGACTTCGAGTCAGCTTCCAATCATTGGATGACTCTTCTGTCACTTCAACTTAAGACTTGGGTATCTTGAGTTGACTTGACTGATACTTCACTCAGCTGCATCTTAAGTCGAGTTCCTATCTTCTCTTCTTTGCCATACTCAGCTGCCTCACAGCGGAGTCTTCCTTTTTGTCTCTAGTTGACTTCTTGTATGTTCAGGCATAACTGACTTGACTCAGCTCGACCAGCCCTATCTATTACAATGTAATTTACAACAAAAATGGGGTGCCAACTTCTATTCTAAGTTTTACATGGCATTCATCAAAATCTACAAAATAATTCCCAACACACTAAAGTTCCACTATTGCCCCAAGAAAGCAAATGCTCAATCACACACATAGGCATATAGACAAAAGAGACAACTGTATGATCCTAAAGCTCCCAAGAAATTTGCTAATGTGCATTATAATTATGGAACTGATAGGTGGCAACCTCTTAGAGTCAGATCATCTGGCTATAGGCTGGTTGGATCACCTTATAACACTAACCCTTAAGGACTAAGGAAAGTGTGGGTACCTAAAAACTAATTTCCTTCATTGCAGGTTTAAGGAACAACTGAGTGCCAAGGAACCTGTACATGGATAGTGGTTGTTCCAGACATATGATAGCGTCAAAGTTCAAGGAAATCAAATGTGTTAAAGTCATATTTGGAGGAAATGTAACTCCAGGAGAAATCAAAGGCACATGATGCATCAGGAAGAATGGACTAGAGATCACAAATGTAGCATATGTTGAAGGCCTCAACTTCAATCTGCTGAGCATCAGCCAACTATGTGACAAAGGCTATAATATTGGATTCAACATGGGTGTACGCTAAATCAAAGATGCTGAATCAAATGAGATTGTGCTACAAGGATCAAGGTAGAAGAATATGTATGTAGTGTATTGGTCAACTACTACACGAAGCACATATCTGCTAGCAAAGAGTACAGCCGAATCAAGTTGGCTGTGGCATAAGAAGCTGGGTCACCTGAATTTTAAGACAATCAACAAGCTTGCAATGAGTCATATTATGGAACGATTGCCTGACTCAGTATACAAGAAGGAAAGCATTTCTGATGCATGCCAGATGGGAAATCAATTTAAGTCATCTTTCAAGGACAAGACGAGTCTACTTCGGCCAGGATATTACATCTATTGCATATGGATTTATTTGGTCCTATTGAACCAACTAGTATCAGTGGAAATAAATACACCTTAGTGGTGGTGGATGATTATTCAAGATACACATGGACAATCTTTATGTGTAAAAAGAAGGAAACCTTACAGAAATTACCTCAGTTGATGAGAAGATTTCAAAATGAGAAGAGTCAAACCATTATAAAGATAAGGTCTGGCAGGGGAAATGACATTGTCAATGGGATTATAACTCAGTATTGCATTGAAAATGATATTGCTCATGAGTTGTTAACTGCAAGAACTCCACAACAAAATGGAGTAGCTGAAAAAAGGAACAAAACTCTCAAGGAAGCTGTGAGGACCATGTTAGCTGAAGCTGGTTTACCTAAGAGATTTTGGGTTGAAGCCATTAATACTGCTTGATACACTCAGAATAGGTGTATGATTAACAAGCTGTTGTCCAAAATTCCCTATGAAATTTGGACAGGGAGGAAGCCAAATGTTGGATATTTTCAAATCTTTGGATTTAAGTACTTCATCCAGAACAATGACAAGGACATAAAAGCTTTTGATGCTAAAGCTGATGCGGGGGTATCTTTTTGGGATACTCAGCTGAGAGCAAAGCTTATAGAGTGCTGAACAAGAGGACTATGGTCACATAAGAGTCTTTCCATGTGGTTTTTGATGAACCTAATGTCAATAGAGAAGACATAGATGAGTTAGTTGAAAAGAGGAATCAACCAACTGTTCAGAAGAGTCCCTATGTTGAAGCAGATGTAAGAGCACTCAACCCTGATGAAGATGAGATTGCTGAGTCTCATAGACAGCTGGAAGGTCTGCAGCTGAATGATGATGAGAAAGCTGCTCAAGACAACTTAGCTGTGAGACGACTGAACCAAGCAGACTTACTCTAACCAGATATGAGATGACTGAGAGACATTCCACCTGAGTTAATCATTGGAGATGTTAGATATAGAGTAAGAACCAAATTAACAACTCAACATGAAGCTATGTTTACTTGTTTCATTTCCCAGATCGACCCTAAAGGTGTGTCACAAGCATTGGATGACACACATTGGACTCTAGCAATAAAGGAAGACCTAAATCAGTTTGAAAGAAACAAAGTTTGGGAATTAGTTCAAACTCCTACCCACCAAAATGTTATTGGTACTAAGTGGGTATTTAGAAACAAGATGAATGAAGAGGGATTTGTAGTAAGAAACAAAGCAAGATTAGTAGCAAAAGGGTATTGCCAAGAGGAAGGTATAGATTTTGATGAAACCTTTGCTCCTGTTGCTAGATTGGAAGCAATTAGGATATTTCTTGCTTATGCTGCACAAAAGAACTTCAACGTCTATGAAATGGATGTGAAGAGTGCATGTTTAAATGGACTTTTGGAAGAAGAAGTCTATGTGGAGCAACCTCCATGTTTTCAGCAGAAAACTATTGGAGATAAAGTCTACAAGCTCAAGAAAGCATTGTATGGATTGAAACAAGCACCAAGAGCCTAGCATGACACATTGTCTCAGTTTCTTATTGACAATGGATTCACCATAGGCAAGGTTGATAGAACACTCTTTAGAATTCAAGATGGAGAGAGTATATTTCTTGTTCAAATTTATGTGGATGATATCATCTTTGGATCCACAAACAAAGAGTTGTACGACCAATTTTCAAAGCTCATGCAAGGGAAGTTTAAAATGAGCATCATGGGAGACTTGACTTTCTTATTAGGTCTTCAAGTCAAGAAAATGAAGGATGGAACCTTCAAAAGTCAAACCAAGAGATTTGATGAAGAAATTTGGTATGGAAGAGAAGGCATCAGTGAAGATTCCCATGAATACATCAGTCAAGATGGATATGGATGCAGATGGCAAAGCTACAGATCAAACCATATATAGAGCCTTTATTGGATCATTGCTCTATTTGACATCAAGTAGGCCACACATCACCTTTGTTGTAGGTGTATGTGCTAGATTTTAATCTGCACCACAAGAGAGTCATATGACTGCAGCCAAGAGAATCCTAAGGTAGTTGAAGGGATGCCAAGAAGTTGGCTTATGCTATCAAAAGGATGGAGGATCCAAGCAAGTTGGTTACTCAGGCTCAGACTATGCTGGATGTAGAGTAGATAGGAAAAGTACATCAGGTACTTGTCAAATGCATGGAAATAGATTAGTTTCATAGTTCAACAAGAAACAAAATTTAATAGCTACATCCACAGCCGAACCGGAGTACATAGCTACAGGCAGCTGCTGTACCCAAATGTTATGGATGAGGCAACAACTGAGAGACTATGATATAGAAGAAAAAGAGATTCCAGTTATGTGTGATAACTCAAGTGCTATTGCAATAACTCAGAACCCAATATTGCACTCAAGAACCAAGCACATTGATGTCAGATATCATTTCATAAGAGATCATGTTGAAAAAAAAGACATCACATTGGAATACATATCAACTGATAAGCAGTTAGCTGATATATTCACAAAGCCATTATGTGAATCTAGAGTTGAAGAGCTTAAAGATGAGCTAGTATTGATTGAGCTGAGTTAGGAGGTTCAGAAGACTCAATCAGCAGAGTCAAAGAAGAGAGAATTAAAAATCAGCAAAGTTCCATTTTTCAGCCAAGTGAAATAGTCAAGACGGCTAGTCAGCTGTATCAAATTAGCTGGACAGCCGAGTGATCATTATGTGAAAAGAGAAGTAGAGTTAAGTCACTTTTGGAAGATAGCTGAGTTATTTAAGAGCTAAGTGACAAAAAGCAGTCATTTTCTGCGAGCGGGAATGTTTTTGGGAATGACATTAGCAGTAATTTTGGATATAAATGCTGCTGCATTTGATGTGGGAAAATTAATGTGGTTTCAAGACTTAATTTCAACCATTGATCGTGATCAACCCTTTTGAATTCCAAAAACCGTCCTCTCACATCCCATATATACTCAAATTCATTTTCTCTCTCCTCACATGACAATCATCTCTCTTAAGCAAAGGCAAAACTTTCTCTGCAAACTAAAACAAAAACCCTAGTTCTTATTTCGTTCGAAGTTCAAGTTTCTAAGTTCCGATCTCAGAAATGGCTCCCACTTATGATTTTGTGAAGATGGCTGAGAAGATCCACTATGTTTCGACAGTGGATTTCGAAGGCATGGTGAAGTAGGTGTTGACAAGGCCCTTGCCAAGATGATTGCTGAGAACGCTGAGGTTCACGATAGAGAAATTCGTTCTTCCGTCCACATCACTGACATTAAGATAACTGCTGCGGACTTGGCTGCTAACTATCATCTTTCTTCTTCTGGATTGAAGGAGATCAAAGAAAAAGACATCAACGTGGTTGTGGCATAGAAGGAGATCGCCAAGACAGAGTCTACTGCTAAGGCTATTTACACAGCCAAGAAGTCTCTAATGAAGGATTATTACCTCAAGCTCATGGACGTGGTGTCCAGATGTGTTGGCATGAAGTTTGGTAGTTTCAATCAGCTGTCAAGGACTAAGCTGACTGTCATGGTTGCCATACTGGATGACAAAAATGTGAATTAGGCTGAGTTCATCATCAGCAGAATTTTCCAGAACATGATGAACAAGACCATTAACGATGCTAGTCTATTTGTTAGCTCGCTGGGATATGGCCTGGTGATTGACCATTTGATGGAGGTGAAGGGCATTCCTTCTAAGGAATGGAAACCCTTCCACGTGAACAAGAAAATGTTCAAGGCGAACCTCTCAGCTGCTCAGAGGCAAGCCCATGCAAGAAGAGCTGACACCAGTGAAGGTGAGTCTGCTGATACTATCTCCGAGGACACTGTTGCAACTGCTAAGGCTCTATCCCTTGAGCCTGTGCAGAAAAAGAAGAAGAAATCTGCTGCAGCAAAGCCTGCCCCTGCCCTCGCAGCCGTGGAAGACCCTATACCTGCCCCAATAGCCGAGACTGACAAGGATTCCCCTGCCCCTTCTCCAGTCGTAATGAAGAAATGCTCAACTGTGCCCCGAAAGCCATGTGCTACTAAGAAGATAAAGATGGCAAAACCAACTGCCATTGAAGAAGAAGAAGAGGAAGAGATTCCTCTTGTCCAAACAAAGAGAAGACGACTGGTGAAACGATCAGCCTTAGAAAAGCCAGCCAAGTCTTGCACTAAAGTTGTGAAGGAGACTGCTGAAGAGGAACAATAGTCTAAACAAGCAAAAAGTGGTGCGGAGACCACAACTGAAGTAGAGGAGTCTACTGGTAGAGATCAGCAGAGTGTGGATGAGACAACTGTTTGTGAGACAGCTGAAGAAAATGAAGTGGACACAGCTAACCAGTCTGAGGAGTTAGCTGTTCACTCCCCTCAAACAGATGTGAGAACCATTAAGAAGGAGAGGGCTCCCCTTAAGCTTATACATGACGAGGACGATGACTTGTGATGTTATCCCCTGCCTACCATGATGTTCAAGAAAGACTGAGGATCTGGAGGCACTGAAAGCTAGGCTATGCCAGGCATTAATTCCAGAGTCCTGAATTTATAGAAGAAGAGCTTCTAAGCTTTCTGGGGGGACATTTCTGTTAGTTCTGCACTCGAACCAGATTTGTTGCTTAACTTTTCTATAGGAGAATATGGACGAGGAGAAAGCTAAAGAGAAGGCGAAGGCAAAGGCTGTTGAGGAATCTCTAAAACCTCACATCTGTTTCCTTACAAAATTCCCAAAACATGCCAAATAGTCAGCCAGCAGCGATAGTGATGTGGAAGAAATAGACCCTGCTGCTGCAGTGAAGAAGACAGAACTGAGGCAAGCTATCAAGGAATCCAAAGAGCTACACGAGCAAAGATTTCAAATGGACCAAGGAGAGTCTTCTTCAATTATGATCTCTTCTAGCCAAAACATTATGGAGATGGTGAGGACAATTGATGCAACCACATCCCCAGTGCACTCGGAGGATGAAAATACCTAGAGAACTGGCGATGAAGCTAATGATGGAGTAGAAGAGGGCACCTCAGCCAAGCCAATCCCTGAAGAAGGTGTTGAGACAGCTGCCCTATCGGATGTTCACTAAAAAGGAAAAGAAATCGAGTTCAGGTTTTGAATGACCCCACTGCTCGAGACTGAGAAGGTGCGCTAGCTGAGGGGGAAACTCAAACCACCACAGCTGGGTCGGAGGAGGCTATGGGAGATAACACAAAAGAGAAGTTTGGAGGGGAAGGTGAGACCATTGATGTACAACAGAGTGGGGTTGACGAGGCTTAGACGATTTCAACTATCTCAGCTGAAATCCCAGCTACCATGTAGGCCGATGAAGCTGCTGCTATAGCCAAGGCAAATGTTGGAAGTGAGGCGATGGAAGTTGAGATTCTTCACCCTGAAAGTGCAATCCAAGGAGTTGATACTCCAACGGATGCCATTAAAGACCCCAAAACAGCTCAGTCTGCTGAAGGGAAATCTATAGAAGACCCTGCTGCGGTTGAGACTGCAAAAGGGATAGCTGAAGGCCCATCAGCGGTTAAAACTACTGAGGGTAAAGAAGGCCCAGAGGAGGTTGAGACTTCCCTGGGTAAGAAAGGTGAAGAACAGGTGCCAGCCCCTCAGGAAGAACTAATGGACGAAAAAGAGATAAATGCTCTTCATGATTCTCAAGAAAATGATGATGTAGAGTTCTTGGGAACAGATTATGAAGCTGAGTCTAGTCCCATTGAAAAATCATTAGAGGACAAAGCTGCTGAGGAGGCCCTAGCAAAAAGGAGGCAAGCTAGTGACAAAGCTGCTCCTATTAACTTTACACTGGTTGATGGCCCACCACCTATGGTGCCATTAACTTTCTATGACGCTGATAAGTCAGCTGAGGAATCGTCTACTCAACAGGAAGAATCTATTGATGCTAATGAAGCTATTAAGGCAGCTGAGGGTCAGTCAGCTCCACAGGCTAACACAGCTACACCAGATGCCGATGACGCTGAGATAGACGAGGCACAAAGAGCTGAAGAATTATTGAAGGAAAAGGGTAAGGCTCCAGAAGCAGAAGGAGTGGAGATACCTATTTTTCTAGAGGATTTATTTACTGATTATTTCCCTTTCGAGGCTCATGTACCCTTGGAAGCAGAGTCAGTTGCTGACAGTGTGGAGTACCATGTCCAAGTCCCACCTGAAGAACTTGGAACTCCAGTTGAAAACACAATGGTGCCGATTGGTTTCGTATTTGATGCTGTGTGGCCTGAAGAGCAGTCCGTTGATGAAGCCGACTTCCGCAAAGCTTTCAAGGCAATATGTAATGAAATAGAGAACATGGAAAGAGGATTCGCAACACTCAACCAATTGCTAGGCAACAAAGATGCCAATATCACAGGAGATATTCGAGGCACAGTCTTAAGAATAAGGGAATGAATAGGGCAAACAAAAGCATTAAGGCGTGAGCAGGTTATATATTTCGAATCATTATTCGCCAAGATGGTGATATGGAGTTCAAAGAACGCCAAATTTCAGCAGGGACAGAGGGATCATTTTTTCAGGATGGAAGATAGAGGCCAACATGCGTACGGAGATCATGATGCTCCAAATAGAAATGAAGCTGATTGCAACTGAAACGAAAGCTCTGCGATCCGAATTCAGAACAACATACTCCAAGAGTCATGATCAGGTGGACATGACCAACAACAAACTTGATCTACTCCTGGGAGGAGTATTCCCTCAGTTGGCTCTACCCCTTGGTGATGATGCCAAAAAGGGGGGGAAGGAAATAAAGAAGGTGGAAGTAAGGGGGAAGCAAGAAGCAAGAGGGAACACAATGAAATAAAGAAGCCGCCCTTGAAGATTATTCTTGCTAAGACCCCTCAGCAAGGTGACATTATATCCTTTATCCTCAGTCAGCTGCCACAAAATCTGTCCATTGATGAGAAAGCTGATTTGGCCTTCAAGAAAACTCGAGAGGCCATAGAAGCTGAGTTTGAGAAGGTAGCTGAAAGGCAACAAGGAAGGATAGAGAATATAAAAGTAAAGTTTGATGGCCCCCCAACTAGACTACTAAAGGATTCCCCAACTGTGAAACCCTCTCGTGAGATAACTTTACCTGATGCATGATCTGAGCCAAGATCCTCAGAGGAATTTCAAACTCTAACATTATAGGGATATTTCAAGAATATGACTTTACCTCAGGCGTGGGATCTGTATTGAGAAAAAGGATTGGATTTGTGCATTCAGCTGAAAGGCAACATAAGTCAGTAGTTAGCAGACTACTAAGGAACCCATACGAAACACTACAAGAGGAGTATCTGAGTCACAACGAGGAAGAGAAAGGTTTGGAAGTGGTGGAAGAGGCAGTGATAATCCATCACAGCCAAAACCTAAAGACATTCGGTATGTTGATCCACATAAGAAAAGGATAAACTACTGGGCTTGGCTGGATACTTTGGCTAACATTGAAGTAGAAAGAAGGAATGAGGAAACAAGAAGAAGAAATGAAGAAGAAAATGCTAGGTTGGATCGCGAATGGAGAGAAAGATAGAAAATGGAGGACCTTGCTACTTAAAGAGCCTACGAGAAAAAGAAAAAGGAGAAGAGCTGAAGAGGATCGAAGGAGAGCTGTGGAGGATGAGAGAAAAAGGAAGCAGCTGAGGCGTTGAAGACGAATGAACCCCTTCATGATGTATTTTTACTTAATAGTAAATACACACAATTGTATGTATACCTAAATGCTCTAATACTTGTAATGCTCCGATACATTTGTATAGATACATATGTATAGCTCTGATACATTGTATATGTTTATACTTTGTGAAAAACTTTGTAAAATGCAATTGTAAAGGACAAGAATGATATGTTCAATAAAATGACGTATTCTATACATTCATTCCTTGTTACTGCACTATTTACTTTGTTGTATTTATTTAAGTTTTGGCATCATCAAAAAAGGGGAACTTGTTGGGAAAAGTTATGATAGATTTTGATGATACCATGTGAAACTTAGATTAGGAAGTTGGCACCCCATTTTCTATGTAATTCAACTTATAATAGATAGGGTTGTTTAAGTTGAGTTGAAGTCAGCTAAGTTGAAGATTGCAAGACTCGACTGGAGATTGAAGTGAAGACCCAGTTGTGTGTCAGCTGAGTAAAGTAAAGTGAAGACTCAGTCAAGTGATAGAAAAGTTGTCTCAGTCAGCTGACTGACAGCTAAGGCATTCCAAAATTATTGCAATCGAATATCAAAGGGGTATGCAACAGACAAGACTTGAAAAAAGCTGAAAGAGATCCGTTGTTAAGATAAATCAAGGTTTTGCTGGAAATAGGCATGTGTCAGGCTGCCAGCAATAAAGCTATTTTGTTGAAAGAGTGCAAAAAGCAAGGAACCAATGAGATGTACCTAGAAACCTGCAGAGATTAAGAAAAGGTTGCAGAGCAATTAATTCAAGGTACGATCTACATCAATACTGCAAGACAAGACGAGCCAACAACCTACGAGTGTGATTTGAAAATAATGTCTATCTCTTCAATGGACATATGTTCAAATGTACACTATAAAGGGCTGAGAGAGCAAGTGAGAGAAGGTTACCCAATCTACGAAAAAGCATACAAGAAATCAAGCAATAACCTCAAAAATCTCTCAAGCTTAAAGAAATCCTCAAGCCTAACGTCGAAGGAAATAAATTCAACACACTCAGTGAAGGAAAGACTACTTCATCAGTTGAAGAGGAAAAACTATTTTCAAGAACAAAGGGGTCTACTCTCCAAGGTTGAAGGAGAAGTAGTAAGGTTCCAGATCGAATCGATGCTTTTAACATGTTAGAGGGCTAAGTGATCAAGTCCAAGGTTGTGAAGGAGGCTGAAGTAACAGGACAACTGTCTTGTGAAGAAGCTGAGTCCCAGGAGCAACAGACTATGTGATCAAAGATGACTCAGACTGCATAACTACTTTGTAACCAAGTCAAAAGTTACTTAGTGGATTCCTCCAAGAGTTGGAGAAGAGTGAACTAGAGGAATTACCCCATCCTCGAACCACCATAAACTGCTTGTGTCTATTTACTTTTCAGCATACTTTATTTCTTGCTTTACTTATATCTGCTGATAAGTTAAACTTGCTTAAGTTTGCTGATAATAACCATTGCTAAAATCAGTGTTGAAAAATGTGCTTAAAAATCATAAAGGTGAAAAGTCTTCCGCTGACAAAACCTAATCAACTGAATTTCTAAGTGTTAGTTGAAAACAACTAAGTTATACTATCAACAGCTCGGTCGAGTAGATCTGTTGAGTAGGTAACTTTTCTGTGTAAGCCAACATTGTTGTCCCTCAAGGACTTAGTTGATTTGAGTTAACTCTGAATATATTTTAAAAGGACTAAATCTAAAAGTTAGTAAGGTTTATTCAACCCTCTTTCTAAACCTTACACATCGCTCATTGGGACCTACAAATGTGACGATGATAGTTGATGTGATGATTGTTTTGTAAAATAGTGATTGAATGTGATTGATGATTCAAATTTAAGAGAGTGTGAATAGTATTTTGTGATGTAATTGTGTAAGTGAATTTTTTGTTGGAAGGAAGATGATATATATTAGAGACGTTTGAAATCGTCCACAAACGATTGACAAAGAGGTTCATGAAAGTGATCCTAGTACTTTACATCTGAATTCATGCACTTGGCAATTGATACTAATCTATGCACAACTCGATTAAAATTTCTTCTAAATCAGAATATTCCATTAAGCAAGAAGGAGATATTGAGAGGATTTGAAGAATATGGGAGCAAGTCGTTGCACAAGAAGATTCGCCATTGACAGCAAGTATTACCGTGCAGCATCACCGAATACGGAAATGTGACTCAAGGTTAAAGTTCGAGCAATTTTGACAGACTCATGAAGAGCCAAAAACTCTGCAACCTTAGGGTCCGAAATACTTGGAAATGTTTTAAAAAACCTTGCACCGTGTTGTCAAAGACAACAACTCCAATGCCAGCGTATGGTCCATCAAATGCTATTTTCTCGTCAAAGCAAATTTTTGGTCCAGAGATATTGGAGGCATCAATAGTGACTTATTCAATCTGCGCGAAGGGATTTTCAGCCTTTGTTGAACATGCTGAAAATCCTGGAGGATTGTGTTAACAGAGATAACAACGAACGGTGGATCAATGGTAAGATTTTCAAATTTTTGTTTATTCCGTTGGGAACCATATTAAGCAATAAAGCACAACAAATAGGTTACGAATCTGTGTAGGAGAATTTAAGATTATTTCTTGAACCCATTGCATGAAAGATGTTTGATCGAAACCAGAAATAATATCTTTTAGGCCCGCAAGGTGCCACCCGTGAGAAACAAAAGGGCACGTGAAGAAAATGTGCTTGGCAGTGTCATCTGGACAGGAGCAAAATGTACAACAACTAGAGGACGAGATGTGTAGAATAGATAGGCAATCAGTAGAAGTAATAGATCGAACTGGAAAGCCAAGCAAAAAACTTAAATCGAGGGGGAATATTCATAAGCCAAATCTTTTTCAGATTGGATTATGAACGGAGTTGGATGGACTAGGTGAAAATAGAAGAGGTTATGGGATATCATGTGCAATTGCGACATAATACATGGACTTGACAGGGAACTTTCCGTGTCGAGTGTGTTACCAACACCATAAATCATGCGAATCACAATTACCCAAAGGAATATCCATAATGATTCCATTCTCATCTGATGAAAAAATGGAATTGACTAAATCTGAACGCCAAATTGTTGTGGCAAGATCTATAAAAGTGCTGACATGTGTGTCCGTAAAGTGTAATCGTGTGGCGGGGCTGACAATAAAATTCCCATCACGAGGGAGCCAATGATCAAACCAGATATGGGTATGCAACCCGGATCGAATAAGACGTCGAGCACAACGTCATATAAAGGAACGACTCTTAAGGATATTGCGCCAACCTCCACGATGTTTGATTACCCAACAGTGCATCATGAAAATTTCCGTTCAAGAAATACTTTGCCCAAAAGATTCGCACGATAAGTGACGAGGGTTGAGTGAGTATACACCAAGCATGTTTACCCAGAAGTGCGATATTGAAGGCATGTAAATGTCTAAAACCGAGTCTACCTCAATTCTTTGGAAGTGTTATCTTATTCCACGAAAGTCAGTGCATCATTTTGTTACTTGCGGGGCCACTCCATAGAAAGTCTGCAGCCATAGATTGAATTTTGTCAAGCACATTGTCTAGAAGGTGAAAACACGACATCACAGATGTGGGAATGGACTGAATAACTGATTTAATGAGAGTTTCCCGACCTACTTGCAATAGAGTTTTCTCCTTCCATTCTTGGAGTTTTTTCCATGCTCGATCTTGCAAAGATATGAAAACCTCCCTTTTGTTTATGCCAGTAGCTAATGGAAGACCTAAGTACCTTCCATGAGAATCAACAATGGGAATACCAAGGTGCTGAGCAATCTGGTTTGAATCTTCTTCCGTTGTGTTGGGGATAAAGAGTATAGCTGATTCTATCCAGATTGATGCGCTGTCTAGAAGCGTTCTCATATAGGGTAAGAGCAAATTTCATAGTTCAAGCTTCTTCTAAATAGCCTCTCCAAATAGAAAAATATCATCGGCAAAGAAAAGATGTGAGACACGAGGGGCTCGTCTGTTAATTTGAACACCATGAAGTCAGCCCGTTGCAAATAATTCGTACAAATATTTTTAAATCACTTCGCAACATATGATAAAATATAAGGGCAGAGAGGGTATCATTGGCCTATGTCTCTCTGTGGAGTAAGGAAACCAAATTGTGAACCATTCAAGAGAAACGAGATATAAGACATAGATATGCACAATTTTATTAACTCAATTAAAGAACTAGAGAAACCTAATGACTCAAGAACTGAGAAGACAAAAGACTATTATATCCTATGAAAAGCTTTACTCATATCTAATTTTATTGACAAAAGACCCATTGCACCTCTGGTTTTAAGTTTCATGGTGTGATGCATCTCATACATGACAAGAACATTATCAGTGATAGGACGAATGGGGATAAAAGTGGATTGAGACTCCAAAATAATTTCAGAGAGAAATGGGCGAACTTTATTCGTAATGACCTTAGATTCAACTCTATAGATGTCATTGCACAAACTAATATGACAGAATTACGACACCAAATCACGATTTTTGATTTGGGGGATGAGAACAACGTGAATGGAATTCATTTCACTATAAAGATTCTTTGAGTTTAAAAAAAGAAATAACGTGGCATTCTAATATGAAATTAACCGACCATGTAACTCCTGTAAGCGCTAGTGTGCAATCTCCGTAATGTGGCCATTTTCAAAACCTGTGATTTTTTCTTTAACAATTCCACGTATTTTGCATGATCCTCAAATTCAGACTTATGCCAACTCAAAAGGCCAATTAAGCAGTTGCTTATCTTACCGTCAATATCATCAATAGAATTGTGCCAGTTGTCCTTAATAATTTTTTTTCGCATTCAGCTGATTCAATCCAAAAAAGCTCGAAACGAGGTGGCCGATGACGGTTCAATCGGACACTGTGAGGTACTGGGTGGAAGTGGAGAGGATGGAGGCATGGTTGGATGTGAAAGTTGGAACGATATCAACTTGGTGACGTGGAAAGAGGGTATGAATTGGTGGACTACACATAGCACGGTATAAACATCCTTGTTGTTTCCGAGGGTAATTGATGAGCCTATTCCATGTATATTTAGAAACCTTATAGCCTATATTACATAATCCACAAAGAAATTTTCCATATAGCTCAAGGTCGCGCACCAGATAATTCATGATATTGTAAAACTTCACTAAAACCACCGACACAAATCCACAACTCATTAATAGAAGAATTTATGCTCTTAAAATTTAACCAGAATCAGCGGTACAGAAGGACATTAGGCTGTCCGTACATGCCTGTGAGGTGAAAAGTAGACAAAGCAAGTTTCACATTAACATCAATAAATCTATCACTGAATCCACCCAGGGTAACATCAATGTTCTAACGCCATAATATAAGTTACCCACCAGCTGAACCAGTGGATACAACAGAGAAACCGAAAAAACCTAAGGAAGCCTTTAAAAATTCTGTAGAACTATTAAATGATTTGGTTTTGCAAAGAAAAACCAAATTGAGCATCTTGAGTGAATTAAATCGCAGAGACTGTGCGATGGTTCCCAAGCCCCTTGACCGTTCCAACTTATTTTCCTCATGGTGCATGGCAGGGCTGGCTACTGGGCCTAACTCTCCCCGGATAGTTTTGAGTATCTAGAACGCAAACAACATTAAAACCTGAGATATCTCCAGAATCAGATTTATGACTTTTACCCAGAATCTCAACTTGAATTGGTATAAGCACATGATCCGACAAGTGTGGTAGTTGGAGTTTCTATTTCGCACATATTTTGGTTGGAATGGAAATTGGATTAGGAGGATGAACAAGTCCCATACGATTTTTCACTTTTATGAATTTTCGTGTGAGCTTGTGGGTGGGGGGGTATCAAAGTGCATGGGGACGGGGATAAGGAATGGGATATGTGGTATATTAAGGTTATTTTGAGGGTTAGGTATTGGCGAAGGGGTGGGATTTAAGTATGTGAAGGTTGTTTCAGAAGTTATGACTTGTATGGATGAAGATGATTCTGTGGTATTTATATGGGGGATATGCAAATATGTAGCAATGATGGGTGAAGGAGGTGATGTTGTGAAAGAATGAGACGAGGTAGATATGTTGGTATGAGCAGTAGAGTTATATGTTGAGGGGGGAGGGGTGTAGGTATAGTCAGAGTAAGGATCTCCGTTTTATCAGTAACAGAAACATCAATGATATTATGGCATGATGAGGCAGGAGTGTGGGATAAGACGTCCCAATGTGGGCTATCAGCTGCGAATAAAGGGTGATAATTAAAGCATCAGCGTATGAAGGGGTGTCAGAGGTGGACTGATCTGAGTCATGTGGTGAGGGTGAGATGATGGATGGGAGTGGATAGCAGTGGGGATTAGGAATTAACTTTGGATGAGTTGTTAGGGAGGTTGTGGGATGGTGGAATTATTGGGTGCACCAAGTTATGTTGTGGTATGGTAGGTGAGGTGGCTTGGTGATACGGAAGTTGGCGATTGGTGGCAAAAGGGTTTATAATCAAGGGGGCATGGAGCTAATGTTCATACTACAAATAAGATTTACCCGGACTGGAGAGCAATGCGTAATCATCATCACAATCTTTAAGGATATGTCCCAATTTTTCACAAAAGAAGCAGAATTCCAGGAGGCATTCATATTTTAGCCCAACAAGTTTGTTTTCACATTTCTGGCCAAGATGTATAACCCGATATAACGGTTTGCGGATGTCGAGTTCCACTTTGATGCAAAAGAATATTTTGATAGCCGAATCCGTAGAATCAGTTTCCATGTCTACAACTTACCAAATTAATGCTCTATATGTTCTTCAAAGGCCTTTGACAATAAACCAAGCGAGTGGTCATGAATTTGGATCCAGAACGGGTATTGAAAGAACTCCATATTCCTAGAACTGAGATCAAATGAGGGTTCATGGAGAAGCAAAAGATACTTATCAAATAACCACGAGGCTCCACTGATAACCCTTTTCTTGTCAGCCAAGTTTCCAAAGATGATAAAATGATATTATCTTGTAAGGGATCCTTTTGGGCTCCATAATTTCTTGAATAAAGAGCCTATTTGATCGAATCTTAATATTGGGAGTCAATAACTTTCCAACCAAACTGAGGGAGGGATCAAAATGATCAGATTCAATGTCATCAGTAGGAAGAATTGAAGCCTCAATCTTTGAGTGATAATCGAGCGTGCAGATCTCTAAGATTTTCCTCCATCTCAGAGCAGATCAAAATCAAGAACCAGACGAACAACTATGGGCGGAGACCAGATGATTGACGACATAGCAGAAGAGATCCCACCATGAAACTGTTCGCCTTATTTTTAGCTTCACCGCAAGTGTACGGTGTAGTTTATAGAATAGGGTAAGTAAGGTCGTATCCACAGAGACTAATAAATTAATGTGCTAAGTATTGATCCAAGATAGTCTTATTTTTATTTAGACGATCGAAATTTGATGATTGTTGTATTGAGATTAAGACAATTTAAATCACTAAAACACAAGATTAAAATAACACAAATGAAAGAAGTATCAAGATAATGAAATGGATTTCCGAGTTAAGGTTTCGATTAATAATCCTCTTGTTGTCTGGTTTAATCAAGCCACGTTATTATCAATATTCCTATAAGACGATCATAAAACAATTTTATCCTCCCTCTCGAGATGCATATAAAACGTAGATCGAAATACTTATGCTAGCATCTCTACTCAACATGAAGCATTCAACTCCCAAAAGCACAAAAGATCAAATATCCTCACAAATATTTACAAACCTCTCGATTCATGAAAATATTTGTGTCGAGTATTCAAGATCTAATATTGAAACTCATCTCTCGAATTATGAATCAATATATCAAACAAGTTGAATCATTGATCAAGTGATAAAACAAGAATAAGCTCAAAATACTCAAATAGGCTTCAAGATAATAACTTCAACTAAGATTAAAACATCCAACAAGAGTTCATTAATCTACTTCCAAAACCCGGAAATCTCAAGAGTTTAGCTACACATGATTAAACAACTTATACACAAAGTGTTCAAAGTCATTACAAATGAAAATAAAAGATTGAAACTAAAAGAGAAGCAAGAAAACTTAGGAACGTCGACAATCTCTCGATATATCTCCGTTCTTCAAGCTCCGATGCAACCCGATTGTCTCCTTGATGTCTCCTTCCAAGAGTTGACTCTTGTCTTGTGTTGTAGATCCCAAAAATGCCAGAATGTCCTTGTGTGCGCCCCCCAAAAAGCCTTTTTATACCCACCATCAAGTTTAGGGCTTAATGCATAGATTATGGGATTCAAACACAGACGCACGGGTGGTGCGCCCACGCACAGGTTACCCGTGTGCCACCCTGCTGGAATAACCCAACTCTCTGTAGGGCGCACGGGTGGTGCGTCGGAGCACGGCCTACCCGTGCGCCACTCCGGTGAAATAATCTGACCCTCTGCAGGGTGCACGAGTGGTGCGCCCATGCATGGGCTACCCGTGCGCCATGTTGCAGCTCCAATTATCCTTATACAGGGGTGCACGGGTGGTGTCTCGAGGCACGCCCAACCCGTGTGCCCCCTGTCTTTTCCGTAAACGCTCAACTTTCGCTCTTTTAGGCTTCACTTTTTGTATATCCACTCAATTCTCCATGTTTCCACTTTGCTTTCCTCGTATTCGTATTCAATTGGCTTCAAATATCATGAAATTCCTACAAAATAAGCAAAGTGTAATATCTTTTCCACAAGGAGTGAATATGTAACATTTAACGCGAGTATATGCATGTTTACTCATCATTATAGCTCGAAATACGCCTCAAAATACATGCAAAACTCACGCCTATCAAAATCCCCCAAACTTAAACTGTTGACCATCCCGATCAACAATATTTAGAACACGATAAAGCACAATAGGGAGATAAAGATAACATCGTACACAGAGAATCCACAAGAAAATCCATATTGTTCGTCATGAATGTTGAGTACAACTCAATCAAGCCTCAAATATCTAATCAAAGAACACGACTCAATTAAAACAAACTGAAATGCTCTGAATCCAACTCTCAAAGTTAAGTGTATACTCTCATCTCACGAGGATATAGGACATGTTTACGCTCAAATCAATTCGATGTCGCAAAATTACCATAGGCTTGCAATTCGTCTCATATCTCCGCCACGAGAGTGTATGCAATTTGTGAATCATAAAGGACTTTCTCATTTGGTTGTAACGAAGGCTCTTTGGTTTAGGTAGGAAATTTGGGATAAAGTAACTCAAACTCGAGTGTATAGACCGATGAGCATATCAATCATTTTCATTACAATCCCATATGCTACTCCAATCATCCCTCATTTTATCAACTTCATTTATCTCCATTTCCTTTTTTTCTTTTGAGAATCGCCTCCATTCACAATCCTTCGCCCCCCAAGTTTATCAACTTTTCAATCTTTTTCATTTGTGCATTTTCAACACTTCTATTTTTTTTTCCAACTTCTTTCCTTCCTCTTTTTATTCCATTTAACCAAGTATGCCCAATTATCCTATTTTTCAATTTCCACTCATTCAACCTCATTCATTCCCCTTTTACTCAACGTTATACACTCGAGTTTAAAGTGATGGATATATATTAAGATCAAGGGTTAAATTTTTGTGGTTATCAAAGAAATAGGCTATAGGCTCAACTTGGCTAACTAGGAATTTTTAACATTTTTAGGTAGGCAAAGGGCTTGAAAGGCTAGAAAAGATGGCCTTTAATCACATTCACAATTCACATACACATGTGGCCTTGACAAAGATACCCAAGCAAGTTCTAGAATTCTGACAACACGAATGATACCCTCAATCACAACAAGACTGCACAAGATATAAGCAGTAAAGGCTCAAAGCTCACAGGCTTGTCAAAATGTAATTCAAAGCATCACACCAAGTTTTTCTTATTAACATGCTCAAAGTTATCTATTCAAGGCTCAATCAATTCATAACCAGCATCCAATCCCAACAATATGAATTATCAATCAACACACAACAACAAGTTGCAACATGCTTGGTCAACTCACTCTCTAACCACTACGAAAGCAATAGACGTGCTAAAGCTATAAACATGCTGTAATGCAAATGCAACCTAGAATGCTCTAATGCAACTATATGAAAACACAAAATGCATGATTTTTTTTTCTTTGTATCCACACTTTTCATGTATTAAAATACTATCTCTCCCCCCAAACTTGAATGAAATTATAGTGTCCTAAGGGGAAAAATAGAATTTCAATAACGAAAAGTGGGGATATACCCAATCATTCTGCGGGCGGTGGGAAGTGGCCTTGAGAAATATGCCACATTTGTAGCTGTTGGAGCACTTGCCACGTCTCCTTGGAACGCCGCTCAGATTGCTCGTTGAACGCGAGAAAATCAGCCCTATGTTGCCGCAAATCCTCTCCTTGCTGCCTCAACTCTTCTTCTTGCCGCCTCAAGTTCTCCCCAAACGCATAAAACATGTCTTGAAAATCGGTGCCGTGCTGGGGTCCTCCACTGTGAGAAGGACCGGGATGATCCCCGCTTTGAGAATGTCGGGGGTAATCGCCTCCGTGTGAGGACTCGGGTATATCATACCCAATTTGGGGGTGATGAGGTTCCATCCCCATTTCGCGTCCATGTATTTCATCCTCCTCCGCCACCATATCCTCCTCATCCAAGAAACCTTCAACTCTGCGACGCTTTCTTGCCTCTATAGCCTCGGTAATTCAGTTATGTGCGTCAGAGTTCATTAGGAAGTTGGTGGTGTCCGTCAATGTTTCGACCGTGGTGTATGGCGGGTTAGGTAACGGAAATGAAGCACCTTTCTTTTGTAGAAGCACCAATCTATTGTCTTCGTTTGCTATGAACTTCATGTGGTGCAACGATGCCAAATTAACCCGAGTGCTGCTTGGGATAGGCTCCAAGCCTCAGAAATCGACATTGAAATGCCGGGCAATAGGGGTAATGAGGCCCCCTATCAAAATCGTACCCCCTTCCCGCCAAGCTAACTGTTCGATTTGTTCGGCAAAATTGACAGCGGTGTTGTAGGGGGTGTTTGTAACCATACACCAGAGGAGATAAAGTTCCTTGGTCATCATACCTCCAATGTTTTCTCGGGCGAACACGGAGGATGCAGTCACGCGTTGAATATACCAGAAAACTGGATTCCGGATCCATGAGGCTTTGGCGGTTCGCGCGGCATACAACATCGGCCCCGTTTGTGATGTTTCCACAAGCATTCTCCAGAAGTCGTATTGATCATAATGAGGCATCGGGCGGGTACGAGCGTTGGTAGGGACCTCGAAAATGGTGTTCAATTGGGTCATAGACAGTTGTCTACGGACATTCCCCAACTGAAACTTTATCATATACGGTTCAAAGGTCCCGCCTTGTTTGAGTACTTCCACGGTACTCAAGAACTCCAATGTATACTTTTTAAATGTCGGCCACTTTCGGCTCATGAAGTTCGTCCATCCTACCTTAGCGAAAAGACGCCACACGTCCTCATGTATCTCCAAAGTTTGGGTACAATCATCGTCGGCGTAGCGAGATGGAGCTATTTGGCGACCGATCAAGTGATTCCATCGCTCAAGATCATCGGCATTTGTCAAGTTGACCCCATATGCCTCTGGACTGTTTTGGTCGACCTCCGGCGGTGCCACTTCGCGTTGTGCCATCCCGCGTGCACGTCTCCTTCCACCCTGGGGGTTTCTTCGCTCGGCCATGAAGAGTTTGTACCTGAAATACATTTCATTAGCATCCCAATATCATCAATGGCAACAACAAAATAGGGGATTAAAGCTAACATATTGGGTGATGCAAATTCACATGCCCACGTTACTTTGATCGATCAACTACCCCAAACAAGCAAAAATTATGGCCATTCTAGACAAGTATTAGCTTAAACAATCATTGGCCATGCCTTATTCATCAACAATTCATCCTAAATCTCCTCAATTACACAAGCCCACAAGGTGTTTGATAATTTGCCTCAAAGAATAATTCATATAATTCATAGCAAAAATATCAAAATAAGCACCTATCATGATCCCTAATACATAATTGACAACGAATTCACAAGGAGAAACGGTGTTCTTACCGGAATTCTCTAAGTTAAACTCGAAGTAGATGACTTAAACCCTAGGTGCTTTTGCTCACAATTCTTCAAGCAAATTCGAATTCAATGTAAAGTGAAGTGCAATTGTGATGGGGGAGGGATTAAAAGGACGAATTTGAGTAGAATTTGCAATAAATTTCGAAGGCAATGAAGTTGGGGTAGTGGGCGCGCGATTTGTGGGAGTTTTGGAGAAGAAGACAGTTTAAAAACTGTCATATTTAAGCCTCTTCTGCAGGGCGCACGGGTGGTGCGTCGAAGCACGGGCTACCCGTGCGCCACCCCGGCAAATTCCTCTACTCTCTACATGGCGCACGGGTGGTGTGCCAACGCACGGGCTACCCGTGCGCACCTGTACAGCAATTTAGGTATTTTTTTTTTGTTTAAATTAAAAAAACACACAAAAAATGCAACAAAAACACACAAATCACACTCATTAATAAAAACACGCATATCAACACTCAAATCACACAAATTTTTAAACTAAACACACACAAAAATGGAATTCACACAAAAAATCGTTGGGTTGCCTCCCAACAAGCGCTATATTTAACGTCTTTACCTTGCCAACAATGCTCCTCCCGCTGCGGCATCAACAAAGGCCCTCGTTTGCCCCATTAAACCATTGTAAAAGAAACATAACTGTTGATCCTCCGGAAAGCCGTGTTGTGGACATCTTCTTAACAAATCCCTAAATCTTTCCCAAGCCTCGTACAAAGGCTCCGAATCAAATTGTCGGAATTGAGTGATCTCACTTTTGAGCTGCAAAGTTTTGCTTGGTGGAAAGAATTTAAACAAAAATTTTTGGCTCAAATCGTCCCATGTGCTCACACTTTCTTGCGTCAAAGTACCCAACCAATTTCTCGCCTTATCCCGTAAAGAGAATGGGAATAGGCGCAATCTTATGGCGTCATCTGAGACTCCGTTCATTTTAATCGTATTGCATATTTGGATAAAATGCGCAAGGTGAGAGTTAGGATCTTCGGTTGAAAACCCCCCAAACTAATTTTGTTGCACCATATTGATTAGTGCCGGTTTGAGCTCGAAGTTGTTGGCATTGATAGGAATATGGGCAATACCACCGTAATTACGATTCGTTTGTGGTCGAAAATAATCACGAATGGCTTGCTGTTGAATCGGTATCGGTAACTCGTTTCCACCATTGTTTGGCGGTATTGGTAACTCATTCAAATCCCCCATTATCGGATTGTGTTGTCTTTCAGCCCGTCTAGTGGTAAGATCGATTCTCCTCGCGAAAGCCTCAACTTCCGGTATGAGCGGTATTAAGTCCCCCGCCTGTAGCGCGTGTTCATACACTACCGGACCAAACTAAAAGAAACAAGTCAAATAATGTGGAATTAAAGTCACACCAAAACAAAATAAATAATAAAAAAAATGTCTAAATTAAGAATAATTCTATCTATCGCAATATTAGCACCATAAATTGTATTAGTCCCCGGCAACGGTGCCAAAAACTTGTTCGCCTTATTTTTAGCTTCACCGCAAGTGTACGGTGTAGTTTATAGAATAGGGTAAGCAAGGTCGTATCCACAGAGACTAATAAATTAATGTGCTAAGTATTGATCCAAGATAGTCTTATTTTTATTTAGACGATCGAAATTTGATGATTGTTGTATTGAGATTAAGACAATTTAAATCACTAAAACACAAGATTAAAATAACACAAATGAAAGAAGTATCAAGATAATGAAATGGATTTCCGAGTTAAGGTTTCGATTAATAATCCTCTTGTTGTCCGGTTTAATCAAGCCACGTTATTATCAATATTCCTATAAGACGATCATAAAACTATTTTATCCTCCCTCTCGAGATGCATATAAAACGTAGATCGAAATACTTATGCTAGCATCTCTACTCAACATGAAGCATTCAACTCCCAAAAGCACAAAAGATCAAATATCCTCACAAATATTTACAAACCTCTCGATTCATGCAAATATTTGTGTCGAGTATTCAAGATCTAATATTTATGTCATTGTTTGTGTTATTTTGTTTTGTATTATTTTGTTTTGTATTTTTTCAGTTGAACCTGTTTGTGTTATTTTGTTTTGTATTTTTTCACATGTTTTTATAAAAATATCATTCATAAACTTAATATTTAGTATATTTATGTCATTGTTTGAAGTTTGAGCTAAATACATACATCTTTTCCTTTTAAGTATATATATATATATACAACTTTTCCCATTATATTAATGAATTACATCCATATTATATATAACTAGTCTTTTGCTCGTGTGATACACGAGTCTATATCTGTGAGGCGCCCATTTTGTACTATAACATGTTCATTTTCCTAATAGTTATACGAATTCTATCTCATGCATTGTGACAATTTTAATATAGCATCAAATAATAAACCAAAAATACTATTTAATATTTTTTATTGATAAAATCAAAAATAAAAAAATATCATACTACAGAATCATAAAAAAATGCATTCAAGCCTATGTATTGGTCTTAAATCTTTGAAAACTATTTTTCCATAAAACCGCACAGGTGCACCTTCATCGCTCATTTCATATTAGTCATGTTTATATTCCTAATAAGTGTGAAAATATGTGTCATACTGTTTTCAAAGCTTTTAGTGGTAAATTCAGATGCAAAATTATTTTCCAAAGTCATCTCGTTTGTGTAGGAGAACTAACTATATTAGTTAAGGAAATATGAGACATTAAAATATAGTTTTGGTAATATTACTGATTTTCTTATATTGATTATTTTGGAAATATTTGTATTTTTTGCGGATTTTGTCATATATTTTATTTATTCACGTTGTTAAGTCGATTTTTAGACTTTTGAAAATTTATTGTGGGGGTTTATATAGTTTGGAATTTTCAATTATTATGTTCTATTTGGGTTCCCATATTTGGTATTTTCAGATTTGTGATGCACGAACTGTATTTTTATAATTTTCAGTGACTGCAAAAAGTTTATAATTTTGATAAATGAATAAAATATAAAAAAATAATTAATTTAAATATAAATCATAAAATTAAATAATATAAAAATAAAAATTATGAAAAGGACTTTTTAAATATAATATATTTTGTTGATATTAAAAAATTTGTGAATGTGAATTGCATCTATGTATGGAACATGTTTATCTATAAGAAAGTAAAAGTTTGAAAAACAATTGCCAATAAAAATTAATGTAATGTTTTTCAATGCAAGCAATAATAAAGTCATTTCAAATTCTAATATTATTTTAGAGTGTAAAAAGTTGAACAGTTGTTAGAATTATTGAAGGAATTAAACAAAAATAATGTTTATATTTAGCAACATAATTTTATGGGAAAATAAAATATTTCAAAAAATAAAAACTATTTTATTTTTATACATACATATATATCAAAAAATATCAAACAGACAAATTCATATCTAATAGTCCAAATTTAAAACTTTAAAAGTTGAATATCAAAATACACTGGTAAATATAAAAAATAATTTCAATTAACATGAAAAGTACGTTAAAAAATATAAAAAATAATTTTTCATATATAAAAATGATTATAAATATAAACTGATAAATAAAAATATAATTTCTTCTTATACGAATATATCAAATGTTATGTATGTATATATCTAACACACACACACACACACACACACACACATATATATATAGGGAGGAAATCCTGTGAGACCACCCTCCTAGGTGAGACCATAGGAACAAATCTACACCATAAAAAAAATCAATGGCCAAGATCTGGACAATTATATACAGCAATTGGAAGGAAAATATACACTTGCAGGGGTAAAATAGGGATAGATGAAATATAAATCGTAACCGCCTTCTACAAATTAGGGATGTGATCTGTTATTGATCACGTCCCCCCAATCACGTGATCCACCCTCTCTTTCTCTCCCTTCTTCACAACAACAATCTTTGCATCACAAAAATAACCTGTACTGCTCCATTCGATTCTGCAAATTATTCCATTGGATCAAGCTTGACAAAATATATAAACAGCTACAGAAAATATGGCAACAGAAACATGCAACAATTAATGAAAAGTGTATAATTTCACTAAACTAACTATACATTAGAACATTACTAAATATACATAAACATTTAACTTTACACTGAAATAATTATGCATTACAATATTACTAAGTATACAGAAACATTTAACTAATTATACAATTACACTGAACTAACTATACATTAAAATATTACTAAAGTATACATAAATAATTAACTATGTATACAATTGTACTGAACTAAATATACAATTCCACTGAACTAGTTATATAACTAAGTATACAATTCCACTGATCCAAGTATACAATTCCACAGAACTAAGTATACAAATCCACTAAACTACTTATATAACTAAGTATACAATTACACTGAAACAAGTATACAATAAAACATAACTAAGTATACAATTTCATTTTACTAAGTATACAATTCCACTAAACTAAGTATACAATTCCACTGAACTAAATATATGATAGAACATAACCAGGTATAAAATGACATTTAACTAAGTATACAATTCTGCTGAACTAAATATACAATAAAACATCACTAAATATGCAAGAATATTTAACTAAGTAAACAAGAAGGACTCTGAAAAATAGGGTTTTGGGTAGAGAGAGAACGATGGTGCAAAAAATGGCAGAAAACGTATCAATTTTGATATGAAAATAACTGAACAACATGATTGAAGTTGATGGGATCTCTCTCCCTAAATCTCGGCCAACTGAAAAGGTAAGATTGTATTTGCCTTAAAAAATAGTTATTAAATGACATTAACATGCCTGTTTGAAAAATTGATGATATAGAAAAGTACATATATACCCTTACTAGCCTAAAATAACTAGAATGATCTACACCATCCAAAATTTTAAATCAAGAGTCCATAAGTTTTCCTATGGACTCACATAAAGGGGTTGGTCTCATTTGAACCAATACCTATATACCTATATATATATATATATATATAGAGAGAGAGAGAGAGAGAGAGAGAGAGAGAGATTGGTTCAAATGAGACCATAATGCCAGGGTGAGACCGTATGGACTAATCTGAACAATTTATTTTTTTATTTTGGATAGATATGATTAATTCTTTATTTTAGGTAATTAAAAACCCTGAAAATGTTTTGAAGGGATCCAATGCGTTAGTTTTTAATTAAGGATATAAAATTAATTATATTAGTTACGAGTAAATATGGACTAGATCATGCCCTGTGATTTTAGGACGTGACTATTTTTTTTGTGAATCATGCATCAATCATAAAATATATATACATAATTCTTGAGATAACGGGGCATCTTTTGGCATAACCGAGATTATACATATAATACAACATTATACAATTAAATATGCAACAATTCGAGAATCATATATTTTGGATTCATACAATTTTACAACCAATCGAAAGATGCAACATATTGTACGTATAAATACATCATTACATAATTCATTATGCATTAATACGATATGGATTTGCACCATGCATTTTTATATGACTTCAAAGCATTTTGATAATTCATAAAATAATTGCATCACAATTCATCAAATTTTGCGTCAAATGCACCACAACAGCGTTATAAATGCATCAATATAATGGAAAAATGAATATTACAGTAATCATATATTTTTGGATTCAAACAATTTTTGGGTCAAACAAAATATGCAACATGTTATAAGTATTATGAAATCATTATATAGATAATTATGCATTAATACGATATGAATTTGCACCATGCATTTTATGTGAGTTCAAAGTATTTTGATAAAAGAGATTTTTTTGGAGCAGATTACCGATTGTGGATAGTGATTATAGTTGAATCCAATTCCTAAAATATAGCTAATAGATAAGGTAAGTAGATATCATTAATTATCTACATAATGGACGAAAATCATGCAATTTTTAGATTAGACAACTTTGCCTTTTTCTAAATAAATGACAACAACTACTCTATATTTAATCTGTTAATCTCATCCATATATTGATTCGTTATAACGGTCCAGATGAGTCCCTGCGGTCTCACCCAAAGAGATGGTCTCACAAGAACCAATCCCAAGAAATATATATATATATATATATATATATATATATATAGGGATTGGTTCAAATGAGACCAATCCCTTTAGGTTAGTCCATGAGACCAATTATAAACCCTTGATTTAAATATTTTAATGGTTGAGATCATTTTCTTATTTTTGGAATGTAAGGGTAATATTGTATTTTCATCTAAATCAGTTTTATGGAAAAAAATCGTTACTTCCTATATTTTAGGAAAATACAATCTTTCCTATCCCACCTACCTGATTTTTAGGAGGCAAAAAGCCCAATTTCAGTCTAAGTCACGCCTTTTCAATTTTTTTGGGGGGTTGAAGGAGTTCGATTTTGAAGGAGTTCGTATTTTTTTCTGTATACTAAGTAACAGATGTTGTATACTAAGTATACAAATATGTTATGATAAATATACAATATTAAGTGGAATGTAAACAAGGAGTTGATACTTGAAACCCATCTTCTATTTATTCTTTTTACAGTTATGCTCCTGTAGAAATTTGCAGTTTGTACTCAAAAAAATGAACTTGGTGTGTTTATATATAAAAAACAAGGAGTTGATACTTGAAATCTATATTCTATTCTTTTCTGACACCCATCCTTTTCTATTTCATCTGTATACTAAGTATGCAGATGTTGTATACTAAGTATACAAATATGTTATGATACATATACAACATTAAGTGGAATATAAACATAACGTTGTATAAAGTTTTGATATCTTAATTGTGTGTTTTTCTTATGTAGGAGTTGTGGTTAATAAAATGTCAAGCGAAGAACATGAAAGAGAGGTTGGTAGTCGCGAAGAGGAGAGTTCGGGAGACAAGCAGCATTCAAAGAGGCGCTGGATTTGTTTAATTGGATAAATTGAATTGTATTATTTGTTGTATAAGTAGTTTAGTGTATTTGTTTACTTAGTAACGTGGAATTGTATTCTTGGTTAAGTGGAATTGTATCCTTAGTTATATAGGTGGTTAAGTGGTTTTGTATTTTTAGTTCAGTGTAATTATAAATTTAGTTTAATATTTTTGCATACTCAGTAATGTTTATAATATAGTTAGTTCAGTGTAGTCGTATATACAGTTAAATAATTATGTATGCTTAGTGTTGTGTTATTGTATATTTAGTTCAATGTAATTTTACATGCAATACATGTATGAGAAGCAAAAATATTCTTAAAGATAAATTAACAGGTTACATAATGCTATGACAAAATTAAGTATACAATTGTAAGTTAATAAATTATATGATCGCATTGTATTAAATATACAGGAACACATAACTAAGTGTACAATTTCAATCCAATATGTATGAAGATCCCACCAACTAAATAAACACGACTGCTTTGTAAAAATACAAGTTGTTTCATTTTTTAACAATACACATTATTCACATTATGATAAATCCAATTTGGCATGCAATAACACTCAATTATATGAACAATTTAACTAAAATAAGTATACAACACTAAAAGGAAAAATTATATACCCCAATGTATTAAATATACAGTAAAACATCATTCATTGTCCATTCTGGAACAAATAATTATACAAATCACATTAACTAAGTAACATGATATATTACTTCGTTCTCGAACTTCTTTGTCGTGCTCCTTCTGATGTCAAACCCGCTAATTGCTCCATACTCTTTGTAAAATTTTATACCGGTTTCTAATGTAGAGAAATGCATGCCCACTCGTGGAATCTTTTCTTGTTCTACCTCTGGTATCCAATATTTAGTTGAGTCTGGTGAGATTTCGAGCCGTTGACGTCCATTGAAATTGTTGGTTGGTTCTGTGATGTTTTACATTAAACAAGACAGAGCATTATAAAAACAAAATGGATGTATTATTTATACAATATGCAACCATATACATACATATTATTATTATTAGTAACTACGTTCATATAAACCACCATACAAATTTTTTTTTTTGAGAGGAATTTATATCCAATCCAACTAAATGGAATTAGGGAAACTAATATAACAATCATACAAGTTTATATTATAATTATACAACACTCATGACTATGTATACAAGTTAAATATGTTAAATATACACGTAAAAGATTAACAACATATATGCAATCTCCAGACTAGTTGTAAATATTTAAGAAATAAATATTCAAATACAAGATTTATATACTAAATATACTAACATTGTTCACTACATATACAAACTAACAAGAAATATACAATGCACAGACAATTTCAAAATTTAAAAAAATGTAAAATATGTATACAATGTTTGTACACTAAATATACATCTGTTGTATACTAAACATACAAATTACGAACAAAAACATACAATTGGTTCGATTTTGCGTTCAGTGTTTTTTCAGTGATTCCTCCTAAATTTTTTTGCAAGTATATCGTAAGATATTACCTTGGAAACATTCACAAATCGCGTTGGAGGGAAGATCTTCTGCCATTGTACAATCCCTCTGCTCTAATTGATGACAACCTCGTCAATTAACGAAATATATTGTATGTTTTTTCCCGTCTGCAAATGTACATTGTATAATTTTTGAGGTCTAAGAGATTGATGTCAATGATGGTATAGAATGTCGTGGTGAGGAAGAAGGGTTGACACGGGTGGATTTCCACTGATTATGGGACGTGATCAATTCAAGATCACGTCCCTAATTTTTAGCATTCGGTTACCATTTTTATTTCGACAGATTACTATTTTACCCCCTCCTATGTATAGTTTCTTATGTAAAGCTGTATAGATTCATTTAGATCCTGGCCGTTGATTTATGTTTTTAATGGTGTGGATTTGGTCTTATGGACTAACCTAGGGGGGTGGTCTCACAGGATCCCCTCCCTATATATATATATATATATATATATATATATATATATGTGTGTGTGTGTGTGTGTGTGTGTGTGTGTGTGTGTGTGTGCGTCTCTGATAATTAATGTATTACACACATAGATTTAAAAACCTGATTTAAATAACTTTATTTTAATATATAACTTTGTTTGAATAATTTAATATATAACTTTAAAAAGTGATTTATTGAAAGACAATTGACAACCAAAATTTGCGAAATCACAAATATTTACTTCTTCTTATTTTTCCATAGAGTTTTATTACTTTTTTTCTTAAATTTTTCTTTAGAAACCGAAAAATGGGTGAGAAAATCATTAGCTACTATTCTAAGGATAATCTCTCTTTATATATATATATATATAGATATAGTTCCAAATATAATTATTATTTCTCAAAATCAGTAAAATCGGCGGTTGAACCGATTTGACTGGTTGAACTGCTTATCGGTGGTTTGGCCGGTAACTTGCTATTATGCGTTGAAACTTAATTAGCCTCATGATCCACATCATCATTTTAGTTTTGTGCTTGCTTTGATAGCTTTCTCATTATGGCTTTGTAATAAGCTTTTTACACGGATGCCACTCCCTTTGGTTTTTGCTTGTTTCAGTGGAATCTTTTCTTGATCTATCTCTGATATCCAACATTTTGTCAAACTAGACGGTATTTCTAGCCTTTGCCCGACATCAATATCACTGCCTATTATAGTAAATTGATTTTTTTAATAATTACGCAATGAAACTACAATATGTATACAATGTTTTTGTTCTAAATATGCATAAAATGATAACGAAACATGCAATATTTCTCTTATCTTAGCTCTATTACTAATTTACCTATGCAAGGATTCTTTATGTTTACGAAGACACTATGGTGATACAAACATTAGTTGGAAAAATCCCTTTTATGTTTGAAAATTTTATGAAAAATAAATCTAGACAACTAGAGTTCATATGACCAATTCAAACAATCATCAATTCATAGCTTTATATGCATCTTTTATAAACACATGCGTCGCACATGATCCCATATAATGTTATTAAAATAATTATATTATTAAATATTTTTATTGAATGAATATTAAAATAGCTTAATGTACTTTACTATAATAAATATATAATAATTAAATAATCAAACTATTAAAAGAAATTTTTCAAAGTATAATATATATATTTTGTTTTCATAAGTATAAATCGATATGAATGTTTAAGTAAATCTTAAAAGAACTCAAGCCAACAAAAATATTAAAATTAATATAACAACAAAATCAGTTAATATATTAGCTTACAATCATATTAATCAATCTTTTATTATGCTTTAATGGTTATGAACGTCTTTTTGTCAATTAATTTTAGAAGTCTTTTAACATATTACATGCATTATGCATGATTATTCGGTAATTCATGAGCTAAATATTCATATATTGTTATCACATCAATCCAAAATTTAAAATTAATATAAATTACTTATTTACCAAAAATAAAGGCATAACTTCATGATTTTATTTATAATTGTTATTTATCAAAAAACATATAAATTAAAGATTAATATTACCTGGTAAGATCGTGTGTTTCTTTCATTCTCTCTAACTACTTTAATTAACGAAATATAATTGAAGACAAATATTAAAAATAAAATATATGGACAAAAAGGAAATCTCTTTTCATATAAAATTTTAATTCTACTTTGAAAGTGAACATATTTATCAGAACACTTAAACTTTCTATTTTGAGTGTCATCCTTAAAATAATACACCTTAATCCAATAAATATGAAAACTAAAACATTATTGTCATCTTTCATAAAAAATAAAAACATTATTCTCATTGAGAATCATGTTTTAAATAAAACTATAAAAAAGTGATAACTTGAAATCTAAATTTTGAAACTCTATCCAATTGCATATAAAATATATCCAGTTAATAAGTAATAAAACCTATCTTAAGAAAATCAGTTATCAAAATTCATATTGAGTCAAACTTCAATAGTTAAATATAATAATAATAAACTTATATACTTGAAAATTGCTTTGCAAATATTTATGTTATTTAAAAGAAACACTAACTCAATTAGTTTTAGAAATATATATTATACTATTAGCGATCTTGCAATTGAATTTGACTCTTTATGTTTGTTATAAAATTAATATATTTGTAATTATTTTTAAGAATATAGTTATACAAACTATAATTACTCTTAATATGCTAAAACTAATCTATATTGGTTTTATTTTTGAAGAGACCACAAACTGTAAAATTAGTCTGAATCATTTATTTTCTAAATAACATTATTTATTGTAAAAAAATACAACTACCCATTCATTTTCATAATTTGATACCTCTGTTGAAGAAAAAAAAGATATATAGTATTTTTAATCTTTATTTAAATTTTATATTATTTTGATCAAATAAGAAATTATACTTACCAAAAATTAAGATTTTAAGTTGTAATAGTCCCTTAACTATCTTTGTGTGCCTCCTTATGCCCAAAGAATTCTTATAATTGGACTTTAAATGTGGTCGCTCCACTCTAGTTTAGTATTGTGTATGGTTTAATATAGTTAATTTGATATATAAATAGTGTTATTTATACTGTATTATTGCCTACAATAATTTGTAAATTAAATTAATTTGTCACGCCCCAGACGGGACGCGACGACGATCAACCACTTTAACAGAAATAAACCCAATAGTCTAGACAAATGATACAACAATCCCAAGTGAAACAAAGTCTAAAGTAGCGGAAATAAAAATAAACATAAGTACGAATTACATCTTAAGGTCCAACAACATCCAAATACATCTAACATAATTGCCTGAATAAGTTTACAGGCCAAAACTAAAACATAAAGTACACAATATCCAAATCTTAAATGTCAAAGGGTCCTATGCCCTTAAATTACAGTCAAAGAGAGAGAAGAGTAGCAGAATAAACGGGAGTCCAACATCAGTAGAAGTACATGAAATAAGAACAATCATCAGTAAAAAGGTTCAAGTTCGACAGGCGGGGCGAGGGTAATCAGTCTGTGGCCGGTTCGACATCTTCAAATTGTCCCCATCTAAAGGTTAGAAAACATGAGGGGATGAGACAGAGATCTCAGTGGATTGGGTGATCGTGTGCAAGTGTGGCGATATATATAGTTAATGCGAGAAAATAGCTGTATGAAAACGCGTGAGATATGATGCATGATTTCACACACAGTCCACAAGAGTCGTGATAAATATATTTAAGTAATATACTTATACAATTTAAGAAACAGTTCGTGGTCACACAGGCACTATGTGATTCAAGCAAGACATGTAGGATTGCGTATGGATTTGTAGCGCCAATCCTATGCAAGACAAGTAATGGTTGCGTACGGATTTGTAGCGCCAACCAATGCAATAAAAGTAGCGGTTGCGTACGGATTTGTAGCGCCAACCAAACGGGTCCGATTAACTCTAGAATCGTGTGAATCAGACAACGATTTCTTCGTTCTCCTTGTAACTCCCCGAGCAAGATGGTCCAAGACCTGTCACCTTATCGCTCCATAGGCAAAGACAAATCCATAGTAGAGCTAGCTAGGCCTAGATTGTCATAATCATGATTGATACCTCAAGTACTACGACCCGCTTCCCTTGGACAAACTCCGTCCCTCAGTTGCGGGATTAGGACAATGGGGCCGGAGAGTGGAATAGCAGCCGAGCTGCCCGGTTCCATCCCCGATGTATCCATTCTGACTGTGAGCTCGACACACCAAGCTGACTCAGGCAGGAAAGTAAAAACAAGTTCTGGTAGTCAACGAGGCAAGTCGAGTATTATTGATTAAGGGAAGCAGTTCAGGAAAATTTTCGAAAATTGCGAGTGGCAATTATAGCGTTGGTGGAGTTATTTGGATGGACATGATTATCAGGAGGATAAGCAATCCTCGATATCTTGAAAGATTAGGTGGAACATAAGTCCCGTTATAGATTCAAAATCCCAAGACGAGGAAGTCGCCCCGCGATCGGGGATTAATCGGTCAAGACGATCCGATAAGTCAAGGGATTTTTGAGACAATAAAATATTTTAATTAATTATTAAAGTCAGAGGGTCCAGGTCTGTTTCATTAAAAGAAAAATAATTTGTGTTAGGTCCTTGTTAAAAGAAAAATTTACAATTAGCCCCGTTTTGTAAAAACTGATACTTTTGGGGTTAAAAATTGAATAAATAAATGTCCCGACCTTGAAATATTATGAGGTCAGTTCCTAAATTCTATAAATTGTTCAGAGATTCAGGTTTTTAAAGTTTTGAGGTCGCGTTTTTATAAAATTCTCACATTGCCCCCAAATTTGTTAAAATTGTCATTTGGTCCTAACTTTAAAATAATTGGAACTCACAAACCGGAAGGGCTTTTAATGTGATTCCAGTTGAAAAATGTCACTAAGGTCAGTGGGATATTGGGACAAAAACAGTTTTAAAAATAAATAAGTATAGGTCCCTTAACTTGTGAAAATCTCATTTTTGTCCCATTTTAAAATAATTGCCTTTAAGGCTTTTTGGGAGTCCAATTGTTATGAAATTTGAACCTTGGGTCTAAAATATCATTAATTTATGGTTAAATTAGTATTTCTAGGCACATGGACTGTATAAGTCCTGGAAATTTCATTTGGGTCCTCAAGTTTAATCTTTTACAATTTGGTCCCTCAATTTTAATAAAATTACTTTCCAAGCTCTAAACACTTGGATTTTTGGAATACACTTAAAATATGTTATTTCCAAGAAATAGGGAAATACAACGGAACACGAATAAACATCCAATACAATCATCAAGTACAATCCAGGAAATAAAATTTATCTACTCAGTGACTACGCTGTCGTCCTCACTGCCATCCACGTCAATGACATGGACCTAATTAGGCTCAAGAAATGCCTCGAGCTCCCGTGCTTCCGTGGGATCCTTCTCAGGATTCTCTTCGTTGTTCGCTTCAGGGTTGGCCTCTGGTTCCACCTCGGGTGGTGACATTGCTAGTGCATTGGCTGCCAAAGCAGTCTCCAAAGCGGTATCCCACTGAGACAAAGCCTGTGTGAGGTCATCGATCACTGTCATCTGTTTGATGATAGTCTCCTCGAGGCGTTCGATGGTGTCCCTCGATATGTACGCGTCAATATCCCACTTGGTGCGGCCGTCACTGGGGCGTTCCATCTTCTTGCGAGTATTGTCCAAGCGTTCCTGGATAAACTGAATTTGATCTTCGCGAGCGCAGATAGTGTTTTCGCGAGGCAAAGAGAGTAAGGCGATTCTTCTCCTCTTGGCTCTTTGCCAGGAGGTGTCCTAGTTCGCGAGTGCGGTGATGTTCCCTGGTTAGCTCAAAATTGGCCCGAAGAAATGCCTGGTGCTAATATAACTTTAATGCCTTATAGTAGTCCCGCTCAACACAGGCCTCAACTACATCTCACCAGGTCGAGGGCGCTGGATCCATCCTGGTCAAACAAAACTAAGGCGGATTATATGAATATAGATGGAAAGATAAGGAGGAATAAGGAAAGTCAATCAAGAGTCAACTAAGTCAAGACAAGTATGACTATGGAATCTCCAAGTGTAAAATTCTTAACTCAGTCTAACATTGATAATACGGTCCTATGCCATTTTCAAATCGATTTCACACTTAATTAGTCAAGTCGCGGTACTACCCAACACAGACCGAGGGTCCTATCCTAGGTCAGCTCGGTGTAAGTTTCCATTTTACTAGCCGAGCTCTGATACCACTAAAACTGTCACACCCGAGACGAGACGCGACGACGATCAACCACTTAAAAAGAAATAAACCCAACAGTCTAGACAAATGATACAACAATCCCAAGTGAAACATAGTCTAAAGCAGCGGAAATAAAAATAAACATAAGTACGAATTACATCTTAAGGTCCAACAACATCCAAATATATCCGACATAATTACCTGAATAAGTTTACATGCCAAAACTAAAACATAAAGTACACAATATCCAAATCTTAAATGTCAAAGGGTCCTATGCCCTTAAATTACAATCAAAGAGAGAGAAGAGTAGCAGAATAAACGGGAGTCCAACATCAGTAGAAGTACATGAAATAAGAACAATCATCAGTAAAAAGGTGCAAGTTCGACAGGCGGGGCGAGGGTAATTAGTCTGTGGCCAGTTCGACATCTTCAACATTGTCCCCATCTAAAGGTTAGAAAACAGGAGGGGATGAGACAGAGATCTCAGTGGATGGGGTGATCGTGTGCAAGTGTTGCGATATGTATAGTTAATGCAAGAAAACAGTTGTATGAAAACGCATGAGATATGATTCATGATTTCACACACATTTCACAAGCGTCGTGATAAATATATTTAAGTAATATACTTATACAGTTTAAGAAACAGTTCGTGGTCACACATGTACTATGTGATTCAAGCAAGACAGGTAGGATTGCGTATGGATTTGTAGCGCCAATCCTATGCAAGACAAGTAATGGTTGCGTACGGATTTGTAGCGGCAATCCTATGCAAGACAAGTAATGGCTGCGTACGGATTTGTAGCGCCAACCAATGCAATACAAGTAGCGGTTGCGTACGGATTTGTAGCGCTAACCAAACAGGTCCGATTAACTCCCCAATTGTGTGGATCAAACAGCGATTCCTTCATTCTTTATTGTAACTCCCCGAGCAAGATGGTCCAAGACCTGTCACCTTATCGCTCCATAGGCAAAGACAAATAGACAGTAGAGCTAGCTAGGCCCGGATTGTCATAGTCATGATTATACCTCAAGTACTATGACCAGCTTCCCTTGGACAAACCAAGTTGGAATAGTAGCCGAGCTGCCCGGTTCCATCCCCGACGTATCCATTCTAACTGTGAGCTCGACACACCAAGTTGACTCAGGCAGGAAAGTAAATACAAATTCAGGTAGTCAACCAGGCAGTCGAGTATTATTGATTCAGGGAAGCAGTTCAGGAAAATTTTCGAAAATTGCGAGTGGCAATTATAGCGTTGGTGGAGTTATTTGGATGGAGATGATTATCGGGAGGATAAGCAATCCTCGATATCTTGAAAGATTAGGTGGAACATAAGTCCCGTTATAGATTCGAAATCGCAAGACGAGGAAGTCGCCCCGCGATCGGGGATTAATCGGTCAAGACGATCCGATAAGTCAAGGGATTTTTGAGACAATAAAATATTTTAATTAATTATTAAAGTCAGAGGGTCCAGGGCTGTTTCATTAAAAGAAAAATAATTTGTGTTAGGTCCTTGTTAGAAGGAAAATTTACAATTAGCCCCATTTTGTAAAAACTGATACTTTTGGGGTTAAAAATTGAATAAATAAATGTCCCGACCTTGAAATATTATGAGGTCAGTTCCTAAATTCTATAAATTGTTCAGAGATTTAAGTTTTTAAAGTTTTGAGGTCGAGTTTTTATAAAATTCTCACATTGCCCCCAAATTTGTTAAAATTGTCATCTTAGGCCCTAACTTTAAAATAATTAGAACTCACAAACCGGAAGGGCTTTTAATGTAATTCCAGTTGAAAAATGTCACTAAGGTCAGTAGGATATTGGGACAAAAATAGTTTTAAAAAAAATTAAGTATATGTCCCTTAACTTTTAAAAATCTCATTTTTGTCCCATTTTAAAATAATTGCCTTTAAGGCTTTTTGGGAGTCCAATTGTTATGAAATCTGAACCTTGAGTCCAAAATATCATTACGTTATAGTTAAATTAGTATTTCTAGGTACATGGACTGTATAAGTCTGGGAAATTTCATTTGGGTCCTCAAGTTTAATCTTTTATAATTTGGTCCCTCAATTTTTATAAAATTACTTTCCAAGCTCTAATCACTTGGATTTTTGGAATACACTTAAAATATGTTATTTTCAATCCCTTAAGAGTTAAAATTTCAAATTTTGAAAATAGGGTCTGGTACAGTTTCAAAATTTACAATGTAGCCCTTAAACTTCTAACATTTTACAATCTAGTCCTTGGGCTTTTAAAGGTTGATTTTATTTCTCTAAAAACTCTTAAAAATTTATTAAAATGTCCAAAAATCATTTTTGAACCTGAGTACAGTCCCAAAATTCGAAAATTGCAGAAGGGTCCCTTAAGTTTTATTTTCTTGCAATTAAGTCCACCAACTTTCCATTTTTGAATTTTAAGTCCAAAAATTGAAATTTAATCAATTATGCTCGACTTGTCCAGGTTATAAATCATACAAAACATTGATTTCAAGGGTCATACACATGCATGTCCATTTCATGCAAGAATTCATCAAGTACAACAATAAATTGTACATGCATGCACCTAAATTTAAATAAATAGCATTTTTGAGCAACACTTGAGAATTTTCACATTTTGATACAAGAAATTAACATGCAATACATAATATATATATTTCAAGTTCTCAATAACAAAATACTACATGCATTTAAGAAAAGACCTAGAAGTTGGAAAGATTTTTCCACTCACCTTAAAATTGGATAGTTGTGAAATAAAAGGATAAATTTCACAACTTGATTGAAACTCACTTAGAACAGCCCCTAAGTCAAAAAATATCAAAAATTAAGAGTTAGAAAAATGAGTGAAAAATTAAGGAGAAAAAGAAGAAGGTGGAGAAAATTGGAAATACTACACTTACCTTGTGTAGTAGATGAAATGAAACTAGTACAAGCTTCAAAGTTGGAATTTTTGGTCACCCTCAAAAATCACTTAAGGTCAGCCCCTATTTCTCAAAAGTGAAAAAGGGGTGTTAAAATTTGAAGAAAATAGGAAGAAGGAGAGAAAAGGGCACTAGTCTCCAAAATCTTACCTTATAGCCCAATTCTCCAACACTTTCTCTTCAAGGTCTTCTATGGTGACCACAATGCTTGCATGTCCTTATGTAGTCTTCTATGTGTACCTCCAAAAATAAAAATTGAACTTAAGTTAAGAAGAGAAGGTGATGAGCTATAGGATATCAAGTTGGATTGAATAACAAAATGTCTTACCTTGTGAGAGAGGGGTGTTCGAATTTGATGAAGAAGTAGGGAGAATTCTTGTGTTTTTGTTAAGTGTTTGAAGAAAGAGGAAGTGTTTGATGATATGAAGAAGGTGTTTTTGAAAATGTGAAGAATGTTTGAAGATATAAATAATGTGTTCTTGAAGATATGAAGGAATGTTTGAAGATGTGAAGGATGTGTTCTTGAAGATTTGAAGATGTGAAGGATGTGTTCTTGAAGATTTGAAGATGTGAAGGAATTGTAGAGAGAAGGAGGAGAATGTTTAGAGAGAGGGAGAAGGATTTTCAAGTCTAAGAGTGTGATGAATGAAAGTTGAAACAAAATTCTTGCTCATCAAAGGCCATTTGGCCATCCACTTGAGAGGGAGATGAGGGAATTTTTTTATCAAATTCTATGTCTTGTAATTTGTCTCTTGCATGGAGACAAAAGGAGAGTCAAAGGTATGGGCAAAGGATGAGTAAGGAAAGAATATTGGGTGAGTGGGAATAAGTTGGGAAAATATATAATTAAAAATTGAGGTATAAGATAATGTGTATAATGTTTGAATTAATGGTGTAATTATACACAAGATGACTAACATAAGGTGTATATGTACAAGAGTTGGAAGATATTTCTACACCAAAATACTCCTCTTGGCCGTCCACTATAGGGGTAATTGTGGTATTTCCATATTTTTTTGGTCCCAAATTTGATGATAATAGATGAATAATATCAATCTCCAAAATAATTAATGATTTCCTTGATCACTTATAAGTCTCATGATCACTTATTCTAAATAAAATTCTTAATTCTATAAGGTAAAAGTCTCTAAAATAAATAGTCTCTTAATATTCTAAGGTGACTAATGAATACACAAATAGTAATAACGATCAATCAAGTGATCATTAATGTGAAATAGAATTAATAAATGATTATGATCACAAGTAATAAATAAAAATGAAATTAAATGAAAAATATATTTATTATTAATATTTATCCGTCAAAGTGACGCGGTAAAATAGTCGATAAAATACATAGATGATAAAAGAATCAATTACACGCTCGGAAATATCGGGGGCTTCACATAATTTGCTTTTTTATATTAAATTATGATGTTAACATATATCAAATTATTATACCAAAGTTTGATACATGTATCAAATTATTTTATATTAAATTAATTTTTTTATTAAAATTTTATATGAGTATACGACACTTTTCATTCGAGATTCTTGTCACAATGTTTCTCTTATTCTTCATTTTGCAAAATTTAAGATATTGTATACCTGGATTTTATAATAAATATTAATTTTGTGCTTGATTCTTTATAAAGTTTTGAAATGTGTTATCTTTAAGTGAATTAAGTTTTTTTTAATAGAAAATGGCATAGTACAGTTAAACCTCTATAATTAATAACCTTGGGACTTCCAATATTTATTAATTTAGCGAGATTTTAAATTAGAGAATTATTAATTTTGCTTGTTGTTCTCAAGTTGGGACCTACCAAAAGTATTATTTAAATAAGGTTATTAATTAATCGAGTATTAAATTAACGAGATTATACTATATATATATATTATATGAATGTTTGATACATATATTATTTTTAACTCTTTAGTTTTAATCTTTCAATTTTTTTATATGTTTTATTTGGTTAAACGAAACCATCAATTAATAACATAAATTTAAAAAGTTAAACTATATCTCATCATATAAATAAAATATTTTGAAGGAAAGGAAATGATTGAGTTTACAATAAATTTTGAAAAAAAAGAGAAATAATTTTGACATTGACTATGTGAGAATAATACTTTTGTCGAATCAAAAGTTTCAAAAAAAATCATCCGACCTATGCACATTTTTTATATAAGTATAGATAGCTGAAAAAAAGTATTAGTACAGATATTTAGATATTGATATAGATATATATGAAAAAATGATGTTTATATATATTGTTTTGGCTCATGAATTTAATCATGAGTATCGTATTGATTTTGTACTTTATAAGTTTATAGAGGTGTAATTTTTTAACTGACAATCAAGACATGCTACTGAGAAGCTCAAATTCATATTTCTTAATTAAATATTTTCTTGAGGACGTGTATGCCAGTTTTAACTCTATCACACGTAATTTTTCTTTTAATTGTTAATTTATATCAATTTTTTGTGTATTAAATCATACTTTTTTATATTGATGATATAGATTGAAATCATAAATATATTTCAATAACGAACAATAACTTTAAAACTAAGGTTTATGATGTGAGATAAAATATTATTTTTTAAAACTCATATTGTTATCCTATTTAGAGTCTAAAAGAACATTTGTCTTGTTGTTGCCCCGTCTTTCTTCTTTTTCGTTGATAATTTCGGTATTTTCGTCCTTTCTTTTAAGCCATAAAGAACAAAATGCACAAGAAAACACTTAAAATATAAGAAATATTACTCTTTCTTATGTCTCTACATTAAAAACCAAAACTTTATCTCATTAGGTTAGAAATATGGATATCATCTAGGTTTAGTTTACTATTTTTTTATTGGGAGATTTTTATATTATTTTTAATATATTTGCTCTATAATTAAAGCACATCTATTTCGTTGAAACAAAAAATTGTTATGTCTTTCTTCATCTTTTTTTTTTGTTATTTTTTTAATACTTTCCTCTTATTTTTAGACCATAAAAATATATAATGCACAAGAATACAATTAAAATAAAACAAAGAGTGCTAGTATTTTACCCGCTCTTTGTTATACATCTATATTAAAAATTATTAGTTTAGAAATATTAATATCATCAAGGTTTAGTAATTTCTTAATTTTTTTATCCGAGCGTGAGATATTTATATTTTTTAAATTTGTTTCTTTAAAATGTATTATTATAATAATTAGATTTCTAATAAAAATATCATCAAAATTATTAAATATATAATTGAGTCTAAATTTAGATTTAAAATGTTAAAGGATACATCTACTAAAAACTTAGATAAAAATTTGTTAGTTCAAGATTATTTGCATTGCAATCTTAAGTGAGGTTCGTGGATCATGTATTTTGTCCTTTTTTTTATTTAATCAAAACCTATAGGATTAGAATTTTGTTTCAGTTGTAATTTCATTTTTTTCCCTCTAGAATTATTATAAATATATTTAATTTCAATTGTTAAAATATATATATATATATATATATATATATATATATATAAAATTATACAACTTTGCATAATAACGAAATTTGAACAACTAAAAGGATTTCATACGAAGTCTTCTATAATAGCTTATAATATATGGTCGGAAAGCTTTTGGAATGTAGTTAATATAAAATTGACAATATATAAAAATTTAAAATATTGTAAAAGTTACAATTGAAAAAAGAAAATATTAGAAGAATTTGGGATATAAAAGGTCACTTATTTGTCTTGTAACTAAACAAAAGCTAAAATAAATACCAAATTACTTAATTGTCCCTAAACTTAACTATGTTGAAGGGATATTTTTGTACAATCAAAAATTTCAAGAAACCATTCCACCTATTCATACTTTTTTATATATTAGTATTAGTATTAGTATTAGTATTAGTATTAGTATAGATATTTATGCAATAATACATACTATTGTTTTTGCATGAAACATCCCACTTGGGGATGAGGATGAAGAACATATCCCGACCTTTTTATTGAATCAAATATTCACAAAGTACATGTATAGGCTATCAACTAATGCCTCTTACATTTTCTGAAGCAAGGCATACCTATCTGATAAATTTTGCTGAGACCTAAGGTTCTATGAGGAATAGTAATGGGGGAGAATTTTATACATTGAGAAATATTGAGACCAAGACATGCTAAACTATCTGCAGCATAGTATTCCCCTCTCTACAAATGTGTGAAATCCAAATGGTTCTAGAGTGTAAACTATTATATATTTGTACAAGAATGTGGCTAATTGACCAATGCCCTGGAAGAGCCTTTGCAATTGTGTTGCATAATATTTGTGAGTCAGTTTCAATCCACAAACTTGGGATCTGCCATGCTTGTAGAAGAGTGAGTGCAGTTGCCAATGCCTGGAATTCTACTTGCAGAGGTGTAGTTAAACTAGAAAAGTTTCGCTTACCAGAAATGCAGACATCATAAATTAGACGAATTCAAATCTTCTGTGGTGCCCATTTTTTTGTTTTCTTATATTCTTTGGGCTATATTTTCTTACTGGTAAATGTAGAAATGTATTTTTATACCATAAAGTGCAATGAGCTGCTGGCGATGTGCAAGAAGCATAGAGTTCCTGCGAATTTGTCAAATTTGGATATGGAGAAAAAGCTTACACAATTATTCAAGGAAAAGGAAAAGTGAAGAAAGTAAGGTTATGAATCTACTAATATGGTTATGAATAGAAAAGTGAAGAAAGTAAGGTTTAGTCCAGAACATGAATTGATTGAGTTTACGAGATCCCAACAAATAAAATGAAGAAGTAGGAGGACTTCAATTAAAAATAAAAATAGTAGTTCGTCTGTTGAAAATGTTGAGATTGGTGTTGATGGCGGCGAAATGAACAATGCAAATGTGGATAGACAGGGTAGAGCTACGCGGTTTAGAGGGTTAAAATTGATGGAGGCCCAGGTAACTGAGAAGAAGAGAGGAAAAAAAGGTGTAAAATGTCATGATCAGAAAAATAATTTCACTGTAGAAAATGTTGATAATGGTGAGTTGAAGAAGGGTGATGTAGATATCCTAGGCAGGGTATTGCGGTTTAGAGGGATGAAGTTAGTAGAGGGCGTCAAGAATACGTGGGAAAGAGAAAAGGCAAAAGATGATACATATTATTATATTGAATGTTCCATTGGGTTGTCTTATTTTAAGTCATGCATTAAGAATGTTGCAATTAAGTGTTGTTTGCGAAGTTTGGTTTTCTCAAAAAATGGACAGAATAACGGGACAAAATTTGAAGTGAGGCTAGTATTATATATCATCTTCGCAAGACAAAATTTCCCAGTACAAAATGCTAACAGTTCAAGCAATCGTCCCTAAAATACAATGACTTCCAAGTTCGATTTAGTAGCACTTCCAAAATTGAACTTACAGCGAACAAATCGGTGTTTAGAACTTTCAAGTATATAGAAAGGAAAGACAGAGAATATGCTGAAATGCTATTATTTTTGGATGCAGAAAACTGAGTTCTTAGGGTCTGTTTATATAGAGTTCTGGATGCCTGTTCAGAACAAGTGCATCCTTTGGTCCGGATCAATTTGGACTATTGGATCATGCCTTCTGATCAACAGGCATAATCTGATAGTCCAGATCACATCTATTCCGAAGGTACACAAGCCTTAGTACGCACCCCTGTACACTGAACAGTCGTGTCCAGTCATGGTGTCCTATCAGTGAACAGGTGCGTCCAGTTAGTGCCACCACGTGCCACGTGTCTCCATCTGGATGACTTTTTCCTAGTCACTGCCACCGCTGCCCTGCCACGTCACTGATCCACTGGACCGAACCCTGGTTCGATTTCCAAAACATTAATGCTCCTCAAAGCTCCTCACACTGAATAGTCGTGTCTAGTCATGGTGCCCTATCAGCTAACAGTTGTGTCCAGTCAGTGCTACCATGTGCCACGTGTCGCCATCCATACGACTCTTGCCAAGCCACTGCCACCTGAGCTACCCTGCCACATCACCAAACCACAGGACCGAATCCTGGTTTGATTTTCCAAAGTTTTAAGGCTCCTCAAAGCTCCTCACAATGATGCGTACATGTGAAGTGCGCCTCTAAGGCGCCCAATGCGACTATGTGCGACGTGCACGGGCCCGACTCCAGATCAGACGGTGCTCTGCACCATCCTCGATGCTATTTGAGCTAGCCAAAGGCTAGTCAAAATTGACTTGGTGCACTAGGGTGTACCAAAGGAGCTCCACTTGATACTTCTTATTAGTGGTGAAGCTCTATATAAACTAGTCAAACACTTAATATATTTTCTAGTTGGGATATGGATTTCCATATTCTCATCCTTTTATATTCTTTATGTAAAAGATATTTAAGTGGTTAACGTTATGCATTAAATTCTCATTCACCCGAAATTGGTTTTGATAAATTCAAAATGCTAATTTTATCTACCCGTAGTGTAGATTACGATTACATTATTTATTTTCCGAAACTAATAAATGATACCACGTAAATAATTGGTCAAAATTGGGTCAAAACCAATTTTATAAAACAAATTTCCAACAATCACTCACATGAATGAACATTAATCCATGCATGTATGCAGACTCATTCGAAAGTTCCAACAAACCATTATTGCATCAGGATAGGTAGCTTGTGGTATAAAACCTTCCTTAGTAAAGTATTATCGGATTTACTAGCTGCTTAGTGACACGATGTCTTGAATTATTCAGCCATTTGTGTAAACTGAGATAACAGTACTTACACAATAACAGTTCTAACACGTTTTGTTCTCACGTTCTGGCCATTTCAGCCGTGGACCATATCTTAGATTCATAAGTGTTACAAGTAGAAGTGGCCAATATTTCTCACTTATATAGGCGATCTCCTGTAAAGAGTATTGTAGGTCCCAAGGGGTGTAAGTGTAAGGTTTAGAAGGGGGGGTTGAATAAACCTTACCAAATTTTCGATTTAGTCCTTTTAAATATACAAAGTTGATACTACACAGCTGTGTCCTTAATGGACAGTCAATTTAGTCACTCAGTAGAGTTAATCTCTCAATAGACTCAACTGAGCTGTTGATGGAATAACTCACCGTTGGCTCTAAATTAACTCGACCGTGGTTTTGTTTTCATTGGAAGACTTAACACCCTTAAGTTTGATTAAGCAAGAATTTAGTGCTTGGTTTAGTACTTATAAATTATCAAGTGGATAGCAAATATATCGCAGAGATATAAGCGGTTAAGATGCGAGGAATTAAAGTCTTTGAAATGTAAATGACACAATGAAATTTTTATAGAGGTTCGAAGATGGGGTAATTCTTCTACTCCTCTCTTCTCCAACTCCCGAGGAATCCACTAGGTAATGATCGATATACAAAGTGGTAACAGTCCCGGATACAAGTCTTGATCACACAAATGACTTGATCCTTTGGGACTCGATGCGAGACGCCTTGATCACTCACTCGGTGGCTTCTCGTGCGACACGCTTCTTCACAGGGCAGCAGCTTTGCTTACACACTCTCACTTTCTCAAGCTCTTTGGATTTGATCACGAAGCCCTCCAAAAGCTTAAGACTTGGTTCGACCTTGAACCTTCCTACAATCCTTCGTGGAATGTAGACCCCTTGATTTTTCAGTATTTTCCTCTTCAACTGATTGAAGTTATCTTTCCTTCACAGTTAGGGGTGGAATGATGTTCTTCGTAGTGTAGGCTTGAGGATTGAGAATGTTTCGAGATCTTCAAATAATTGCTTGGACGTTTTTAGTTCAGGTCTGTGACTTGTGTCTCTCGTCTCTTGTATGTCACTCAGATTCTCAAACAAACTCCTGAGCCTTTTATAGTGATCTTTCAAAAATTTGCCCGTTGAAGAGATAGGCTTATTTTTGAAAGTCACTTGCAAATCGTTGGCTTGTCTTGTTGCGATCCTTGGAATTGCCATTTCCTCGTATGAATTGTTCTTTCACCTTTTCGAGATCGACACGGTGTAGTGCTTCCCATTGGTTCATTCCTTTTGCACGCTTCGGGACTGAGCACTCCGAGAAAGGTGGTATGGAGATATTACTTGTTTAAGTAAATCTCTTGATTTACTCGTGCAACGGATCTTTTACTGATTATCTCGACTTGACCGCATTTCCTTGCTTTCCCCGTTGACTTAGAGTCGACTTCCAATCATTGGATGACTCTTCACACTCCAACTTGAGACTTGGCTTTTCTTGAGTTGACTTGACGATACTCCACTCACCGCATCTCACCGCTTCTTCAATAGAGTTCCCGTCTACTCTTCTTTGCCATACTCAAATGTCTCGCAGCAGTGAGTCTTCCTTCCATCTTGATTGTCTTCTTGCATGTTAGGGCGTAGGCGACTTAACTCGGCTTGGCGGCTCTATTTATTACAATGCATTTTACAACAAGAATTGGGGTGCCAACTTTCTATTCTAAGTTTTAAATGGCATTCATCAAAATCTAAACAATAAAATTCCTAACAATTTCCCCCTTTTTGATGATGCCAAAACTTAAACCATTCAAAAATGCAAACAAAAAAGATACATACAGATAGTGTATTGACATAGAATGTATGCGCAATCAATCCTTTTATTGATCATAACATTCTTGTTTTTTTACACAATCAAGTTTACAAGGTGTATCGAGCACATATTTGTCTACACGAAAAAATAAAGAATTTATAGCTTTATTTCGGAAGACTTACATTGTATGTATTTACATAATAAAATACACGAAGGGTTGGACAACAACACTTCATCTCCTTCGCTGTTTCTTCTTTCATCTTGTTCAAAGATCTTCTTCTCTTTCTTCTCTTTTTTCTCGTAAATCACCGCCTTCTTTTTCTTTTTCTTTTCATATGCCTTCCTGGCGGCTTCATCTCTTCTTAATCTTTCCCTGTCTTTCCTCCCATAGCCGAGTTTGTCTCTTGTTTTTCTTCTTCTAATCTTTTTGCATACTCGGCGTTACTTTTAGCCACTTGCAAATTTGCTACTTGGTCAAGCCTAACCCAAGAGATCCCTCCTTTCTTTCTTGGATCCACATATTGAATGTTTTTTGGCGAGGCCTAGTCCTGCAAGCTTCTTCCACCACCATCGCTTCTTCCTCTACCTCTCTGGGGCGTATCTTGTCTTTGGGGTCTTCTTCTTTCCAAATAGAGTGACCAAAGCAGAGCGATCGCTTGGTAGTCTCGCAGCTGTCGTCGCTTCTTCACATAACGCGAGACCCTTTTCCCGGTCAAGATCCCAAGCTTGAGCCATAGACATATTTGCAAAGTATCCCTCGATTTGAGCGTTTTAAATTCATCAACTGATCGTGGCTCGTCCCGACATCCGAGATGGCATAAGTGTCTCTGTCTCTTTGGAATGCCTCCATATTCTTTCAAGATGTTCATAACCCGGCATCCATTCTTCCTTCCACTTCCTTCATCCCCGCTTCAATAGTTTTTCTCTTTTCGGCCATAGATATAGCAGAGTGTTGGAGTGGCGAGTCACATGGAGTTTGTTTGCGATAATGTCACCGTGATGTGACCTTGTTGGGGGGTTTGTGAAATCATCAAGGTCACATCCGCGATCCTTCCCCTCAACAAGCTTTCCTTTCTTTTGTTTCAACACTTCCTCACCGATTTTCCTTCGCAGCTGCTCCTTCCTACTCAACTTCGATCCCCATGCGTTTTAGGTATTCCTCTTCCCCTTTTTGGCATCATCAAAGGAGAGAGGAACGCCTGAAACAGACTTGCAAGCGTGAAGTCGAGCCTGGCGATAGTTGAGTTTTGTCTCGAGTCTGCTGCAGAGTATGCGACGAAATTCGGTCGAGTAGCGTTGGACTCTGCGATATATCGGCTTCATCTCACCATGAGAAGGCTGAATTTTGTATTCATGGTCTCTTCCAAACGCTCGTAGATCACTCTTGTTTTGCTCACGCAGCAGACTTTATTTCGGCAATGTGAGCTTCATGCATGTGCTCAATATGCTCTCTCGGCTTCGTTTTTGCATCGGCATTTTCACTCTCCATACCAAAGACTTGTTGAACAATGTCCTCAAGTATCTAACCCGTTCCACACGCATTGTTTTCTTTGTTGCCACCATTCCCCGATCCAGATCAAGTTATGCCTCTTAAATCGCAGTGAGATTGGCATCTCTGTTGTCCGGTCGCATGTCCATAGAGGCCTCGATGCCTCTCCATCCGTTCAATCTCGCCGAATAATGCCTTGAACACTTGGTGATTCTTATTCTTCCGTGATGGCCATGCAACGTCAAAATCATAATCACCGGAACAATGGTGCCTCGATGAAAAGATGGGAGCCGGTCTGTGATAGCGTGCGTGTTCGTTCTCGACTCTTCATGGAGGTCGGGTACCTCCGAGAGAAAAAGGAAAAGATTCTATAAAGGATTCATCACCGCCAACCGGAATTTGTTCGATGATGAGCGGTGCGCGTGAAGTTCTTTTTAGGAATCGACCTGCTGCACTTGAGGAGCTCTTGCGCGATTGTCTCTTGTTCACCGGGGTTTGTTGTGAAGTGGACCCAACTTGCCGAGCCTCACTGTCTCAACAACTTCGTTGGTCTCACCGATTTCTCCAATTGAGTAGATCGGTCCTCGGCCTTTATCGAAGCGTCATCGGACGATGATGAGATTTCCATCATTGGTGGCTAATCATCAAAGTTAAAGGTTTGACGAGTAGTCTTGGGATCGACTTGCTCGTGCTTGGAACATCCGCAATTGAGTCTTTTGGATTTGTCACGGGGGATGACTCGACTTCTTCTTCGCCTTCCGATCCCGTAAAGGTTACATCGATTATCCCGGGAATCATGAAGTGCGCTTATATCCTTCTCGAGATGGGTCGATGATAGCGGGAGGGATGTTCTCTACTTGACTTCTTTACCCCGGGAAGTCTCAACCTCCCGTGGGCCTTCATTACCTCCAGCAGTCTCTCTTTGCGAGAAAGGCCTTGGTCCTCCCTTTCGACAATGTCACTGTCTTAGGGTCTTCTCAAGGTGGCATCCATTGAGTCTCAACCCCATGGATTGCACTTTCATCGCCCGTGTTAACTCCCAGTGGCTGTTGGATTGGTCCTCCTCGTGCCTCGACCGCATCGCCAGCGTCATTAGCCTTCGAGCGCTTGGCACCTCGTGAGAAAAGTCTCAACTGCCTGAGCTTCGTTGATGGCAACTTGTTGTGCTTCTTGTGTTTGTATTTTCTCTACTTCGCCTCCTTGATTCGGTGTGGAGTCATCTGCAGATCCTCCGACCTTGCTGCAGTGGAGGAGAGTTTCCCCTCGGGCGCACCACCGAGTGACTTGGAATGGGGTCACTCTTCTCCAAGCTCCCTACTGTTTCGATTGAATGTTCAGCCGTTGGGGCGGTGGTGGTAACACACCTTCAATAGGGGTTGGCTCGATTGGGGTCCCCATTATCCCGGTTTCATCGCCAAGTCCCTTATTGCCTTCTTTCCGAGTGAGTGAGGAAGTGGTGGCAAAGAACAACAACGATGGCGATTTGTTTGAACCACTCCCATTGGATCAATTTCAAATCGTGTTCGAGGACTCTCCTGGTCCCTCCATCAGTCTTTGCTCGTGAAGGATTCGGATTCATGCAATGCTTGCTGCATTTGAAACTCTTCTCGGGCGTGAAGATTTTCCTGGATCCTCATCACCATCGAGAAGACATCAAGGAGAGGATGTGTGTGTTACGTGGTGCCGGAGATGGGGACGGATCTTTTCTCACGTGCCTCGGCTTCCTCTGCTTGCTTTTCTTTCTCCTTTTCCTTGAAGATCTCGCGGGATGTCTCGTGTGCGCTTGTCTTCATCAAGTCTTTGAGCACAGTGGATAGTCCAAGAGAAGTTTAGCGGTTCCTTCCTCTTCTTCTTCTATAAACTCGGGCCGTTGGAACTGTTCCCTTGATTTACTCAACTTCCATTTCCTCCACTCACGTGAGACGATTTTGGATGTCCGGGTAAGGTGGAGATAGGATCATCACATCACTATCCGCTTTATCGCTTTTCTTCTTGTGTTTTAGCCGTGTGGACTACACCAGTGTGTCTTGAGTTGCCTCTGCTGATCGCGCTTGGCAGACTTGGTCGTTTCATCAATTACATCCGAGACTCTACTTCTCCAGCCAGCTCCTGATCTGCTCCCGGTGAGTGGTGACTCACCGGGTTTCTCAAGCTCGGAGTGCTTGATGATTCTTCTTCGTCTCCTAGTTTGTACCGAGGGATTTACTGTTCGAGACGGTGTCCTCCGAGTCTTGGGCGGCGGGGCCGTGGCTGTGTCCTTTTCGAGGAGCCGGCCGTCTAGCTTATCGCTTCTCCTCCTTTTGACGATCGGAGAAGGTATTTGTGAGTCCTTCTTGACCATTGTAGGGGCAAGAGACACGGCTGCAGGGGCAGTGACTCTGACTGCAGGCGGGCGAGGAGCATGTTTGACTTTCTTTCTTTGCGGGGGCGATCTTCTTAGTAGTCTGCAGGGCGACTTTCTTCTTGGGGTGGAGAGGAAACAGTTGTATCTTCGAGTGGTCACCGATTCCCCTCACTCGTGTCATCTCTCTTGGCGTAGGCTCTCTTCGTGCGCCCGAGAGGTTTGCTCAACATCCTCTTGTTAACATGGAATGCCTTCCCATGTCTAAGAGGGACTCCTTTCACCTCCATCATCCGGCCAATCACTAGGCCATAACCTAGGGATCCTCCAAATGTGCCATCTTCCTTGAAGGATTTGTTCCCTACGTTCGGCAGAGTCATTGTAGACAAACTCCGCCTATTTATCTTCTTTTCTCGTGATGATTGCAGCCATTACAATCGGCTTTGCCTTTGACATTTGGTCAAAGCCGCCAAATTTGATGTCGATACATTTGGCAACTATGTCCAACGACTTGTGATAATCCTCCTTCAAAGATTCTCTTGTTTGCCGTGTATATTATTTTATCAAAGATAGTCGGGCTTGGCTATTTCTTTCCAAGCATCGGCCAGGTTTACATCAACCGTTAATCTCGATGCTCCTTCATTGGTAGTGAGCGGTGTTGACCAAATCCTTGGCGAGATAGTCGATTGCTTTCCATGAACAGACGACTTTATTCCTTCATCGTGAATCTCGGCATTTACGTAGAATCGCATTTACCTCCTCCACATAGGTCATCGGATATTCTAACGTTAGAAACGGTTTCGGCCGTCGTTTCCAACTTTTCAGCGATTTTCTTCACTAGGGTGTCGTTGGACCCTATTTCACCATTCCGTCAAAATCCACAAAGGACCCGGTGTGGATTTGCTTTCCTAACTTGGTAAAATCATAAGTTGGTGCCATTTTCAGGATTTTATCAAAGAAAAAACTTGGAGATTGATTTGGAGATAGATAGGGCTTGAGAGAATTTTTGCCTTTGCTTTTGAGAGAAAGAAATGAACAGTTTTGGAAGTGTGAGAGAGAAACGGACGAAAATGGTCTAAATATGGTTTATGAAAGGGCGTGCGGGTGGTTTTTGAAATGTGATCGAAATCAACGGCTTAGATTTTGCACGCCCATTTAGCATTTAATGTCTCGTATTTAATGCGGCAAAGATTTATATCCAATCATAAGCTTGGTGTGCGGCTTTATGTCCGTACACATCATCATTATCTTTGGACGTATTCCTTAAAACATTCCCGCTTAGTCAAAACGATCCGCGTTTTTGTCACTTTGCTCATAAGTGACTCAAATTATCCCTTAGCCGATTTAACTCTACTTCTCACAAGTCCTCTTAGTGACTCAAATTATCACCGACTTCGGTGTAAATTTGTCTTTCCGATCATAACGATTCTTCGAAATGATTTGTATGTTCGTTCTTTTTTCACTCTTTGTGTTCCGTTTCTTTTCTTTGAGTCTTCTCAAGGTTAACTCACTCAATTAACCCCAACTCATGCTTGAGTTCTTCAAATCTTGACTCACATAATGGTTTTGTGAAGATGTCGGCTAGTTGTTTATCGGTTGAGATATATTCCAGGATGATGTCCTTCTTTTCAACATGATCTCTTATGAAGTGATATCGACATCAATATGCTTTGTTCTTGAGTGCAACACAGATTTTGAGTGATTGCAATTGCACTTGTGTTATCGCACATGATTGGAATTTCTTTTTCCTCAACTTCATAGTCTCTCACTTTGTCTCATCCATAGGACTTGGGCACGAAAGTTTGCCCGCATCTATGTATTCTCGCTCACCAGAGGTGGCTATTGAATTTTGCTTTTTGCTAAACCAGAAATCACTGTTTCCTATCATTTGACAAGTGCCTGAAGTGCTCTTCCTGTCCACTCTGCATCCAAAGATAGTCGAATCAATAGCCAATTAGCTTGAATCCACCTTCCTTTGGATACCATAGGCCAACTTCTTGGCTTCCTTTCAAGTATCTCAATATTCTCTTAGTTTCTTTGTCATATGGCTCTCTTTTGGAGCAGATTGAAATCTTGCACATACACCTACAAAGAAAGGTGATGTCCGCCTCGCTTCTTTGTGAGATAGAGCAATGATCCAATAAGTGCTCTCAGATCTTGTTTGATCTACAGTGCTTGCCATCCGCATCCATGTCCATTTTGATGATGTATTCATTGGTATTTTTACGTAAGACTTCTCCTCCAAACCAAATTTCTTCATTAAATCTCTCGGTGTATTTTGTTTGACTTATGAAGGTTCCATCCTTCAAATGTTTCACTTGAAGTCCAAGGAAGAATGTCGGCTCTCCCCCATCATGCTCATTTCAAATTTACTTTGCATGAGGTTTGAAAACTTTTCACACAACTCTTTGTTTGTGGATCCAAAAATGATGTCATCCACATATATTTGAACAAGCAAAGATACTCTTTTTGTCTTGAATCCTGAAAAGTGTTCTATCTACTTTTCCTTTTTGTGAATCCATTTTCGGTTAGGAATTGTGACAAAGTATCATACCATGCTCGGGTGCCTGTTTCAATCCATATAGAGCTTTCTTGAGTTTGTATACCTTATCTCCAAGAGTCTTCTCGCTCAAATCCTCGGGAGGTTGTTCAACATACACTTCTTCTTCCAATAAACCATTTAGGAATGCACTTTTTACATCCATCGATATACAATGAAATCCTTGTGAGTGCATAAGCAAGAAACATCCTTATAGCTTCCAATCGTGCTACGGGGCAAATGTTTCATCAAAATCTATCCCTTCTTCTTGGCAATATCCTTTGGCTACTAACCTTGCTTTGTTTCTTACCACAGAACCTTCCTCGTTCATCTTATTTCGAACACCCATTTTGTGCCAATAACATTTTGATGTATGGGTCTTTGCACTAATTCCCATACTTTATTTCTTTCAAACTCGATTCACTCTTCTTGCATAGCTTGAATCCAATGTGTGTCGCCCAATGCTTGTGACACGTCTTTGGGCTCTATTTGCGAGATGAAGCATGTGAACATTGCTTCTTGTTGAGTTCTCGATCTTGTTTTGACACCTTCTCTTATATCTCCAATGACAAGTTCGTGGATGGTCTCTCGGCCATCTTACATCAAAGTTGGAGTAAGTTAGATGCATCGACTTGCAAATTGTGTTGTGTTCTTTGGTCGCTCTCTCGTAATCACTTAGCCGCAAATTTTCCAAATTGTTTTTGAGATTCACTATCTCATCTTCTTCTCAATTGATAATTCCAAATTTGGCTTGACAAAGATAGGACTCTTCTCGTATGGTTGGATGATTCAAATTATCACCGACTTTTCAATGTCTTCTCCATTTACATTTGGCTCATCGAATACCACATGAATGGATTCTTTTGCAACCATAGTCCTTTTATTGAGTACTCAGAGGCTTTGCTTTCACCGAGTATCCTAAGAAGATACCTTCATCACTTTAGCATCAAAAGAGTTTAGATTGTCTTTGCCATTGTTGTGGATGAAGCATTTACATCCAAATATTCTCAAATATGCAACATTTGGTTTTCTTCCACCCAAATCTCATAGGAGTCTTTGTCACTTGTCTATTTATCATACATCCGTTTTGAGTGTAGCAAGTCGTGTTGATTGCTTGACCCAAAATCTTTTTGGTAACTCGCTTGACTAACATGGTCCTTGTTGCTTCTTTGAGAGTTCTGTTTCTTCTTTCTCAACTCCATTTTGTGGAGTTCTTGTCACTGATAGTTCATGACCAATACCATTCTCAATACAATATCGAGTTATTATTCCATTGACAAACTCGGTTCCTCTGTCGATCTTATTTTGATAATGGATTGGCTCTTCTCGTTTTGAATCCTCTTCATCACCGTGGTAGTTTTTGTAGAGTTTCTTTCTTCTTACACATGAATATTGTCCATGTATATCTTGAGTAGTCATCTACTACCACCAAGGTATATTTCTTCCCACTTATGTTTGGTTTCCACTGGTCCAAATAGATCCATATGTAGCAGATGCAATATTCTTGTTGAGGATGGGCATGTCTTTTCTTTGAATGATGACTTGATTTGTTTTCCTTCGACATGCGTCACATATACTCTCCTTCTTGTATCGAGTCCGAAGTCCTTCCACAAGATTACTTCGCAAGCTTGTTAATCGTTTTGAAATTCGGTGACTCGGCTTTTTTTGTGCCACAACAACTTGATTCAAATTGTGCTTTTTTGCTAGTAGATAAACCAGTCTTTGGGTGTTGCATTGACCAATCCACGACATACATATTCTTTTGTCTACATCCTTGCAAAGACAACTTCATTCGATTCAATATCCTTGATTTGGCATACACCCATGTTGAATCCAACATTGTAACCCTTGTCACGAGTTGGATCGATGCTTAGTAAGTTGAAGTTGAGTCCTTCAACATATGCAACATCTGTGATTTCTAATCCATTCCTCTTGATGGATCCAATGCCTCTTATTTCACCAGAGCTTCATTTCCTCCAAATATGACTTTTGCTCCTTTAACTTCCTTGAATTTTGACATTTTTCTTATTTCTGTCATATGTCCGGAATGTACCACTATCCATGTACCAGGTTCCTTGGCACTCACTTGCTTCCTTGAACCTCCAATCAAGGAAATTAAGTTTTAGGTACCCATACTTATCCGGGTCCCGAGGGGTTAGAATTGTAAGATGATCCAACCAACCTATAGCCAAATGATTTGACTTTAAGGGGTTGCCATCTATCGCTGCCATAATCATAATTAATCCTGGCAAATTGCTTGGGGATTCTAGGTTCATACAACTGTCTCTTTTGTCTGTATGCCTGCATATGTGTTTTAGCAATTGCCTTCCTTGGGTAATTGTGGTGTCTTTGAGTGTAGTGCCTAGGTGCATATGTTTGCTGATGAAGGCTCTTATACTTTTGGAATGGCCTTTGCTGAGTTTTAGGCTTTTGCCATTTGGGCTTATATTCCATAAGTCTATGCTGATAGTTCACATTATTCCAATCAGCTTGGCTTGGATATTTTCTACCATTCCCATCATATGTATTTCTTTTATGGATTTTCTGGGGTTTTTGGTAGCTCTGCTTCCCTTTTACAGAGTATTTTCTGTTTGGAGTTTGCTGAGGAACTCTGCTGAATCTCTTCTCAGTTGTCCTTTCAGCCGCACTCAATCGGCTGTTTTTTCCTTTTCCTTTATAACCAAGGCCAGTTTGCTTGTTATTGTGCTTTGGAGTGAATGTGTGTGCAACATTTAGAGTTTTGGATTTTTCAGACTCTTCATGGCTTGAAGATCCTTTTTCCAAAATTACTTTTGAGGTTTGACATAGCACAGAGGAATTAAATCCTAAGCCTGTCTTGTCTCCACATTCTCTTTGACTCAAAATAAGATCATCCAATGATTTAGATGCCTTAGTGAATGAGGCAATAACATTTTTGAGGTCACTTTCCCTCTTCTCTCAGAGCAGAATTTCTTTATTATTAATTTAGCATTTTCACCTTTTTAAACTTTCATTCTCATCACTATTTGACTTAGAGTACTCGGCTCCTCCTTAGTCGACTTTGAGTTTTGACTCTTGAGTAGGTTGTTTTCCTCATTTAATAGTGTGTGTGAGGATTTAATGTGTTCAAAATCTTCCATCATTTTGCCTAATGAATCATAAAGATCGGTGGGTGATGAAGTGTGTGTGTCACGATACTATCACTAGAGTCCGAGTTTGATGAGTTAGAGTGTACCTCATCTTCTTGGTCGAGTTGATCTTGTTCCTTGGCCATCAAGCGATCGGGCTTCTTCTTTAGAGTCACTTGAGTAGTCACTTCATCGCTCTCTCGAATCACTGTCTCTCTTGACTTGGCATTTTTCAGTTTGATCTCTGCACCCATCATTGGCTTTTTCTTTTCTTGTCTTCTTTCTCTCAAGACCTTTCTTTCTTCTTCATCCTCGTATTTGTTGACTACAGGATATGAGCAATCAATGGCATAGTGACCTGGTTGTCTACATTCCAACATAGATATTCACCTTTTTGATCGACTCTTTCCATTCTTGGGTTGTCGACCCTTTGATACTCAACTTTTTGATGATTTGTTCTCCTGGTTGGCCTATCTTCCCTTGATTTGGAGGAGCCGAGTGTCTTCTGGAAGATTCACCCTTTCCTCTCTTGTAGTTCTTATTAAAGAACTTGTTGAATCTTTTAACCATCGTGGCTATTTCTTCGGATCAATGACTTTTTTGACCTCGGCTCTCTTCCCATCTTTAACAATTAGAGCAAATTGTTTTGGGTACAATTGTCTCTTCCTTCGGTCTTTTCTTCTCGGCTCAAACTCGTAGGCTTTGAGGTCCGAGAATAACTCATGGTTGGATGTCTTTGATAGGTCCATGGAATGTCTCGAGTGCCATGACCTTCATTTCCCATTCACCGAAGACATTTTAGGATCTTCATACACATTTCTTCTCGTGTATATTCCTTTCCAAGTGCATGACGACTCATTTGTGATTTCGTGAACCGAGCATCCAGTTGATCCAGGTTTTCTCCTGAGATCATTTTGAAGTTCTCAAATTTCTCAGACAAACTCTGATAATTTGTTTTCTTTGATTTGCTTCGAGCCTTCACAAATCAATGTCACTTGTCCCAGATTTCTTTAGCCGTTTTGCATGATTTGACTTTATTGAACATGGCTTTGTCCAAGGTTTTGTAAAGGATGTCCTTGGCTACATTGTCCAGGTTGTATCTTTTTCTGTCATCATTTGTCCATTCGAGTTCTTGGTTTTTCAACCATGACAGTCTAGGAGCAACTTCCTCTTCTCCTTCAAATGCAGACTCTTCGTACAAATCTGTGTTCACCTTTAAGATTTGCGAGAGGCCCATCTTCTATCACTATCCACATCTCATCATGTAATGCTTTGATAGATGAGCTCGCATACGAATTTTCCAATCATCAAATTCTTCAATAGTGAACATGGGGATGCGTGTCAAATTTGCTTCCATGATAATAACTTTTAGTGATAAAAAGAGTTTTGAAAGTTTAAGTACTAAAGCGGACTTTGAAAAGTTTGGAGATCTAGTTCAAGAACCGGTGCGGAGGGTTCAATGAACCAACCGCTCCGATACCACTTGTAGGTCCCAAGGGGTGTAAGTGTAAGGTTTAGAAGGGGGTTGAATAAACCTTACCAAATTTTCGATTTAGTCCTTTTAAATATACGAGTTGATACTACACATCTGTGTCCTTGATGGACAATCAATTTAGTCACTCAAGAGAGTTAATCTCTCAATGCAGACACAATCGAGTTGTTGATGGAATAACTCATTTGTTGGCTCTAAATTAACTCGATTGTGGTTTTGTTTTTATTGGAAGACTTAACACCCTTAAGTTTGATTAAGCAAGAATTTAGTGCTTGGTTTAGTACTTATAAATTATCAAGTGGATAGCAAATATATCGTGAGATATAAGCGGTTAAGATGCGAGGAATTAAAGTGTTGAAATGTAAATGACACAATGAAATTTTTATAGAGGTTCGAAGATGGGGTAATTCTTCTACTCCTCTCTTCTCCAACTCCCGGAGGAATCCACTAGGTAATGATCGATATACAAAGTGGTAACAGTCCGGAGATACAAGTCTTGATCACACAACCGACTTGATCCTTTGGGACTCGATCTGAGACGCCTTGATCACTCACCGCTTCTCGTGCGACTCGGCTTCTTCACGGGGCAACCGCTTTGCTACTACTAGACTCACTTGCTCAAGCTCTTTGGATTTGATCACGAAGCCCTCCAAAAGCTTAAGACTTGGTTCGACCTTGAACCTTCCTACAATCCTTCGTGGAATGTAGACCCCTTGATTTTTCAAAAGTATTTTCCTCTTCAACTCGATTGAAGTTATCTTTCCTTCACGGTGAGTGTTGGATTGATGTTCTTCGTAGTGTAGGCTTGAGGATTGAGAATGTTTCGATCTTCTAATAATTGCTTGGGCGTTTTTAGTTCAGTCCGTGACTTGTGTCTCTCGTCTCTTGTATGTCACTCGATTCTCAAACAAACTCCTGAGCCTTTTATAGTGATCTTTCAAAAATTTGCCCGTTGAAGAGATAGGATTATTTTTTAAAGTCACTTGCGATCGTTGGCTTGTCTTGTTGCGATCCTTGGAATTGCCATTTCCTCGTATGAATTCTTCTTTCACCTTTTCGAGAGATCGACACGGTGTAGTGTTTCCCATTGTTCATTCCTTTTGCACGCTTCGGGATCGAGCACTCGAGAAAGGTGGTATGGAGATATTACTTGTTTAAGTAAATCTCTTGATTTACGTAACGGATCTTTTACGATTATCTCGACTTGACCGCATTTCCTTGCTTTCCCAGGTTACTTAGAGTCGACTTCCAATCATTGGATGACTCTTCACACTCAACTTGAGACTTGGCTTTTCTTGAGTTGACTTGACCGATACTCCACTCACCGCATCTCACCGCTTCTTGATAGAGTTCCCGTCTACTCTTCTTTGCCATACTCACTGTCTCGCGAGTCTTCCTTCCAGATCTTGATTGTCTTCTTGCATGTTAGGGCGTAGGCGACTTAACTCGGCCTTGGCCACTCTATTTATTACAATGCATTTTACAACAAGAATTGGGGTGCCAACTTTCTATTCTAAGTTTTACATGGCATTCATCAAAATCTAAACAATAAAATTCCTAACAAGTATCCTACCATACTCCACCTTTAGGTATATGAATCATTAAAAGATAAACTTAACCTCTCCTCACCTCACTTAGTTGTCTCATTGAACCAAGGTCTTGGGATCTCCAATTCACAAGGTTGGGTTACCGCTATGAACATTCTTATTTTGTGGATTTTGAAACCATAACAACTTATACATTTGATCTCGATTTATACCTTTAGTAAGCAGATCCGGTAGGTTTTCCCTTGACATCACATAGTCAACCGATAACCCCATTCAAGATCAATTGTCTAATGGTATTATGTCCTCGACGAATATGTCTAGACTTACCCTTATACATACTACTTTGTGCCCTTTGGATTGTTGATTGACTATCACAATGTATCAATACAGCAGGCACAGGTTTGTTCCAACAAGGAATATCTTCTAAGAAATTTCTAAGCCATTCACCTTTGTCTCCAGCTTTATCTAAAGTAATAAACTTGGATTTCATTGTGGATCGAGCTATACACGTTTGCTTAGAAGATTTCCATGACACCGCTCCTCCACCTATTGTGAATATATAACCACTTGTGGACTTGGAGTCTTTTGTGTCTGATATCCAATTGGCATAACAATGTCCTTCTAATAATACTGGATATCTCGTATAAAGTATTATGTAGATCGTGGTATACTTTAAGTATCTAAGGTAAACCTATAGACTTATGTATCTCGTATAAAGTATTATGTAGATCGTGGTATACATATAAGTTTAAAAATTAGGACCAAAAGACTTAGCTACTTTTGTCCTTTTACTGCGCCTCGGTTACTCCTCATCATCACTTTAAGGTAAACCTATAGTTTCATAAGTTCTTTTGTTAGAACTTTCTTCTTTCCTTTCTTTGTTAGGAAAGATATTCTCGAAGAATACAACATTTCATAATTCTATGATCATTCCATCTTTTACATCAGGAATTGATGAATTGTGTACTAGAAAGCGATATGCACTATTATTGTTTGCATATCCAATGAAAACGCAATCAATCATTTTAGGACCGATTCTAACTTGTTTCGGCTAAAGTACTTCAACTTTAGACAAACACCCCCACACTTTAAGATATTTATATGATGGTTTCCATCCTTTCCATAACTCATATGGAGTTTCATTTTTACCTTTATGTGGGATCTTATTAAGAATGTAGTTTGCAGAAAGAATGGCTTTTCCCCAAGTTTTGGGGAAAGCCAAAACTTAACAACATCACATTCATCATCTCCTTAAGAGTACGATTTTTACGTTCTATAACTCCATTTGATTAAGGTGAGTAGGGAGTTGTCGTTTGATGAATTATATCCGCTTCCGAGAAAAATTCTTCAAACGGCCAACATACTCTCCGCCTCTGTCACTTCAAATCATCTTAATTTTCAAATTAAGCTGATTTTCAACTTCATTTTTATAAGTTTTGAAAGCTACTAAAGCTTCATCTTTGTTTTTCAAAAGATATAAATAATAATATCTTTTGCAATCGTCAAGAAACGTTATGAAGTATGTTTTGCTACCTCGAGTTTGCACAAGTTTTAAATCACACACATCTGTGTGAATTAACTCGAGAGGTTTGGTACATCTCCTCACCAAATGAAATAGTGCTTTAGCCAATTTTGCTTCAACACAAACTTTGCACTTGTCTTGTGAATCGGTTTTAAACGTTGCTATTAATTACAGATTTGCTAACTTTTAAATTGTGCCATAAAGTAGAGCAATCCAATAAGTAAACAAAAGTAACATTCTTATTCTTCGCCCCTTGGCGGAAAACATTTATTACAGACATTTTGAAGAGCCTTTTACCAAGGTACCCCTTACAAAGAAACTGACCATTCTTGGTCATTACAAACTCGTTGGACACAAACACTAGTCTAAATCTGGCCTTGCTTAACAGGGGATTGGAAACTGATTTCTTGCAGATATCCGGGACATGCAACACATCCACAAGCGTCACTTCTTTTTCGGAAGTCATTCAACACAACCTTTCCAAGCCCCACAATGTTGGAAGTCGAAGAGTTCCCCATGAATAGTTTTCTTCCATTTATCAAAGTATAGGAGGAAAATATCTTCTTGTCGGCACAATTATGGCGAGTAGCTTCAACATCTATCCATCATTTCCTTAGATTATCCATCATATTGACTTCAAATAAAATGGAGGTGAGATTGAGCTCCGACATGTCTATCAGAACAGACTTTTCCTCGGTCATATTGGCTTGTTGTTGGTTGCCATTTTTATTTCCTTTGTTTGGGTGTCGGCAATCCTTGGCCATTTGATTTGGCTTTCCACAGTTGTAGCAACTCCCTTTGAACTTTTTGTCCTTCCCTTTAGCATTTCTAGATTACTTCCATTTCTTACTTGTGCTCGATTCTGCAAGATTGGCCTTGGCCTCCATTCCAGTTTTGCTGGACTTTACTTTGGATTTTCGGTTGTCTTCCTCAATCCGAAGTTGAACTATCAAATCTTCTGGTGCCATTTCCTTGCGCTTGTGCTTGGGGTAGTTCTTAAAGTCTTTCCACAGTGGCGGTAATTTTTCGATAATTCCAGCCAGTTGGAATGACTCATTCAGAATCGTCCCTTCAAACATTAAGTTATGAAGTATGATTTGAATTTCCTGAACTTGGTTGATCACCATTTTGGTGTCAATCATTTTGAAGGCCAGAAATTTGCCGACAACAAATTTCTTTGTGCCAGCATCTTCTATCTTGTACTTCTTTTCCAAAGAGTCCCATAACTCTTTGGAAGTTTTGAATGAGCTGTAGACGTTATAGAGGGTGTTTTCCAGCCCATTCAGAAAATAATTGCGACATAGAAGTCGTTGTTACGCCATGCATCCACAACAATCTGCCTTTCATTGTCTGTTTCTTCTTCACCAACAGTCGGGGGGTACTCCTTGAGAAATCAGGACAGACCCAAAGTGTATAGCTCAACTGTCGCATAACATTCTCATAACCTCGTATATATGCATAAGCCTGAGGAATCAACTGACCAACACATACTCCCAGGGATCTAAGGATCGCGATGAGAAAATTATCCAGGGGAAGAACAAAGCCAACAGAGAAGCTGTAACGGTATACTGTGATGAAGCTCACAAGTAGATGAGTAAGTCTATTGCCCAAACCCGGGACCAACATCACAAACACCGAAGGAAGCTCTAGCCACTCCCATAGCATAGCCTACGAAGACAAACAGATGATACTCGACTGGCCTACTCTCCTGGAACAACTGCTTGACTCCCAGGAGGAGTCCTAAGTTTATACTTTGGGTGGTGGACTTCTTCAGGACTATCTTTCTAGGACACTGCCTCGGAAGACTCATCACCTGAGCTCAAATCCGCCTCAAGCTCTACTTCTCCTTCGCCATCAAAACACAACTCTGGATCGAGAGGAGGGATATCAAAATCTATGGACAAAGGCCAAAATGGAATGCTTGAACAAGAAAAAAAATTCAACGACCAGTGACACCCCAACCTTCCGAGTGGAACGGAAGAAGGACCCGAATCCGGAATCTGACTTGAAATGTAGGAAAATTCTGGAGAAGACGGGACAACACGAGAAAGAAAACAATTTGGGGGGCTTAGAATGCCCCTTAGGGCATGCCCTTCTCCACCCAAGAGGGCGCCCGGGCGCGCCCTTGTGGCTGCCCGGGAAGGGCGTCAATGAGGCGCCCTTGCCCTCCCTGGGAAGGCCCCCGAGACACCCTATTCCGCCTATGAAGCTCTCATCTCTCTCTCAACTTGACACACTTCACTCATCACTCCAACTCTCTATGGGCTCCTACCTCAACTTTCAAGAAGTTTCTAAGTCTTCTAGAAAGCAAAAAATTTCAAACTTAAAGAGTAGAGAGAGAAATATTACCTTTGGAAGACATGGTCCAAGGCACTCCTTCTGTTATGGCGACTTTTTTCGCCTAAGACAATTTCCAGAATAAAAAGATTGTATTTTAATTGTTTTGCCTTTCTAGACTTATGGTAAGATTGAGTTGTGTAGGTCCCAAGGGGTGTAAGTGTAAGGTTTAGAAGGGGGGGGGGTTGAATAAACCTTACCAAATTTTCGATTTAGTTCTTTTAAATATTCAGAGTTAATACTACACGCTTGTGTCCTTGATGGATGACCCAATTTAGTTAATCAAGAGTTAGTTTCTCAAATGCACTCAATCGAGTGCATGATGGAATAACTCACTGCTTAACTCAACTCAAGTGGTTTTGTTTTCAGCGGAAGACTTAACACCCTTAAGTTTGATTAAGCAAGGATTTAGTGCTTGATTTAGTACTTATAAATTATCAAGTGGATAGCAAATATGTCGTGATTAAACAATTAAGATGCGAAATTAAAGTCTTGAAATGTAAATGACACAATGAAATTTTTATAGAGGTTCGAAGATGGGGTAATTCTTCTACTCCTCTCTTCTCCAACTCCCGGAAGAATCCACTAGGTAATGATCGCATACAAAGTGGTAATGATCCAGGATACAAGTCTTGATCACACAAATGGTGACTTGATCCTTTGGGACTCGATCCTGAGACGCCTTGATCACTCACCGGGCTTCTCGTGCGACTCGGCTTCTTCTTCACAGGGCGTGCTTTGCTACTACAACTCACTTGCTCAAGCTCTTTGGATTTGATCACGAAGCCCTCCAAAAGCTTAATACTTGGTTCGACCTTGAACCTTCCTACAATCTTTCGTGGAATGTAGATCCCTTGATTTTTCAGAATTTTCCTCTTCAACTGATTGAAGTTATCTTTCCTTCACCGGTGAGTGTTGGATTGATGTTCTTCGTAGTGTAGGCTTGAGGATTGAGAATGTTTCGATTAAATAATGGCTTGAACGTTTTTGGTTCAGTCTCAGAATTTGTGTCTCTTGTGTCACTCATGTCACCCATTCTCAAACAAACTCCTCAGCCTTTTATAGTGATCTTTCAAAAAATTTGCCCGTTGAAGAGATGGGCTTATTTTTGAAAGTCACTTGCGCGTTGGCTTGTCTTGTTGCGATCCTTGGAATTGCCATTTCCTCGTATGAATTGTTCTTTCACCTTTTCGAGTTCGACACGGTGTAGTGCTTCCCATTGGTTCATTCCTTTTGCACGCTTCGGGGGATCGAGCACTCCGAGAAAGGTGGTATGGAGATATTACTTGTTTAAGTAAATCTCTTGATTTACGGCAACGGATCTTTTCGATTATCTCGACTTGATCGCATTTCCTTGCTTTCCCCAGGTGACTTAGAGTCGACTTCCAATCATTGGATGACTCTTCATCACTTCAACTTGAGACTTGGCTTTTCTCGAGTTGACTTGACGATACTCCACTCACCGCATCTCACCGCTTCTTCAAGATAGAGTTCTCGTCTACTCTTCTTTGCCATACTCGGCTATCTCGCAATGAGTCTTCCTTCTAGTCTTGATTGTCTTCTTGCATGTTAGGCGTGGCGACTTAACTCGGCTTTTGGCCACTCTATTTATTACAATGCATTTTACAACAAGAATTGGGGTGCCAACTTTCTATTCTAAGTTTTACATGACATTCATCAAAATCTAAACAATAAATTTCCTAACAATTTCCCCTTTTTGATGATGCTAAAACTTAAACCATTCAAAAATGCAAATAGCAAAGATACATACTGAGATAGTGTATTGACATAGAATGTATGCGAGAATCAATCCTTTTATTGATCATAACATTCTTGTTCTTTTACACAATCATTTACAAGGTGTATCGAGCACATATTTGTATTACACGAAAATAAAGAATTTATAGGTTTATTACGTAAGACTTACATTGTATGTATTTACATAATAAAATACACGAAGGGGTGGACAAAGAACACTCCATCTCCTTCGCTGTCTCTTCTTCTTTCATCTTGTTCAAGATCTTCTTCTCTTCTTCTCTTTTTCTCATCGTCACCGCCTTCTTTTTTTTCTTTTCATATGCCTTCTTGGCACTTCATCTCTTCTTAATCTTTCATGTCTTTCCTCCCATAGTTGAGTTTGTCTCTTGTTTTCTTCTTCTAATCTTTTTGCATACTCAAATAAGCACTTTTAGCCACTTGCAAATTTGCTACTTGGTCAAGACCACCCAGTAGATCCCTCCTTTCTTTCCGGATCTACGTATTCAATGTTTTTGGGCGAGGCCTGGGTCCAAGCTTCTTCCTCCACCATCGCTTCTTCCTCTACCTCTGGGCGTGTCTCAGACTTGGGTCTTCTTCTTTCCAAATGAGTGACCACGGAGTGACCAAAGCAGAGCGATCGCTTGGTAGTCTTTGCTGTCGCTTTCTTCACATAACGTGAGACCCTTTTCCCAAGATAAGTCCCAAGCTTGAGCCATAGACATATTTGCAAAGTATCCTTTAGATTCGAGCGTTTTAAATTCATCAACGATTGTGGCTCCGTCCCGACATCCGAGATGGCATAAGTGTCTCTGCTCTCTTTGGAATGCCTCCATGTTCTTTCAAGATGTTCATAACTCGGGCATCCATTATTCCTTCCACTTCCTTCATCCCCGCTTCAATTGTTTTTCTCTTTTTCCCATAGATATAGCGAGTGTTGGAGTGGCGAGTCACTGAGGAGTTTGTCAGGCGATAATGTCACCGTGGCGGGACCTTGTTGGGGGTTTGTGCAATCATCAAGGTCACATCCGCGATCCTTCCCCCTCAACAAGCTTTCCTTTCTTTTGTATCAACACTTCCTCGCCTAACTTTCCTTCGCAGCCGCTTTCCTCCTTCGCGCTTTTTGGTATTCCTCTTCCCCCCCCTTTTTGGCATCATCAAAGGAGAGAGGAACGCCTAGAAACAGACTTGCAAGCGGAAGTCGAGCCTGCGATGGTGGAGTTCTCTTTGAGTCTGCTGCAGAGTATGCAAAGACGAAATTCGGATCGAGTAGCGTTGGACTCTGCTGAAATCGGCTTCATCTCAGCCATGAGAAGGCTGAATTTTGTATTCATGGTCTCTTCCAAACGCTGTAGATCACTCTTGTTTTGCTCACGCAGCAGCCTTAATCTCGGCAATGTGAGCTTCATGCATGTGCTCAATATGTTCTCTCACTTCGTTTTTGCATCAAAGATTTTCGCTCTCCATACCAGCACTTGTTGAACAATGTCCTGAAGTATCTAACTTGTTCCACATGCATTGTTTGTCTTCTTGTTGCCACCATTCCCCGATCCGGACTCATTATGCCTCTTAAATCGCCAGTGAGATTGGCATCTCTGTTGTCCGTCGCATGTCCATAGAGGCCGATGCCTCTCCATCCGTTCAATCTTAGCGAATAATGCCTTGAACACTTCGCGGACTTCACTGATTCTTCCGTTGCGGTGATGGCCATGCATCGTCAAAATCATAATCACCGAACAATGGTGCCTGGAAAAACGGGAGCTGGTCTGTGGTAGCGTGCGCATTCGTTCTCGACTCTTCATGGAGGTCGGGCACCTCCAGGGAAAAAGAAAAAGATTCTATAAAGGATTCATCACCGCCAACCGGGATTTGTTCGATGATGAGGGGTGCGCGTGAAGTTCTTTTTGGAATAGACCTGCTGCAGCTTGAGGAGCCTGCGCAGCAGTCTCTGGTTCACCGGGTTTTGTTGTGAAGTAGACCCTGCTTGCCGAGCCTCAATATCTTAACAGCCGTTGGTCTCAGTGATTTTTCCATTTCATGGACTCGGTCCTCGGCCTTATCGTCGAAGCGTCATCGGACGATGATGAGATTTCCATTGGTGGCTCATCATCAAAGTTAAAGGTTTGACGAGTAGTCTTGGGATCGAGACTTGCTCGTGCTTGGAACATCCGCACTGAGTCTTTTGGATCATCACGGGGGATGACTCGGCTTCTTCTTCGCCTTCGATTCCATAAAGGTTACATCGAGGATTATCCTGGGAATCATGAAGTGCGCTTATCTCCTTCTCGGATGGGTCGATGATAGCGGGGAGGGATGTTCTCTACTTGACTTCTTTTTACCCCGGAAGTCTCAACCTCCCGTGGGCCTTCATTACCTCCGGCGTCTCTCTTTGCAGCGAGGCCTTGTCCTCCCTTTCGACGTGTCAAATCGTCTTAGGGTCTTCTCGGGTGGCATCCATTGGAGTCTCAACCCCATGGATTGCACTTTCATCGCCCAGTGTTAACTCCCGTGGTTGTTCCTTCCTCGTGCCTCGACCGCATCGGCGCGTCATTAGCCTTTCAGAGCGGTTGGCACCTCACCGAGACAGTCTCGATCGTCTGAGCTTCGTTGATAGCAACTTGCTGTTCTTCTTGGGTTTGTATTTTCTCTCCTTCGCCTCCTTGATTCGTTGTGGAGTCATCTGCAAAGATCCTCCGACCTTGCTGCAGTGGAGGAGTTTCCCCCTCACCGGCGCACCACCGAGTGACTTGGAGTGGGGTCACTCGTCTCCGGACTCCCGGCTGTTGCAATTGATGGTTCACCGTTGGGGCGGTGGTAGCACACCTTCAATAGGGGTTGGCTCGATGGGGTCCCCACTAGCCCGGTTCATCGCCATCTCCTTATCGCCTTCTTTTCGAGTGAGTGGGGAAGTGGTAGCAGCAACAACGGTGGCTATTTGCTGAACCACTCCCATTGGATCGATTTCACCTGTGTTCGGAGGACTCTCCTGGTCCCTCCATTAATCTTTGCTCGTGAAGGATTCTTGATTCGTGCAATGCTTGCTGCATTTGCAACTCTTCTCGCGGCGTGACATTCTCCTGTTCCTCGTCACTTTCGGAGAAGACATCAAGGAGAGGATGGAAGTGTTCGTGTGCCGGAGATAGGGCGGATACTTGCCTTCTCACGTGCTTCGGCTTCTTCAACTTGCTTTGCTCTCTCCCCGTCCTTGTAGATTTGCGGGATGTCTAAGCGCTTGTCCTCATCAAGTGATGGGAGCACATAGATAGTCCAAGGAAATTTAGCGAGTTCCTCTTCTTCTTCTATGAATTCAGGCCGTTGGAACTGTTCCTTGACTTGCTCAACTTCCATTTTCTCCACTCACGCAGACGATTTTGGATGTCTGGGTAAGGTGGAGATAGGATCATTACATCACTATCCGCTTGGGTTGGTTCTTCTTGAGTTTCAATTTGTGTGAACTACAACTGTGTCTTCGAGTTGCCTCTGCGATTGCCTTCAAAGAGACTTGGCTTTTCATCAACTACATCCGGAGACTCTACTTCTCCAGTCTCTCCGTATTTGTGCTAGCCGAGTAATCGACTCGAGTTGGTTTCTCCTGTTCGACCGCTTGACGAGTCTTCTTCGTCTCCTGGTTTGTACCGGGGAATTTCTGGTTCGAGGCGGTGTCCTCGAGTCTTGGGCGGCAGGGCCGATCTTGGTGTTTGTTTACGAGGAGCCGGCCGTCTAGGCTTGTCGATTCTCCTCCTTTTGACGATCGGAGAAGGTATTTGGGAGTCCTTCTCGACCGCTGCTGCGCAGGGGCAGGAGCATGTTTGGTTTTCTTTCTTTGCATGGGCGCGAGTCTTCTTAGCAACAAGGGGCAGCTTTCTTCTTGTTGGAGAGGAGGCGGTGTGTCTTCGGGGTCACTGATTCCCCTCACCGTGTCGCCTCTCTTGGCGTAAGCTCGCTTCGAGCACCGAGAGAGGTTAGCTCAACATCCTCTTGTTAACATGGAATGCTTTCCCATGTCCGAGAGGGACTCCCTTTCACCTCCAATAGTCGGCCAATCACTAGGCCATATCCCGGGATCCTCCAAATGACCCATCTTCTTTGAAGGACTTGTTCCCCACGTTCGGGCAGAGTCCGTTGTAGATAAACTCAGCCCGATTGATCTTCTTTTCTTCGATGATTGCAGCCATCACAATCAGCTTTGCCTTTGTGATTGGTCAAAGTCGCCAAATTTGATGTCGATACATTTGGCGACTATGTCCAACAATTTGTGATAATCCTCCTTTAGCGATCTCTTGTTTTCTGTGTATATAATTTTATCGGCAAGGTCGGACTTGGCTATTTCTTTCCATGCGTCGGCCAAGTTTACATCAGCTTCCTTAATCTCGGTTGCTCCTTCCTGTAGTAGTGAGCAATATTCACCAAATCTTGCGGTGATAGTCACCGCTTTCTTCCGTGAATGATGACTTGATTCCTTCGTCGTGAATCTCAGCATTCACGTAGAATTGTGCGACCTCCTCCACATAGGTCATAGGATATTCCAGCGTTAGAAACGGTTTCAGTCCTGACGTTTCCAACTTCTCCGCGATTTTCTTCACCAGGGTGTCGTCGGACCCCTGCTTCACCATTCCGTCGAAATCCACGGTCGAACCGGTGTGGATTTGTTTTCCCAACTTGGTAAAGTCATAAGTTGGTGCCATTTCTCAGAATAATTTCAAGAAAAATTCAGAAATTGATTTGAAGGTTGATAGGGTTTCGAGAGTATTTGCCTTTGCCTTTTGAGAGAGAGAGATTGAACAGTTTTTAGAAGTGTGAGAGAGAAACGGACGAAAAATGGTTTAAATATGGTTTATGAAAGGACGTGCAGACGGTTTTTGAATCGTGATCGAAATCAACGGCTTGATTTCGCACGATATTGAGCGATTCATGTCTCGTATTTAATGCGGCAAAGATTTATATCCAATCATAGGCTTGGTGTGCGGCTTTATGTCCTCATACACATCATCATTATGCTTTGACGTGTCTCTTAAAACATTCCCGCTTAAGTCAAAACGATTGCGTTTTTTGTCACTTTGCTCATAAGTTATTCAACTTATCTCTTAGCCGATTAAACTCGCTTCTCACATTTCTCTTAGTGATTCAAATATCACCGACTTGGTATTGTCGACTTTCCGATATAAATGATTCTTGAAATGATTTTTGTTTTCACTCTTTTTCACCTTCTTTCTGTTCCATTTCTTTTCTTTGATTCTTCTCGTGTCTCTCGGCTTAGCTCAATTAGCCCCAACTCATGTTTGAGTTCTTCAAATCTTGACTCACATAATGGTTTTGTGAAGATGTCGGCTAGTTGTTTGTCGGTTGAGATATATTCCAAGATAATGTCCTTCTTTTCAACATGATCTCTTATGAAATGATATCGACATCTATATGTTTTGTTCTTGAGTGCAACACAGATTTTGAGTGATTGCAATTGCACTTGTGTTATCACACATGATTGGAATTTCCTTTTCTTCAACTTCATAGTTTGAATAGCCAATTAGCTTGAATCCACATTCCTTTGGATACCATAGGCCTACTTCTTGGCTTCCTTTCAAGTATCTCAATATTCTCTTAGTCAGTCATATGGCTCTCTTTTGGAGCAGATTGAAATCTTGCACATACACCTACAAAGAAAGGTGATGTCCGGCTCACAGGCTGTGAGATAGAGCAATGATCCAATAAGTGCTCAGATCTTGTTTGATCTACAGTGCTTGCCATCCGCATCCATGTCCATTTTGATCGATGTGTTCATTGGTATTTTTACGAAGACTTCTCCTCCATACCAAATTTCTTCATTAAATCTCTCGGTGTATTTTGTTTGACTTATGAAGGTTCCATCCTTCACTTTGTTTCACTTGAAGTCCAAGGAAGAATGTCGGCTCTCCCATCATGCTCATTTCAAATTTACTTTGCATGAGGTTTGAGAATTTTTCACACAACTCTTTGTTAGTGGATCCAAAGATGATGTCATCAACATATATTTGAACAAGCAGTATACTCTTCTTGTCTTGAATTCTAAAAAGTGTTCTATCTACTTTTCCTTTTGTGAATCCATTTTCGCTTAGGAATCGTGATGGGGTATCATACCATGCTCTGGGTGCCTGTTTCAACTCCGTCAGGGCTTTCTTGAGTTTGTATACATTGTCTCCAAGAGTCTTCTGCTCAAATCCTGGAGGTTGTTCAACATACACTTCTTCTTCCAATAAACCATTCAGGAATGCACTTTTTACATCCATTTGATATACAATGAAATTCTTGTGAGTCGCATAGGCAAGAAACATCCTTATAGCTTCCAATCTTGCTACAGAGCAAATGTTTCATCAAAATCTATTCCTTCTTCTTGGCAATATCCTTTGGCTACCAATCTTGCTTTGTTTCTTACCGCAGAACCTTCCTCGTTCATCTTATTTCGAATACCCATTTGGTTCCAATAACATTTTGATGTATGGGTCTTTGTACTAATTCCCATACTTTATTTCTCTCAAACCGATTCACTCTTCTTGCATAGCTTGAATCCAATGTGTGTCGTCCAATGCTTGTGACACATCTTTGGGCTCTATTTATAGATGAAGCATGTGAACATTGCTTCTTGTTGGGTTCTGATCTTGTCTTGACACCTTCTCTTATATCTCCAATGACAAGTTCTCGTGGATGGTCTCTCACCATCTTACGTCAGGTTGAAGTAAGTTAGCCGGATTCGATCGACTTGGTACCGTATTCTTTGTGGGTCGGTCTCTCGTGATCACTCACCGCAGATTTTCCACCGCTTTTGAGATTCACTATCTCATTTTCTTCTCAATTGATAATCCCCGCTTGACTTGAAAGATAGGGACTCTTCGTAAGGTTGGATGATTCAACTTATCGGTTGACTCTTCAATGTCTTCCCCATTTACATTTGGCTCATCGAATACTACATGAATGGATTCTTCGTAACCATAGTTCTTTTGTTGAGTATTCTCAGTAGGCTTTGCTTTCACCGAGTATCCTAAAGATACCCTCATCGCCTTTAGCATCAAAAGCCTTTAGGTTGTCTTTGCCATTGTTGTGGATGAAGCATTTACATCCAAATATCCTGAAATATGCAACATTTGGTTTTCTTCCACCCGGATCTCATAGGGAGTCTTTGTCACCGTCTATTTATCATACATCTGTTTTGGGTGTAGCAAGTCGTGTTGATTGCTTGACCCAAAAATCTTTTTGTAACCCCCTTGCTAACATGGTCCTTGCCGCTTCTTTGAGGGTTCTATTTCTTCTTTCTCGCAACTCCATTCTCACTGTGGAGTCCTTGTCAGCCGACAGATTCAGTGACCAATACCATTCTCAAAACAATACTCGAGTTATTATTCCATTGACAAACTCGGTTCCTCTATCCGATCTTATTTTGATAATGGTTTGACTCTTCTCATTTTGAATCCTCTTCATCGATTGTGGTAGTTTTTGTAGAGTTTCTTTCTTCTTGCACATGAATATTGTCCATGTATATCTTGAGTAGTCATCTACTACCACCAAGGTGTATTTCTTTCCACTTATCTTTGGCCGGTTCCACTTTGGGCCAAATAGATCCATATGAAGCGGATGCAATATTCTAGTTGAAGATGGGCATGTCTTTTCTTTGAACGACGACTTGATTTGTTTTCCCTTCGACATGCGTCACATATACTCTCCTTCTTGTATACGAGTCCGAAGTCCTTCCACAAGATGACTTCTTGCAAGTTTGTTGATCGTTTTGAAATTCGGATGACTCGGCTTTTTGTGCCACAACCAACTTGATTCAAATTGTGCTCTTTGCAAGTAGACAGTCTTTGGGTGTAGCAATTGACCAATATACTACATACATATTTTTCTCTCGTTTACATCCTTGCAAAGACCACTTCATTTGATTCAATGTCTTTGATTTGGCATATGCCCATGTTGAATCCAACATTGTAGCCTTGTCACAGAGTTGATCGATGCTTAGTAAATTGAAGTTTAGTCCTTCAACATATGCAACATCCGTGATTTCTAATCCATTCCTCTTGATGGATCCAATGCCTCTTATTTCACCAGAGCTTCATTTCCTCCAAATATGACTTTGGCTCCTTTGACTTCCTTGAATTTTGACAGATTTCTCTTATTTCTGTCATATATGTCCGAATGCACCACTATCCATGTACCAGGTTCCTTGGCACTTAGTTGTTCCTTGAACCTACAATCAAGGAAATTAAGTTTTAGGTACTCATATTTGTCCGGGTCCCGAGGGGTTAGAATTGTAAGATGATCCGACCAACCTATAGCCAAATGATTTGACTCTAAGAGGTTGCCATCTATCGATGCCATAATCATAATTAATCCTGGCAAATTGCTTGGGGATTCTAGGTTCATACAAATTGTCTTTTTTGTCTCAGATGCTGCGTGTATGTTGTAGCAATTGCCTTTCTTGGGTAATTGTGGTGTCTTTGAGTGTAGTGCCTAGGTGCATATGTGTCTTTGATGAAAGCTCTTATGCTTTTGGAATGGCCTTTGTTGAGTTCTAGGCCTTTGCCATTTGGGCTTGTATTCCATAAGTCTGGTGATAGTTCACATTATTCCATCGGCTTGGCTTGGATATTTTCTACCATTCCCATCATATGTATTTCTTTTATGAGTTTTCTGGGATTTTTGGTAGCTCGCTTCTTCTTTACAGAGTATTTTCTGCTTGGAGTCTCATTTGAGGACTCGGTGAATCTCTTCTCACTGTCCTTTCAAAGACTCTCAATCGGCGTTTTTCCTTTTCCTTTGTAACCAAGGCCGCTTGCTTAGTATTGTGCTTTGGATTGAAAGTGTGTGCAACATTTAGAGTTTTGGATTTTTCGGACTCTTCATGACTTGAAGATCCTTTTTCCAAAATTACTCTTGAGGTTTGACATGGCACAAAGGAATTAAATCCTAAGCTGTCTTGTCTCCACATTCTCTTTGACTCATAATAAGATCATCCAATGATTTAGATGCCTTAGTGAATGAGGCAATAACATTTTTGAGGTCATTCTCCTCTTTTCTATAGCAGCAATTTACGCTATTAATTTAGCATTTTCAAATTTTTAAACTTTTATTCTCATCAACTATTTGACTTAGAGTACTCGGCTCCTTAGTCGGCTTTGAGTTTTGACTTTTGAGTAGGTTGTTTTCCTCATTCAATAGTGTGTGTGAGGTTTTAATGTGCTCAAAATCTTTCATCATTTTGCCTAATGAATCATAAAGATCGGTGGGTGATGAAGTGTGTGTGTCACGATCACTATCACTAGTGTCTGAGCTTGTTGAGTTAGATTGTACCTCATCTTCTTGATCTTGTTCTTTGGCCATTAAGCGGATCAAGGCTTCTTCTTCGAGTCACTTGAGTAGTCGGCTTCACTTTGCTCTCTCGAGTCACTGTCTCTCTTGACTTGGCTGTCTCGGCAGTCTCTGCACCATCATTGCCTTTTTTCTCTTGTCTTCTTTCTCTCAAGACCTTTTTTTCTTCTTCGTTCTGTACTTGTTGACTACAGGATATGAGCGATCAATGGCATAGTGACCTGGTTGTCTACAATTCCAACATAGATATTCAGCCTTTTGATCAACTCTTTCTATTCTTGAGTTGTCGACCCTTTGATACTCAACTTGTTGATGATCCATTCTCTTGGTTGGCCTATCATCCCTTGATTTGGAGGGAGCCGAGTGTCTTCTGGAGGATTCACCCTTTCCTCTCTTGTAGTTCTTGTTAAAGAACTTGTTAAATCTTTTAACCATCGTGGCTATTTCTTCCGGGTCAATTGCCTCTTTGACCTCAGCTCTTCTTCCATCTTTGACAATTAGAGCAAAATTTGTTTTGGGTACAAATGTCTCTTCCTGGTCTTTCCTTCTTCTCACTCAAACTCGTAGGCTTTGAGGTCCGAGAATAACTCATGATTGGATGTCTTTGATAGGTCCATGGAGTGTCTCAATGCCATGACCTTCATTTCCCATTTAGCTGGAAGACTTTTTAGATCTTCATACACATTTCTTCTCGTGTATATTCCTTTCCAAGTGTAGACAACTGACTCATTTGTGATTTCTGTAAACCGAGCATCCAGTTGATCCAGGTTTTCTCCCGAGGTCATTTTAAAGTTCTCAAATTTTTGTACAGCCACCGATAGTTTGTTTTCTTTGATTTGCTCTAAGCCTTCGCAAATCAATGTCGCTTTGTCCTGCATTTCCTTAGCCGTTTTGCAAGATTTCACTTTATTGAACATGGCTTTGTCCAAGGTTTTGTAAAGAATGTCCTTGGCTACATTGTCCAGGTTGTATCTTTTTCTCATCATCATTTGTCCACTCGCTTCTTGGTTTTTCAACCATGACCGTCCGGTGCCGATCTTCTCTTCCCCCTTCACCGCAAACTCTTCGTGCAAATTGTTCACCTTTAATATTTGCAGAGGCCCATCTTCTATCACTATCCACATCTCATCATGTAATCTTTGATAGATGAGCACATATACGAATTTTCCAATCATCAAATTCTTCAATAGTGAACATAGGAATGCGTGTTAGATTTGCTTCCATGATAATAACTTTTAATGATAGAAAAGAGTTTTGAAAGTTTAAGTACTAAAGCGGACTTTTGAAAAGTTTGGAGATCTAGTTCAAGAACCGGTGCGGAGGGTTCAATGAACCAACCGCTCCGATACCACTTGTAGGTCCCAAGGGGTGTAAGTGTAAGGTTTAGAAGGGGGTTGAATAAACCTTACCAAATTTTCGATTTAGTCCTTTTAAATCTCTGAGTTCTACACAAAATTGTGTCCTTGATGGACAATCGAATTAGTCACTCAAGAGAGTTAATCTCTCAACAGACTCACTGAGTTATTAATAGAGTAACTCAAATTTGTTGGCTATAATTTGACTCAACTGTGGTTTTGTTTTTCCAAAGACTTAACACCCTTAAGTTTGATTAAGCAAGTTTTTACTGACTTGATTTAGTACTTTATAAATTATCAAATGGATAGCAAATTTATCGTGAGATATAAGCAATTTAAAAGTGCGAGAAATTTAAATGCCGAAATGTAAATGACACAAAGAAAGTTTTTATAGAGGTTCAAGATGGGGTAATTCTTCTACTCCTCTCTTCTCCAACTCCCGGAGGAATCCACTAAGTAATGATCGGTTTACAAAGTGGTAATACCCAGATACAAGTCTTGATCACAACAACCGACTTGATCCTTTGGGACTCGATGCCGAGACGCCTTGATCACTCACCAAGCTTCTCGTGCGACTCGAAACTTCTTCACAAGGCACGTGCCTTGCTACTACATCTCACTTGCTTAAGCACTTTGGATTTGATCACGAAGCCCTCCAAGAGCTTAAGACTTGGTTCAGCCTTGAACCTTTCAACAATCCTTCCTGGAATGTAGACCCCTTGTTTTCAAAGGTTTCCTCTTCAACTGGTTGAAGTTCTCTTTACTTCACAGGTAAGTGTTGGATTGATGTACTTCGAAATGTAGGCTTGAGGATTGAGATTGTTTAAGTTTTCTGATGTGCTTGTATATCTCACGTATGTGTCATTTATATGCATCTTTCTCAAACAAACTCCTCAGCCTTTTATAGTGAACTTTTAAAAATTTGCCCGTTGAAGAGATAGGCTCATTTTTGAAAGTCACTTTGCGTCGTTGGCTTGCGCTTCTTGGAATTGCCATTTCCTCGTATGAATTGTTTTATCACCTTTTCGACTCGACACGGTGTAGTGCTTCCCATTGGTTCATTCCTTTTGCACGCTTCAGGGACTCGAGCACTCCAAGAAAGGTAGTATGGAGATATTACTTGTTTAAGTAAATCTCTTGATTTAAATGCAACGGTTCTTTTACGATTATCTCGACTTGATCGCTTTTCCTTGCTTTCCCCAGGTGATTTAGAGTCGACTTCCAATCATTGGATGACTCTTCCATCACTTCGACTTGAGACTTGGCTTCTCTTGAGTTGACTTGATGATGTTCCACTCACCGTATCTCACCGCTTCTTCAATCGAGTTCTGTCACTCTTTCTTTCTTGTCAGACTGTTGTCTCTCGATTTTCCTTCAAGCCTTGATTGTCTTCTTGCATGTTAGGGCGTAGGCGACTTAACTCGGCAGCCACTCTAATTGTTACAATAAATTTAACAGTAAGAATTGGGGTGCCAACTTTCTATTCTAAGTTTTACATGGCATTCATCAAAATCTAAACAATAAAATTCCTAACACCTTGCTACTACAACTCACTTGCTCAAGCTCTTTGGATTTGATCACGAAGCCCTCCAAAAGCTTAAGACTTGGTTCGACCTTGAACCTTCCTACAATCCTTCGTGGAATGTAGACCCCTTGATTTTTCAGAATTTTCCTCTTCAACTGATTGAAGTTATCTTTCCTTCACAGGTGAGTGTTGGATTGATGTTCTTCGTAGTGTAGGCTTGAGGATTGAGAATGTTTCAGATTAAATAATGGCTTGAACGTTTTTGGTTCAGGTCTGTAACTTGTGTCTCTTGTGTCACTCGTGTCACCCATTCTCAAACAAACTCCTCAGCCTTTTATAGTGATCTTTCAAAAAATTTGCCCGTTGAAGAGATAGGCTTATTTTTGAAAGTCACTTGCGATCGTTGGCTTGTCTTGTTGCGATCCTTGGAATTGTCATTTCCTCGTATGAATTGTTCTTTCACCTTTTCGGAGTTCGACACGGTGTAGTGCTTCCCATTGGTTCATTCCTTTTGCACGCTTCGGGGTGAGCACTCCGAGAAAGGTGGTATGGAGATATTACTTGTTTAAGTAAATCTCTTGATTTACGTACAACGGATCTTTTACGATTATCTCGACTTGACCGCATTTCCTTGCTTTCCCCAGGTGACTTAGAGTCGACTTCCAATCATTGATGACTCTTCTCACTTCACTTCAACTTGAGACTTGGCTTTTCTCGAGTTGACTTGATCGATACTCCACTCACCGCATCTCACCGCTTCTTCACAATTCTCGTCTACTCTTCTTTTGCATACTCACTGTCTCGCAATGAGTCTTCCTTCTAGTCTTGATTGTCTTCTTGCATGTTAGGGCGTAGCTGATTTAACTCAGCTTGGCCAGCTCTATTTATTACAATGCATTTTACAACAAGAATTGGGGTGCCAACTTTCTATTCTAAGTTTTACATGGCATTCATCAAAATCTAAACAATAATTTTCCTAACAAGTTGGATATAGATTAGGAAATAAATCATATTGATATGGTATAGATATATTAGGACTCTTTTATATTTATCTTGTTTCCTAACATAGGTGATATACTTGTCATATATTTGTATATATGTTCTTTCCTTGTGTATTATGACTCTTTGATTGACTTAGATGCCTATATAAAGAGAAGAGGACGTCCATAACCTACACACATGAAAAACACCAGAGATACAAAAGTCTTGAGAGAATCAAGAGTCATTCAAGCACAAGGAACCTCACTGTACTGGATGCGATCTCGAATGTGACTACATCAGAGATAACATTCAGTCCTGCAGTTGTGTTTGTTAGCTTTTTCATCCATAGCTTTTTGTATTGTGATAAACGTAGTCCACACATGTCAATTGTTGGATGAGTTGTATTACAAAGTTTAAATCTACTCTAGATAGGAGTTTTTCATTGATTTTCTACTAGTTGATTTTAGTATTCTTTGTATACGGAATCAAACATTTTTACTAGTGGAAAGTTTCACCATATTGGCACATCTACAAGTTAGTTGGCTTGTAGATAAATTTTTACATCTTGTGTCTTGTTTCTATTTTCTAAATTCCACTGCACATTATTGTAAATGTGACCACATCTGCAATCACATCTATACTCTGTGAAACTTCTGGTATTTACCCGTGCTATAATTAATTCAATTGGCATCTAGTGTTAGATAAATGTTTATATCATGATTTTGATTATTTGTTTTTACACCAAAACAATATTTCTAAATGTTGTCCAAATACTCCTAAATAATTTAAAATGTTTTTTACTAATTTTTCGGAGTATTTCTTGAAGTTTATTTTCAAACATAAATTGGACAACACTTTTGATAATTTTATGTTAATGTGTTTTTACACCAAAATAATTTCTAAATATTGTCCAAATACTCCCAAACGATTTAAAATGTTTTTACTAATTCTTCGGAGTATTTCTTGAAATTTATTTTCGATTTAAATTGGACAACACTTCTGTTTTGAGGCCAACCGGTCGCCTTATAGGGCATCCCATGTCTGGAAGATGATTTTCAAAACAGAAATGAGGAGTTTGATTTTTAAATGGAGGTTGACCGGTCGCCCTTAGTGCGACCGGTGTCTGAAGATCACCTCAAATTACAGAACTCTTTCTGTATCTTGTTTTTCAAGAGGTGGACCGGTCCCTATGGGGTTGGACCGAGCCGGTGTGTCGATGTCGAGGTCCAACCCCCTGACCATCCACGGGTGATTCTTTTAGTGTTTTCTTCAATTTTGTATTTGTGCGCGACCGGTCACCCTACCGTTTTGATAGCAAATTCTAGCCGTTGTACATCAGATCATTCTTCCTTAAATTGTGGAATTTATTTCTAACAACTATATTCTTGATTTTAATTGTATTGTTATGTACATCTTCAATCCCCAAGAGGAGCCTATTCTTGATAAATCATCTCCTATAAATAGAGGAAGTTTTGGAGCATCAAGATAACCAATTGACATACAACACAACAAGATACACTCAAGCAAATACTTGTTCTTTCATTTACAATATTCTTGTTGTAATAGCCTAAGGTCTTATACTTTCACATCTTGAGCTCTAGGATTTATTTCTTGATTACACTTGCACTCAAAATTGTATTACTCATTATCGAGTTGTAATCTTGAATTTGTGATCATCATTCAACAAAAGATATCCTTGTGAGTGTTCTTGTGGTAAGAACACACTTGGGTGATCTAGGTGTTAGGTGTTAGAAGATTGTGGTAATCTTCTTATTGAAGGGGTTGGTGCTCTTTGAGGTGTTGAATAATTTGGTGTTCTTCAAGGTGGAAGATTGTGGTAATCTTCACAAGGTGCCGTAGAAGATTTTGGTAATCTTCAAGGAAGATTGTGGTAATCTCCAAAGAGGTGTTGTAAGGTGATGTTGTATTAATTGTGGTAATTAATAAAATCTTTTTTTCTTTTTGAAATCCATCCCAGAGATACTGGGGTGGTAGAGGATTAGGCCCTAGGTGGGTTGAACCTCTATAAATCGACGCGTGTTGTTTACTTCCCACACTTCCATTCTTGTCTTAGCTTATTAAAATCGAAAAAGAGGGCATAAAAAAATGGGCATAATCTATTCACCCCCCTCTAGATTATCGTAGCTACTTGGACTTACAAGTGGTATCAGAGCCAAATTTTTTGGCAAGCTGGTTCCACATCGCGAGTAAAAAGGAACGATCATTGGCTACGAATGAAGTCTATCTTATCGGCGCCTCCACCGACAAGCCACCACTATTTGATTCCAAAAATTATACATTTTAGAAAGAAAGAATGGAATACTATTTACAAAGTTGCGCCTTCGATATTTGGAACACTGTAATTAATGGAGAATCCATCCCGATGAAAGACGGAGCACTCACCTCCAAAGTCCTCAAGGAGCTCAATGATGAAGACAAGGAAATTCTCTCCTTAAATGGTAAAGCTCTAAACATTCTTTATTGTTCACTTACTTCTTTTGAATACGGTCATATTCGAGGAATACGATGGATACATGAAGCATGGGAGAAATTAGAAGCTATCTATGAAGTATTTGAAATGAAAGGAGCAATTCAAAAGCATCTACCTCTCAAATGGATACAACATCAAATGATGAGCTTCTTGCAACTTCCGATGATGAAGAAGCCGAGCAATGTTTAATGGGTATCGACAAAGACAATGAGGTACGCTCTAACTCCTCTACCTCTTTTAGTAATGAAATGCATGATGATTATGATGATTTGCAAAATGATTTCGATGAACTTCAAAATGAATTCCAAAGTTTGCTTGTTAAATACAAAAATTTGAAAAAGGAATTCAATGTTTTGAAAAATGATAAGGATAGCTTATTTACTTCCTATGAATCACTTTCACGTGCTCACACCAACACACTGGATATGGTTAGAATCTTTGAAAAGAAAAATAGTACTCTTATTGAGGATATTAGTTGCATGAAAAAGAATTTATTAAAATTCAACTTGAGTACCGATAAAATGACCAAAATTGTTGATGTTCATGGTTGTGATAATTTGAAACTAGGTCATAAGCCTAATATTGTTAATCATATGAAAAAGAATAAAGACTCTAAGCATGTTGGTCATTATGCTCCTAAATTTATTACATGCTTCTACTGTGGTAAAAAGGGTCATACGGTAAATACTTGTCGGGCTAGAAATAACTCTAATTATTGTTGGAGACCTAAAACTCTCAAAGCTAATCCCGAAGGATCCAAACACTTGAGGGTACCACAAAACAATGTCATATTAGGTACACGGCGAAATAATAATCAAAGAAAAGTCATACCGCCAAGAAGACGTCAAATGCCCATTTCATTTTATCAAAGGAGAAGACATCACCATAATGGATTTCCAAGAAGGAAATATTATCAACAATGGGAAGGTAACAAACCTTGGAAATGGAGCAATTGGAGAAGCCATCATCAACAAAGTGATTTCTCAAGAGGAAGATACTACCAACAAAGGAAAAGACACAACACGTGGAAATGGCGAAATTGGTAAATCATATCTCTCCTTATTTAAATATGCATAATGTTTTATTATAATGAATGCTTGTATTTTTGCTTTAATTGTCAAAATGATTTTTCAAAATATTTTTAAAATAAGGTCTTCAATATATTGTTTTTAACTCTTTTGAAAAGAAGACCTTGTATATTGCTTGTCTAAACTCTTGTGTATTTACAACAACTTATATGGTCATTATCTCTTATGGATTTATATAGCATAAGTATATTTGTGACATCTCATATTGTTTTAGCCTACATTTTTACCATTATGTTTTGTGCAAGATATCTTGTTAAGATTTTGCAGAAATTTTTGATATTTCGGAACAAGCTTGATGATAGTAGCTCAATGGTATTGTCTAGTAGAAGGTATTGATTATGATGAAACATTTGTACTCGTAGCACGTTTTGAAGCTATTCGTGTTTTTACTTGCCTACTCTTATTTTAAAAATTTCAAGCTTTACCAAATGGATGTTAAATCCGCCTTTTTAAATGGTTTTATTCAAGAAGAAGTCTATGAAAAACAACCTCCGGGGTTTGAAAATGTTTCTAGGGTAAATGATTTTTATAAAAGACCTTATATGGTTTAAAACAAGTACCCCGTGCATGGTATGATAGACTTAGCTATTTTCTTGTGCAAAATGGTTTTACAAGAGGTAAAGTTGATACTACTCTCTTTGTTTTTGAAAAAGGGCAAGATTGTTTACTTGTGCAAATTTATGTTGATGATATTTTTGGTGCTACTAATGAATCCTTGTGCAAAAAAGTTTCTAAGTTAATGCTAAGAGAATTTGAGATAAGCTTGATGGGGGAGCTAAATTTCTTCCCTGGACTTCAAATTAAGCAATGCAAAGAAGGTTTCTATATTTCGCATTCATAGTATACAAAAGAACCTTTTAAGAAGTTAGGCATTGAAGAAGGAAGAATCGTCTCTACCCCTATGACAACCAATATCAAGATTGACAAAGTTTGAGAAAGGCATATCGGTTGACAAACAAATTCAAGGTATGCTCATTAACTATTATTACTCCCATAGACTCGACATTTTTTTATGCCTTATGTCTATATCCTCGACTTCAAAAACAATCCCAATGAATCACATTAAAGTGTCGTTAAAAGAAATTCAAATATTTGAAAGGCACTTCTTCTTATGGCTTGTTTATCCAAAGTTTTAAAACGTTCATATTTTTCGGGATAACAAGTCCGGTGATAATTATTTCTCAAAATACGGTTCGTCATAATGGAACTAAACATATTGAGATTCTATATTTTTTCTAAGGGATTGTGTTTCTTAAACGAAAAAAATGAGATGTGTTTAATTCCGTCTCAAGGATAACTCGCGGACATTTGTTTTTTTAATCATTAATCGCCGAGTCTTTTACCTCATTTAGAGCTTGTGTAGGCATATTGTATATTGAATGAGGTCTATTTTTGTATCTCGTACGTTTTTAAAACTTTGGGGTGAAAAATCAGATTTCTTTTTGTTCAAAATTCGGACAGAACCAAAAAGAGCTCCAGGGACCAGTTTGAGGGAGGGGGGTCGGTCGACCTACACCTGGACCGGTCGATACCCCCCTTGGACCGGTCGCCCAGAGCAATTTCAGAGTTTAAATGCATTATGTCCTCAGACATTGTTATTTCACTCGATTTTCACTATTTTCGCACCTCTTTGCAAATTTCACACACAATTCAAAATGATTTCTTTCTTGTAAATTACATATTTTTTGAGTTTATACTATTGTTATATCATCCATGATACCCGACCTCTCCGATTAATTGGTAAGAATTCTTCTTCTTTATCTCAATTGGGTTGAACCCTTGAGAATGTGCTTCATATTTGATATTTTGTTGGAATTCTTATATATTTGTGTTGGACATGATGATTGTTGTTGGATGATATTTGTAAAATTGCATTTGGTGATGAAAAATTGGGCTTAATTACTTTTACAAGGGCTTTATACATAGTCTTTTTTCATTATACGCCCGCCAAGTGTTAGATAAAATGTTTCAAAGAAAAATTCATCACCTACATGATTCTCTCGATTTCAAAGGTCTTATATATTTATAGAGATCATGTTTTGCAAATCAAATGAGCCTTTACGAGCTTTTACAAGTCATATAATCAACTCTTCCCTTAGCTTTTGGAATTTTTAAGCTTAATGATCAATAGCTCGATAAATCGGTTAAATTGCGCACTTTGATATGAATATTTTTTATCGTGCTAACATTCTTTTTGATGAATCTAAAGGGGGAGAGACATGATATAAGCTCTTTAGATCAAAGAAGCTAAAATAAGCTCACGAAAGAAGCTATAAGATGTGGCTATTAAAAGCAAAAAGTTGTGGATCATACTTGGTCCATTTGTTGTATTGTGGACTCATTTACATGTCTAATGATGTTATGTTGACAGGGGGAGCTTATAGGCTCTTGATACTTAAGCTCAATACGTAAAATTTGAGCTTTTAGCTTTTGGTTGATTGCTTCTATTTTACTCTTGTTGTGCATATTGATAGGAGGAGCTTTTGCAAAATGTTTTTGAAAATCTCTACTCCCTTCATTGTGATTATTATGCGTGGAATGTTATCGCTCTCAACGGATAATTTATTTTTAACCGGAAAATTGTTTTGTTTTCAAAATCGACCTCATTAAATTGTTTTGGTTAGTAATCATAAAAAATGAGGAGTTTGTTAGATAAATGTTTTTATCATGATTTTGATGATTTTGTTTTTACACCAAAACAATATTTCTAAATGTTGTCTAAATACTCCTAAATGATTAAAAATGTTTTTTTACTAATTTTTCGGAGTATTTCTTGAAGTTTATTTCCAAACATAAATTGGACAACACTTTTGATGATTTTATGTTAATGTATTTTTACACAAAAATAATATTTCTAAATGTTGTCCAAATACTCCCAAACAATTTAAAATATTTTTACTAATTCTTTGGAGTATTTCTAGAAATTTATTTTCGATTTAAATTGGATAACACTTCTGTTTTGAGGCCAACCGGTCGCCCTATAGGGCATCCCATGTCTGAAAGATGATTTCCAAAATAGAAACGAGGAGTTTGATTTTTAAATGGAGGTCGACCGGTCGACCGGTCGCCCTTAGTGCGACCGGTGTCTGAAGGTCACCTCAATTTATAGAACTCTTTCTGTATATTGTTTTCAAGAGGTGGACCGGTCCCTATGGGGGTGGACCGGTTGAGTTGGGTGTCGACCGTTCCAACCCCCCTGGACCGGTCCACAGGGTGATTTTTTCAGTATTTTCTTCAATTTTGTATTTGTGCGCGACCGATTGCCCTACCGTTTTGACAGCAAATTCTAGCCGTTGTGTAGCAGACCATTCTTCCTTAAATTGTGGAATTGATTTCTAACGGCTATATTCTTGATTTTAATTGTATTTTTCTGTATATTTTTAATCCCAAAGAGGAGCCTATTCTTGATCGATAATCTCCTATAAATAGAGGAAGTTTTGGAGCATCAGGATAACCAATTGACATACAACACAACAAGATACACTCAAGCAAAATACTTGTTCTTTCATTTTCAATATTCTTGTTGTAATAGCCTAAGGTCTTACACTTTCACATCTTGAGGTCTAGGCATTATTCCTTGATTACACTTGCACTCAAAATTGTATTACTCATTATCGAGTTGTAATCTTGAATTTGTGATCATCATTCAACACAAGATATCCTTGTGAGTGTTCTTATGGTAAGAATACACTTGGGTGATCTAGGTGTTAGGTGTTAGAAGATTGTGGTAATCTTCTTATTGAAGAGTTTGGTGCACTTTGAGGTGTTGAATAATTTGGTAATCTTCACAAGGTGTCGTAGAAGATTGTGGTAATCTTCAAGGGAGATTATGGTAATCTCCAAAGAGGTGTTGTAAAGTGATGTTGTATTAATTGTGGCAATTAATAAAATCTTTTTTTCTTTTTGAAATCCATCCCGGAGATACTGGGTGGTAGACGATTAGGCCCTAGGTGAGTTGAACCTCTATAAATCGACGCGTGTTGTTTACTTCCCGCACTTCCATTCTTGTCTTGGCTTATTAAATTTGAAAAAGAGGGCATAAACAAAAAAATGGGCATAATCTACTCACCCCTTCTAGATTATCGTAGCCACTTGTACTTACATCTAGATCCTACACTTGATGGCACTAAGGGTTGATCCTGAGTGTTTGTTAGCATGGATACTCAAAATAACCCCACCTTTTGTCCCCCCCATTCTTGATGGCTCCAATTATTCAATTTGGAAAGTCAAAGTAAGGGCCTACATCAAATCAATTGATGAAAGGGCATGGCGTGCAATCCTTTCTGGGTGGTCACCTCCGAAACTCATTGATATAGAAGGTGACTACAAGGATAAAGGAGAAATTGATTGGACTAATGATGAGATAACATTTCCAAATTATAATTCGAAGGCATTGATGGCTAACTTTGGTACTGTGGATCAAAATATGTTCAAAATCATAGCTAATTTTACTGCTGCCAAAAATTCATGGGGATACCCTACAAAGTCACTGCGAGGGATTTGCTAGTGTACGACAAACCAAATTTAGGTTACTTACCAATAAGTTTGAAATTTAAGGATGCGATAAGATGAGAACATCGCCACTTACAATGCCAAATTGTGTGATATTGCCAATGAAGCCCAATCCTTAGGTGAACCAATCTCCAATGCTAATCTTGTGAGCAAAATGATGAGATATCTCCCTGTTAGGTACAATATCAAAGTCTCATCTATTGAAGAAGCCCATAACACCACCACTTTAAGTCTAGAAAACCATGTTGGCATTCTTCAAAACTATGAGATGAATATGGCTCAACAAATGGAGAGTATGGGTCAAAAGGTTGCTTTTCAAATTGAGTCCCCTTTTCAACTTGAGTCCAAAGTTACTGATGACTTTGTTGATCTTACCAATGAGATTGAAAATTCTAATCTGGGAGATGAGTCTATGGCCATGTATTCGAAAAAGTTTGATAGGATTCTTAAGCGCAAAAGTTAGAAAAATCTCAAAATTTCACAAAACCTTTTAAACCTGGACCAAGCAAGTTCCCTCAAAAGAACACCTTTGATAAAATCAAGATCGTTTTTTCTGGAAAAAAATCAAACAAGTTTGATACTAAAACTCTTGATTCTATTAGGTGTAGGGCATGTACTGGGTATGGTCAGTATGTTTCCCAATGTGCTAGTACTCTTATGAAAAAGGGAATGAGCTTGAGTGTGACTTTAAGTGATAATGAGTCTGATAATGAGAAAAATGAACAGGAAGAACACAAGGTTATGACGATATTAGTGAAAGTCAAAAATCTCTCCAAATAAATCCTTCTGGTGTTACCAGAGGTGTGGCCCAAGATGTGATCACACCTTCTTTGATCACATCTGAGTTCACATCTGAAGAATAGGATACCTTAAATGTTTCTGACCTTTTTTGTTTAAATTCTACCTCTGTTTCTGATGATGTTAAACAAGATGATGATTCAGATGGTGAAAGCCTGGAAGACACGTACACAAAGCTATTAAGGATTGGCTGAAGAGGATCAAACTGAATGAAGTCCTCAAAAAGGAAAATGATCGACTCAAGCAGGAAAATGACGAACAAAAGGAAGTAATTATCAAGTTAGAGGCTTCTCTTACCAAGAAGGATCTTGACTTTGAAAAGGTAAATTCTAAACGTGTAGATTCTCTTGAAATCATGAAGAAGTTTAATTCTATGAAAGCAAAACTGGATGATACTTTCTTCATGGAGTGATGATAAAGCTGGCCTTGGTTATAAAACTCATGTATTTGTTAAGGCAAAAGAACAAGGAGAATCTTCTGATTCCTCTAACAGTAAAATGAGTTTTTCTCAAAAGTCTAAGCCACGGAAACACCACTTTATTTGTTACTATTGTCATGTCCTAGACACATTAAACCAATACTGAAATCATATTTAAATTCTGGATGCCAGATGTCATTGCAAATGTTACGGCATCCTTGTAATCACTTTTTGAAATCTATCTGGATTAAAAAATCTGATATTAAATGTCATGTTATCTATACTTCTTTGAGATCTAATGTTGCAGGATCATGGTACTTTGATAGTGGATGCTCACGACATATGACAAGTACCTTGGAGTATTTAACTGACTATGAAGAATATAACGGTGGCAATGTAACCTGTGGAGGTGGAGCCAAAGGGAAGATAATTGGAAAAAGGGATGTTGAACGTTGACGGACAACCCAATCTACGCAATATGCTCCATGTAGTTGGTCTTAATGTTAATCTCATCAGAATAAGTCAACTATGTGATGATCATCTCTATGTAAAGTTCAATAAAAATTCTTGTGAAGTGTTCGATGAATCAGATACTTGTATCCTTACTGGCTTGAGGTCTTCTGACAAGTGTTATCAGTATTGTAATGAGAAACTCTGTCACAGTGCACACACTAATGACACTGATCTATGGCATCAAAAATTAGGTCATGTTGTCCATAAAAAGCTAATGGAACTTTTGAAATTTGAATATGTTGTAGGCTTGCCTAAATGGTCTATGAAAAGTGTCAATGTGTGTGGTAGTTGTCAAATGGGTAGTGTCACATCAAATGACATCACATTTCCACACTACTAGATGTCTGGAGTTAGTTCATATGGATCTTATGGGTCCTATTGAAATTGAAAGTGTGGGTGGTAGGAAATACTCCTATGTGATTGTTGTTGAGTTTTCATGTTACACGTGGACATACTTCTACGTGAGAGATCTGAGACCTTTGATTTCTTTAGAAGCTGGCATAAAAAGGTTTATAACTTTTATAATTTAACTGTTGCCAGAATTAGATCGGACCGTGGTAAAGAGTTTGAGAACTCTTCTTTCTCATCCTTCTGTGATAGAAAGGGGATTTCTCATGAATTTTCCGCACCCAAAACTCCACAACAAAATTGAGTGGCAGAGAGGAAAAATCGTACATTGCAAGAGATAGCCTGTGTCATGCTTAGTTCTAAAAAACTTTGAAAACGATTTTGGGCTGAAGCTCTAAATACTGCTTGTCACATGGCAAATCGTGTATATTTGAGGCCAGGAAGTTCTATGACCCCGTATGAAATTCTTTTGGGAAAGAAACCTAACCTCAAATATTTCCATGTTTTTGGGTATGTGTGCTATGTTCTTAATGATTGTGATAATCTTGGTAAGTTTGACTCAAAAAGTGACAAGTGCCTATTTGTAGGCTACACTTCAAACAATCATGCTTATCGAGTTTACAATCTTCGTACAAAGACGATAATGGAATCTATAAATGTAGTCTTTGATGATCTCTTAGATATTGCATGCAAGAGCGAAGAAGACAATGTTAGAGATCTGCTCAAGTTTGTTGAAAATGCCCAGTGATGGATGTAAGCACAAATGTAACTGAGAATGTGATTGGAGCCCCATCCACGACTGTCTCAAATGTAGAACCAAATGTGACGGCATCTGAGCTCATATCTGTGTCTGCTGCAGCTGAGACAGACTCTGATTCAGACACTGAATCTATTGAAGAAACAAATGATCCTCGTGGATCATGACAGAAACATACCTACAAGGATTTAGAAAAATAACCCTACGTCTCAAATCATTGGTAATACTATCGATGGTATTAAGACAAGGGAAAAGTAAAGTAAAGTATCCCGATATGGTAAGAATGATTTGCATGTCTGCTGGTTGTGTCAATGTGAGAACATGTTGTTTTGTGTCCAATTTCAAAACTAAGAATCTTGCTGAAGCTCTGAAAGACAAATTTTGGATACATGCTATGCAAGAGGAACTAGACCAATTTGTCAAAAACGATATGTGATTTTTGGTTCCTAGGCCAGAGGATGTTAATGTCATAGGAATAAAATGGATTTTCAAAAATAAAATAGATGAATTTGGCAAAATTGTTCGCAAAAAAGCTCGATTAGTTGCTCAAGGGTACACATAGGTTGAGGAGGTAGATTTCGATGAAACCTTCACTCCTGTAGCCTGTATTGAGTCAATACGTCTGTTGCTAGCCATTTCATGTTACTTGGGATTAAATCTTCATGGATGTAAAAAGTGCTTTTTTAAATGGCATTTTAGTTGAAGAAGCTTTTGTAGAACAACCTAAAGGCTATGAGGACCTTTTTAAGCCTAACTATGTGTATAAGCTTAAAAATGTTCTTTATGGTCTTAAACAATCCCCGAGAGCTTGGTATGGTAGGTTAACTTAGTATCTTCTTCAAATTGGTTTTAAACGTAGTGAAGTTGATAAAACCTTTTTTATTCAAAAGAAAAACCATGACATCATGATTGCTCAAATCTATGTCGATGACATTGTTTTTGGTTCCTCCTCTGATAAATAGTTGAAACAATTTGATGCTTGTATATCCTCCACTTTCAAAATGAGTATGGTAGGTGAGTTAAGTTACTTCCTGGGATTGCAAATTAAACAATTAAAGGAATGAATTTTTATCTCACAAAGCAAGTATGCCAAAAATCTTGTGAAAAAGTTTAATTTGGAAAATGTTTCTCACTTGAAGACTCCCATGGGGTCGAGTAAAAAGTTGAGTAAAGAGGATGTGGCTGGAAGTGTTGACCACACCTTGTATAGAAGCATGATAGGAAGTTTGTTGTACTTGACTGCCGGTCGCCCTGATATCATGTTTAGTGTTTGTCTCTGTGCTCGATATCATTCTGATCCAAAAATTACTCACTTAAAGGCCTTAAAACGTATTATTCGATATGTAGGAGGCACAACTGATTTGGGTATTTGGTACACAAAAGATACTTAATACTAATCTCGTGGGATTTAGTGACTCTGATTGGGCTGGAGATGTTGTTGATGATCGAAAAAGTACAACTGGAGTATGTTTTTATTTAGGAAATAATTTGGTCTCATGGTATAGCAAAAAGCAAAATTGTGTATCCCTTTCGACTGTTGAATCAGAATATGTAGCAGTTGGAAGTTGTTGCACACAACTTTTATGGATGAACCAAATGATTGAGGACTATGGTTTGCAAAGTGAAACACTAATTGTCTCTTGTGATAATATGAGTGCGATTGATATTTCAAAAAATCCTGTCCAACATTCTTGTACTAACACATAGATATTAGACATCACTTTATTCGAGATTTAGTTGAGAAAAATATAATTCACATTGAGTATATTGCTACTGAAAATCAGCTTGCAAACATCTTTACCAAGGCTTTGGATTCTGAGAGATTCTCCAATTTAAGGAAATCTCTCGGTTTGTGTGTTCTCTAAAATGTTACAAGGCATGTTACGGCATTGCACATCACATCTGCTGTAACATCCTAACACTGCATGTCTCTTATTCTCCTCTATTTCTTTTTTATATTTTTTTTAGTCATCCCAGCATATTAAGCTCATCATGCAAATCTGCAAAAAGTGGATTGATGGTTCGAACTAGTCACATATATTTTCTCACTTGAAAAACCGGTGTGAGTCAATCTCTCCAATTATAAAAATTGATTTTTCCCAGTAGCTGAGTTATAAATAAAGCCTTGATCATGTTTGGAGGCCTTATAAGAAAAAGCTACCAACCAATTGTGTAAAGTTATTCCTTGTGACTAATTTCTTCAAGCTTATTGTTGTCTAAAAATGCATGATCATGTGAAAAAAGAGCAACCTATGGTATTTGAGTGAAAGCTTCCTTCTGGTTAACTCCCTCATGAGACTTGGAAAAATTGGAGAAAACTAGAAAATTTTGAAAAACTAGGATTTCAGATTGCGATTCATTGAATCAGTTAGTACTGGTGTGACTCAAAATGGGACGACATTTGACCCTATATCCAATGTTGCAGCACGTCTCTCTTCTTATGTATGATTTATTTTTGTTGTTTAGGCATATTAGGTTTTGCATGTCATGGAGATGTTGGCTAATTTGCTGAGATTTGGTTTCCATATATAATTTAAGTGTGATATTTTTCTATTTCCAAAATCTTGAAAATCTTGATGGATTTATTAAGTGGGTTGAACACGATTTGGAAGATAATGGAAAATCATTTTTGATCTTACTTTCCTTATCATAATTTGACTTAATTTGGATACTTTGTGAACTAGAGTTTAGAATTAATTGAACTTCAGATTTCTTTCCTTATTTTTTCGATTTTGTCCATGAAAGATTATTTCCTAATAAAACTCTTCACTTTGACTCTTATCAATTCCCTATTTAAAATTGCAGGCACTCAAGTACCATCTATTATCTCTCACGCAATTCGAAGTACATTTGTGGATTGTTTTTTTTTTTTCATGTTGAAATCCCTTCTCCTTCTCCATAGCTCAGTTTGTTTCTTCCATCAAAAACTGTTGGGAAATTAATTTTTAGATTTTGATGAATGCCATGTAAAACTTAGAATAGAAAGTTGGCACCCCATTTTGTTGTAAATTGCATTGTAATAGATAGGGTTGGTCGAGCTGAGTTAAGTTAGTTATGCCAGAATATGCAAGAAGTCAACTGGAGACTAGAAGGAAGACTCATTGTGAGGCGGTGAGTGTGGCAAAGAAGAGAAGACAGAACTCGATCAAGGTGCAAAATTGAGATGCAGCTGAGTGAAGTGTCAGTCAAGTCAACTCAAGATAGCCAAGTCTCAAGTTGAAGTGACAGATGAGTCATCCAATGATTGGAAGCTGACTCGCAGTCAAGTCGAGATAACTGAAAGAGATCTGTTGCACAGAAGTCAAGAAAATTACTTAAACAAGTAATACTTCCATCTCGCCTTTCTTAAAGTGCTCATCCCAGGAAGCGTGCAAAAGGAATAAACCAATGGGAAGCTCAGTACGTGTCGAACTCGAAAAGTCAAGACTCATTCATACGAGGAAATGTCAATTCCAAGGACTGCAACAAGACAAGCCAACGACCACAAGTGTCTTTTGAAAATTAACTTATATCTTCAACGGGCAAATTTTCAAAAGAACATTATAAAAGGCTGAGGAATCTATTTGAGAAAAGGTTACTTTGTTACCTAGAACTTTCAAGCTATTATTCAAACTATAACCTACTCAAGTCATTCAAGTTCAATCCTCAAGCCTACATTACGAAGGAAATCAATCCAACACTCACCTGTGAAGGAAAGACGACTTCAATCAGTTGAAAAGGAAACATTTGAAGAATCAAGGGGTCTACATTCCACAAAGGATTGTAGAAAGGTTCAAGGTCGAACCAGTCTCAAGTGTTTGGAGGGCTTCGTGATCAAATCCAAGAAGCTTGAGAAAGTGGGCTATAGTAGCAAAGCAAATGCCTTACCTGTGAAGAAGCCGAGTCGTTTGAGAAGCCACCGTGTGACCAAGGCATCTCCGATCGAGTCCCAAAGGATCAAGTCGGTTGTGTGATCAAGACTTGCATCCGGGTGATAACCACTTTGTACATTGATCAATACTTAGTGGATTCCTCCAGGAGTTGGAGAAGAGAGGAGTAGAAGAATTACCCCATCTTCGAACCTCTATAAAATTTATTGTGTCATTTACATTTCAAAGACTTTAATTTCTGCATATTATTTCAATATTTGCTGATAAATTTGCTATCCAATTGATAATGAACAAAGTGCTAAAACCAAGTATTAAAACAAACTTAAACCAAATTCAAAGGTGTTAAGTCTTTCGCTGAAATCATATCACAGTCAAGTTAAGTTTTAGACTAAGAAGCTGAGTTATTCTATCAACAGCTCAGTCGAGTCTATTGAGTGCCTAACTCTGCTGGTTAACTAACTTAGTTGTCCATCAAGGACTTAGCTGTGAAGTATTAACTCTAAACTTTTAACAGGAATAAATCGAAAAATTGGTAAGGTTTATTCAACCCCCCTTCTAAACCTTACACTCGCACCCCTTGGGACCTACAAGTGGTATCAGAGCGGTTGGTTCATTGAGCCTTCCGCACTGGTTACTGAACTAGATTTCCAATCTCTCAAAGCTTGCTTTAGCACTTGATCTTTCAAAACTCTTTTATTCAGCGAAGTTATTATCATGGAAGTAAATTTGACACGCATCCCTATGTTCACGATTGAGGAAATTGATGATTGGAAAATTCGTGTGCGAGTGCTCATCATCTATCAAAGATTACACGATGAAATGTGGATAGTAATAGAAGATGGGCCACTGCAAATTTTAAAAGTAAACACAAAGGCAAAGGAGGTACTGCTGCCGGTGAAGGAGAAGAGGAAGTTGCACCTGACACCTATGGTTGAAAAACCAAGAGCTAAATGGACAAATGATGACAGAAAAGATACAACTTGGACAACGTGGCCAAGGACATTCTTTACAAAACTCGGACAAAGCCATGTTCAACAAAGTCAAATCGTGCAAGACTCGCAAAAGAAATGCAGGATAAGCTAACCCCGATTTGTGAAGGCTCCGAGCAAATCAAGGAAAATAAACTATATGTTCTTTGTCTGAAATTTGAAAATTTTAAGATGCTTGCAGAGAAACCTTGGATCAACTGGATGCTCGGTTCACAGAAATTACCAATGAGCTATCTGCACTTGGAAAAGAATATACACAGAAGGAAATGTGTATGAAGATTCTAAGAAGTCTCCCAGATGAATGGGAAATGAAAGTCATGGCCCTGAGACACTCCATGGACCTATCAAAAACATCCAACCATGAGCTATTCTCAGATCTCAAAGCCTACGAATTTGAGCTGAGAAGAAAAGACCTAGAGGAGACAGTTGTGCCTAAAACAGCTGCTCTAATAGTTAATGATGGTAAAAGAGCTGAGGTCAAGGAAGTCATTGACCAAGAGAAGATTGCCCTGATGGTTAAAAGGTTTAACAGATTCTTCAACAAGAATTACAAAAGAGGCAAAGGTGAATCCTCCATAAGACACTCAGCTCCCTCCAAGTCAAGGGAAGATAGGCCACCCAAAAGAACAGAGCATCAAAAGGTTGAGTATCAAAGAGCTGACAATCCAATGATGGAAAGAATTGATCAAAAGGTTGAAAATCTATGCTGGAACTGCAGGCAACCCGGTCACTATGCCATTGATTGCCCATATCCTGTAGTTAACAAATATAGGAATGAAGAGGAAAGAAAAGTCTTCAGAGAAAGAAGACAAGAGAAGAAAAAGGCAATGTTAGCTGCAGAGACTGCTGAGACAGTCAAGTCAAAAGACACAGTAGACTCGGAGAGCAAATGCGTGGCGGACTACTCAAGTGACTCAAGAAGAAGCCTTGATATGTCTAATGGCCAAAGAACAAGACCAACCCGACCCAAGAAGATGAGGTACACTCTAACTCATCACACTCGTTTCTAGTGATAGTGGTTGTGACACACACACTTCATCACCCACCGATCTTTATGATTCATTAGGCAAAATGATGAAAGACTTTGAACACATTAAATCCTCACACACACTACTAAATGAGGAAAACAGCCTACTCAAAGTCAAAACTCACAGCTGACTAAGGAGCTGAGTACTCTAAGTCACATAGCTGATGAAAATAAAAGTTTAAAGGATGAAAATGCTAAGCTAATAGCAGAGATAGCTGCCACAGAAAAGAGGGAAAATGACCTCAAAAATGTGATTGCCTCATTTACTAAGGCATCTAAATCTTTGGATGATCTTATTATGAGCCAAAGAGAATGTGGAGATAAGACAGGCTTAGGATTTAATTCCTCTATACCAAGTCAAGCTCCAAAAGTAATTTTGGAAAAAGGATCTTCAAGTAATGAAGCATCTCAAAAATCCAAAACTCCAAATAGCGCACACACATCCATTCCAAAGCACAACCACAAGCAAACTGGCCTTGGTTATAAAGGAAAAGGAAAACAGCCAGTTGAGTGTCTTTGAGAGGACAGTGAGAGGAAATCCACCGAGTTCCTCAAAGAATCTCCAAAAGGAAGTACTCTGTAAAGAAGAAACAGAGCTACCAAAAGCCCCAGAAGTTCTATGAAAGGAACACATATGATGGGAATGGTAGAAATTACCCAAGCCAAGCTGATTGGAATAATGTGAACAATCAGCAAAGACCTATGGAATATAAGCCTAAATGGCAAAGGCCTAGAACTCAGCAAGGGCCATTCCAAAGGCAAAAGAGCTATCATCAACACACATATGCACCCAAGCACTATCCTCAAAGATATCACAACTACCCAAACAAAGCAATTGCTAAAACACATACACACAGCATACGAGACAAAAGAGACAAATTTGTATGAACCTAAAACCCCCAAGCAATTTGCCAAAGTTAATTATGATTATGGCACTGATAGATGGCAACCTCTTAGAGTCAAATCATTTGGCTATAGGTTGGTTGGATCATCTTACAATACTAACCCCTCAGGACCCAGACAAGTATGGGTACCTAAAACCTAATTTCCTTGATTGCAGGTTCAAGGAGCAGCTGAGTGCCAAGGAACCTGGTACATGGATAGTGGTTGTTCTAGACACATGACAGGAAACAAGAAAAATCTATCAAAATTCAAGGAGGTTAGAGGTGCAAAAGTCATATTTGGAGGAAATGAAGCTCCAGGAGAAATAAAAGGCACTGGATCCATCAAGAAAAATGGATTAGAAATCACAGATGTTGCATATGTTGAAGGACTCAACTTCAATCTGCTAAGTATCAGCCAACTCTGTGACAAGGGCTACAATGTTGGATTCAATATGGGTGTATGCCAAATCAAGGACACTGAAACAAATGAAGTTGTGTTGCAAGGATGCAGACAAAAGAACATGTATATAGTAGATTGGTCAATCGCAACACCAAGCACTTGTCTCTAGCAAAGAGCAAATGAATCAAGTTGGTTGTGGCACAAGAAGTTCGAGTCACCCGAACTTCAAAACAATTAACAAGCTTGCAAGGAGCAATCTTGTGGAAGGACTTCCGACTCGATATACAAGAAGGAAAGTGTATGTGATGCATGCGGATGGGAAAGCAAATCAAATCATCATTCAAAGAAAAGACATGTCCATCTTCAACAAGAATATTACACCTGCTACATATGGATCTATTTGGTCCTGTTGAACCAGCTAGCATAAGTGGAAAGAAATACACCTTGGTGGTAGTAGATGACTACTCAAGATACACATGGACAATTTTCATGTGTAAGAAGAAAGAAACCCCGCAGAAACTACCCACGGTGATGAAGAGAATCCAAAATGAGAAGAGTCAAACCATTATCAAAATAAGATCTCGACAGGAACCGAGGTTGTCAATGGTATAATAACTCGATATTGTGTTGAAAATGGTATTGGTCATGAATTATCTGCAGCAAGGACTCCACGGCGAAATGGAGTTGCGAAAAGAAGGAACAGAACTCTCAAAGAAGCGGCAAGGACCATGTTAGTCAAGCAGGGCTAAAAGATTTTGGGTCAAGCAATAAACACAAAGATGTTATACTCAAAATAGATGCATGATAAACAGACGGTGACAAAGACTCCTATGAGATTTGGACAGGAGAAAGCCAAATGTTGCATATTTTAGAATATTTGGATGCAAATCCTTCATCCATAACAATGGCAAAGACAATTTAAAGGCTTTTGATGCTAAAGGCGATGAAGGTATCTTTTTGGGATACTCAAAAAAGCAAAGCCTACAGAGTGCTCAACAAGAGGACAATGGTTACAGAAGAATCCATCCATGTGGTGTTTGATGAGCCCAATGTAAATGGAGAAGATATTGAAGAGTCGATTGATAAGTCAATCGGCTACCATGCAGAAGAGTCCCTATGTTGAAGCTGAAGCTGGAATTATAAACCCAGATGAAGATGAGATAGTTGAGTCTCAAAGACAGCTGGGAAATATACAACAAAGTGATGATGAGAGAGCTGATCAAAATAACACAGCTGCAAGACGACTGAATCCAGCTAACTTACTCGAACCTGATGTAAGGTGGCTGAGAGATCATCCACCAAAACTAATCATTGGAGATATAAGAGAAGGTGTGAAAACCAGATCCAGAATTCAACAAGAAGTTGTGTTCACTTGTTTTATCTCACAAATAGAGCCAAAAGATGTGTCACAAGCATTGGATGACACACATTGGATTCAAGCCATGCAAGAAGAGCTGAATCAGTTTGAAAGAAACAAAGTGTGGGAATTGGTTCAAAGACCTACCCATCAAAATGTTATTGGCACTAAATGGGTGTTCAGAAACAAGATGAATGAGGAAGGATCAGTGGTAAGAAACAAAGCAAGATTGGTAGCCAAAGGGTATTGCCAAGAAGAAGGAATAGATTTTGATGAAACTTTTGCTCCTGTAGCAAGATTGGAAGCCATAAGAATGTTTCTTGCCTATGTTGATCACAAGAACTTTATTGTATATCAAATGGATGTAAAGAGTGCATTCCTTAATGGGTTATTGGAGGAAGAAGTGTACGTTGAACAACCTCCAGGATTTGAGCAGAAGACTCTTGGAGATAAAGCATACAAACTCAAGAAAGCTTTATATGGATTGAAACAGGCACCAAGTGTTAGATAAATGTTTTTATCAAGATTTTGATGATTATGTTTAAATGAGTTTTTATACCAAAACAATGTTAATAAATGTTGTCCAAATACTCCTAAATGATTTAAAACGTTTTTGCTAATTTTTGGAGTGTTTCTTAGAATTTATTTTTTGATAAAAATGGACAACACTTTTGATGGTTTTGTTTAAATTGGTTTTTACACCAAAACTATGTTTATAAATGTTGTCCAAATACTCCTATGTGATTTAAAATGTTTTTACTAATTTTTTGGAGTATTTCTTGAAGTTTATTTTTGAAAAAAATCGGACAACATTTCAATTTGGAGGTCGACCGTCGCCAAACGCGTCGACCATGACCGAAGAAAAGAAAATATGAAACAGAACATTCTGAACTCGTAAAAACGAAGAGGGGGACCGATCAAGCAGGGGGCCGACCGGTCGCACCCCCGTCGACCGGTCGCACCCCCCTGACGACCTGTACCTGGATCGTACTAATTTTTTTAAACGGTCGAAATCTTCAACAGGGCAACCGGTCGCCCTATGCTATTTTGTGACAGCAAAGTTATGTTGTTTGAAATTTTTGACAGCAAGATTTACTTTTGATTTTTGTACAATATTTCTACATCTTGTGATCTTCTTTTTGTAGACAAAAGTGAAGATAGAGGAGCCTATGTTGGGAGCCTATGTTGGTGAAGACTTCCCTATAAATAGAGGATGAATTGAAGACACAAGATATAATATATACAAGCAAAACACAAGAGTTGTAATAGCCTAAGTACTTTCACTTGCACATCTTTGAGGTCTAGGCTTTTTGATTCTTGATTACACTTGCACCCAATCTTTGTATTGGTTTCATAGAGTTGTAATCTTGAATTTTGTCCATCATTCAACACAAGACATCCTTGTGAGTATTCTTGTGGTAAGAATACACTTGGGTGATCTAGGTGATAGGTGTTTGAAGAGTGTGGTACCCTCCAAAGGTGGTGAAGGAAGATTGTGGTAATCTCCTTGAAGGTGTTGTAAGAGGATTGTGGTGATCCTCAAGGTGTTGTATTAATTGTGGTAATTAATAAAATCTTTTTTTCTTTTTGAAATCCATCCCGGAGATACTGGGGTGGTAGAGGATTAGGCCCTAGGTGGGTTGAACCTCTTTAAATCAACGAGTGTTGTTTAATTTCCGCATTTACATTCTTGCCATTTACTTGTTGATTCGAAAAAGAGGGTGATTTGCAAAAAATCGGCATAATCGATTACCCCCCCCTCTAGATTATCGTAGCCACTTGGACTAGCAAGTGGTATCAAAGCCAAACTCTTTGGCTAGCTCGTTCCGAGTAAAGAGGAAAGATCCATGGCTACGAATGAAGCTTATCTCACCACCGGCGCCTCCACCAACAAGCCACCACTATTCGATGCCAACAACTATGCATTTTGGAAAGACCGCATGGAGTGCTTTCTACAAGGGTGCGGATTTGATATTTGGAATGTGGTCATTGAAGGTGTTGCTCAACCAACAACAAAATTAGAGGATGGTACCACGACTCCCAAGCCGTTCAAGGAATACGATGAAAATGACAAGAAGGCTTTCTCTTTAAACAGTAAGGCCTTAAACATTTTACATTGCTCTCTTACCGCCACTGAATATAATCGCATAAGAGGCCTACGGTCGGCACATGAAGTTTGGGAAAAATTGGAAACCATCTATGAGGGCACAAAGAAAGTGAAGCAAGCAAGAAAAACAATGCTTGTGAAAGACTTTGAAAATTTCAATATGCATGATGGTGAAAGCATATCAAAAATGGTGGAAAGGCTTGACAACATTGTCAATCCTCTTGTGGCTCTTGGAAAGGTCATCTCCGAAGAAGATAAGGTGACCAAAGTCTTAAATGCCCTTCCCGGCTCATGGTCCGAAAAGGTGACGGCAATCACGGAAGCTCAAAATCTTGAGACACTCAAGTTTGATGAGCTCATTGGGAACCTCCTTATTTATGAAGTATATCTCAAGGAGAGGAAAAATTCTCAACCATCCACCTCTAAATCGGGTACGCAAAATATTATTAAAGGCTTAGCATCTTCTTCTAATAATGTTTATTATGCTAGTTTTGAGGATGATGAAGAAACGACGGCTCTTGTTAGAAAATTTACAAAATTTGTAAACAAAAATAAAGCAAGAAAACCAAGAGACAATTCTTGTTTCAAATGCGGAAAATCCGAGCACTACATAGCCGATTGCCCAAAATTAGCGGAAGAGAAACAAAAGAAGATAAAGCCTTTTCCGAAAAAGAAGGCGTTAAATGCGGACGTCAAAACTTGGGATGAATTACTTGAAACAACCGACGAGGAAGGAGAATCTGAACATGGTTTTATGGCCATAGACGATGAAAATACCGAGGTACGCTCTAATGCTTCATCTTCTTCCCTAGTTGATGAATTACATTGTGATTTTGATGAATTGCAAAATGAGTTTCAAAATTTGATTGTTAAATACAAGAATTTGAAAAAGGAGCATAAAGAGCTTAAACTAGAAAAAGATAAATTATTTACTTTTTATGATTCTCTTGATAAGGCTCATGCTATTACTCTTACTATGGTTCGTACTCTTGAAACCGAAAAACGAACGCTCACAAATGATATTGAAAATTTGAAAAAAAAATATGTGCATCGATTCAATTTAAGTACGGATAAAGTCACAAAAATTTTAGATGCACAAAGAGGTGAGCATTCGAAATTAGGACTTGGTTACAAACCTTTTCAAAATGCTTTTAAGAAAAAAGAACAAGGTCCAACCTTTGTACGTGCTAGTAGTCCTCGTATTATTACTTGTTTTTATTGTGGTAAGAATGGACACTATGCTAGCAATTGTAAATTGAAGAATAATTTTAGCTATTATTGGAGACCTAAAGGTCTCAAGGCTAACCCCCATGGACCCCAAAATTATAGGGTACCTAAAAATAATTCCTTTGTAGGTTATAGGGGCTATAACAACAATGGAAGAATCAAAATGGCTCATGGACAGCGGATGTTCACGCCATATGACCGGAAAGAAAGAACTTTTTACCAACATCAAGCTCCAAGAAGAGGGTATGGTCATGTTCGGCAATGGCAAAGGAAGAATTCTTGGAAATGGAGAAATTGGTAACTCTTCTTTCTCTCTTAGTAATGTTCTTTTAGTAGAAGGGCTTAAGTTCAATTTGATAAGTGTTAGCCAACTTTGTGATTCAAATTATAATGTTGTTTTTAATAAAGAAAAATGCCTTATTTCCAAAAATGATAAAATTATTTGTGAAGCAATTAGAAAAGGTAATCTTTACAAAATTTGTACAAGTGATTTGGTTAGTCAGAATGTTTCTTGTCTTGTCGCCAATAATGATTTAACTAGTTTATGGCCTAGGCGACTTGGGCATGTTGGATACAAAAATTTGCAAACTATTTACAAAAACCAACATGTAAAAGGACTACCCAAATTGAATTTTGAAAATCTTGGCTTATGTGACACTTGTCAAAAGAACAAATTAGTTAAGAGTAGTTTTAAGCCCAAAAATGAAATTTCCACTACCAAACCCCTACAAATGCTTCATCTTGATTTGTATGGGGATATTGGTACGAGAAGTCTAAGTGGAAAACACTACACTTTTGTTATAGTTGATGATTTTTCTAGATATACTTGGGCTCTATTTCTTACAAATAAAAGCGATGTCGTTAATGAGTTTGTTAAGTTGTGTAGACTTATTGAAAATGAAAAGGAAGATACTATTAAGTCTATTCGAAGTGATCAAGGTGGATAATTTGACGGAGAATTTAGAGTCTTTTGTGAAACCAAGGGATATAGTCATAATTTTTTGGCTCTAAGGACACCTCAACAAAATGGAGTAGCCGAAAGGAAGAATCGGACACTTCAAGAAATGAGTCGGTCCATGCTCAATGAATTTTTACTTCCAAAATATTTTTGGACCGAAGATGTAAGTACCGCTTGCTATGTCATTAATCGAGTTTATATTCGTCCTAAAATGAATAAAACTCCATATGAGCTTTGGAAAGGAAGAACTCCAAATATTAGTTATTTCAAAATATTTGGATGTAAATGTTTTATTTTGAATACTAAGGATCAATTAGACAAACTTGATCCTAAGGACGATGAAGGAATATTTATGGGGTATTCAACCAAGAGCAAAGCATATCGGGTTTACAATAAGACTAGTGGGGTTGTTGAAGAATCCATCCATGTCAAATTCAATGAAGCTTCGGGTGTTGAAAGGATACCCAATGATGAAAGTGATGAAGAGGATATTGTTGAACCCATTGTTCAAGATGAAACTCAAAATGATCAACCTTCAAGCTCAAATATTCCTCAAGAAGATAAAGGTGATACTTCGAATCTTCCCGTAGCATTGAAATTTAAGGAGATCACCCAAAAGATCTTATTATTGGTGATCCCTTGATAAAGTAATGACTCGAGGAAAATTTGCCGAGAAAGCTCTTATATCTCAAAAAGAGTCTAAAAATGCTAAGGAAGCCATTGAAGATGAGGATTGGTTTTTAGAAATGCAAGAGGAGTTGAATCAATTTGAAAGGAATGATGTATGGGAATTAGTACCTTGTCCTCCATCTCAAACCATTATTGGTACAAAATGGGTATTTCGAACAAGCTCGATGACCAAGGCAATATTGTTCGAAACAAAGCAAGGTTAGTAGCTCAAGGTTATTGTCAAGAAGAAGGTATTGATTATGATGAAACATTTGCACCCGTAGCACGTTTAGAAGCTATTCGTATTTTACTTGCCTATTCTTGTTTTAAAAATTTCAAGCTTTACCAAATGGATGTAAAATCCGCATTTTTAAATGGTATTATTCAAGAAGAAGTCTATGTAAAACAACCTCCGGGGTTTGAAAATTTTTCTAGGCCTAATGATGTTTATAGACTTAAAAAGGCCTTGTATGGTTTGAAACAAGCACCCCGTGCATGGTATGATAGACTTAGCTCTTTTCTTTTGCAAAATGGTTTTACAAGAGGTAAAGTTGATACTACTCTCTTTGTTTTTGAAAAATGGCAAGATTGCTTATTAGTGCAAATTTATATTGATGATATTATTTTTGGTGCTACTAATGAATCCTTGTGCAAGAAATTTTCTAAGTTAATGCAAGGTGAATTTGAAATGAGCATGATGGGGGAGCTCAACTTCTTCCTTGGACTTCAAATTAAGCAATGCCAAGAAGGAATTTATATTTCTCAATCAAAATATACAAAGGAGCTTTTGAAGAAATTTGGCATTGAAGAAGGAAGAACCGTCTCTACCCCAATGGCAACAAACGTCAAGATTGACAAAGATGAAAAAGGCAAGTCGGTTGATGAATCCAAATATCGAGGTATGATTGGTATTTTACTTTATTTAACCGAAAGTAGACCGGATATTCTTCATGACGTATGCCTATGTGCTCGTTTTCAAAGCAATCCCAAAGAATCTCATATGAGTGCTGTTAAAAGGATTTTTCGATATTTGAAAGGCACTATTCAATATGGTTTATTCTATCCAAAGAATGAAAATTTTTCTCTTAAAGGTTATAGTGATTCGGATTATGCGGAAAATATTGATGATCGGAAAAGTACTTCCGGATCATGTCAATTTCTAGGTGATTGCCTAGTTTCTTGGTTTTCAAAGAAACAAAATTGTGTTTCACTTTCAACAACCAAAGCCGAATATATTTCCGCGGCATTTTGTTGTACACAACTTCTTTGGATGAAACAAACCTTAGCGGATTATAAATGTTCTTTTGAAAGTGTTCCTATCTTTTGTGATAATATATCCGCTATAAACATTGGTCAAAACCCGGTTCATCATAACCGTACTAAACATATTGAGATTCGACATCATTTTCTAAGGGATTGTGTTTCAAAACGAAAAATTGAGATATCTTTTGTACCATCTCAAGATCAATTAGCGGACATTTTTACAAAACCGCTATCTTCCGAGACTTTTGCGTCAATACGAGCTCGGTTAGGCATAATGCATATTGAATGAGGTCTATGATTGCATTTTGCACGCTTTTAAAACTTAGGGGCGAAAAAATGGATTTTTGGTTAAAAACTCGGATTTTGGAAAAACAGAAAGAACATTGGGCTGGTTGGGGGAAGGCCGACCGGTCGCCCATGATGTCGACCGGTCGCCCACCCCCCCAACCGGTTCACCATTTTATGGTTTAAATCGTTTCTGTTTTCAGTTTCAGCCATTTTGGCTCATTTTGTCTATTTTTCGTCCCCTACGCACTTTTCACACAAATTTCACTTCAAAGTTGTTTTATTGCATATATTTTATATTTTGAACTTCATGAGGCTCGATTATCATCATCATTGTTCATCTTTACCGATTAGATGGTAAGAATTTCTCCTTTTAATCTCAATTGGGTTGAACCCTTGAGAATGTGCTTGTATCTTAATATATTGTTGAAATTCTTATATTGATATGTTGTTTATGATGATTGATGATGAATGTATATTGTGGTATTGAAATTGGTGATGAAAATTTTTGGCTTAAACGAATCCCAAAGGCGTTATATTTCTATTGTTTTATTCAATGCACGCCAAGTGTTCGACAAAATGTTTCAATGAAAAATTCATCACCTACATGATTCTCTTGATTTGAAAAGTCTTATAAGTTTATAGAGATCATGTTTTATCAATCAAATGAGCTTTTACAAATCAAATGAGCAATTGTTTCCCTTTATTCGGAATTTAAGCTTAAATGCTCAATATGCTCGATAAATCTATAAAATTGCGCACTTTGATATAATTGAATGATGTTTTTATTGTGCTAACATTATTTTTGATGATTCCAAAGGGGGAGAAACAAGAAAAATGCTCATAAGCTCAAAGAAGCGTAAATAAGCTCGCACGAAAAGCTATAAGCTAAAGCTCTTAAAAGCCAAAAGCTATGGATTATACTTGGTCCATGTGATGTATTATGGACTTTTATACTTGACTTATGATGCTTTTGTGACAGGGGGAGCTTATAAGCTCATGATATTCAAGCTTAAGTTGTAAAAGCTAACCTTTAAGCTTTTAGTTGTTGCTTGTATACTTGTTCTTGATATGCATATTGATAGGGGGAGCTTGTGCAAAAATAATTTTGTAAAATCTTTGCTCCTATCCTTTTGTGTTTGTACTTATGATAAATCTTGCTTGTAATGGTTTGATGTTTTAGACCGGAAAATTGGTTTTGTTTTAAAATCAACTTCCTAAAATTGTTTTGGTTTGTAATCATCAAAAAGGGGGAGTTTGTTAGATAAATGTTTTTATCAAGATTTTGATGATTATGTTTAAATGAGTTTTTATACCAAAACAATGTTAATAAATGTTGTCCAAATACTCATAAATGATTTAAAATGTTTTTTTGCTAATTTTTGGAGTATTTCTTAGAATTTATTTTTTGATAAAAATGGACAACACTTTTGATGGTTTTGTTTAAATTGGTTTTTACACCAAAACTATGTTTATAAATGTTGTCCAAATACTCCTAAGTGATTTAAAATATTTTTACTAATTTTTTGGAGTATTTCTTGAAGTTTATTTTTGAAAAAAATCGGACAACATTTCAATTTGGAGGTCGATCGGTCGCCCAAAACGTCGACCGGTACCTGAAGAAAAGAAAACATGAAACAAAACATTCTGAACTCGTAAAAACGAAGAGGGGGACCGGTCAAGCAGGGGGCCGACCGGTCGCACCCTAGGGCGACCGGTCGCACCCCCCGTCGACCGGTCGACCTCCCTAACGACCTGTACCTGGATCGCACTAATTTTTTTAAACGGTCGAAATCTTCAATAGGGCAACCGGTCGCCCTATGCTATTTTGTGACAGCAAAGTTATGCTGTTTGAAATTTTTGACAGCAAGATTTACTTTTGATTTTTGTACAATATTTCTACATCTTGTCATCTTCTTTTTGTAGACAAAAGTGAAGATAGTCCCACATGACTGCAGCCAAAAGAATCTTGAGATATTTGAAAGGAAGCCAAGAAGTTGGCTTATGGTATCCTAAGGAAGGTGGATTCAAGCTAATTGGTTACTGAGACTCTGACTATGCTGGATGTAGAGTTGACAGGAAGAGTACCTCAGGTACATGTCAAATACTTGGAAATAGATTAATTTCTTGGTTTAGCAAGAAGCAAAATTCAATAGCCACCGCCACAGCTGAAGCAGAATACATAGCTGCGGGCAGCTGTTGTGCCCAAGTCTTATGGATGAGACAGCAGCTGAGAGACTATGAAGTTGAAGAAAAGGAAATTCCAATCATGTGTGACAACACAAGTGCAATTGCAATCACTCAGAATCCTGTATTGCACTCAAGAACAAAGTACATTGATGTCAGATATCACTTCATAAGAGATCATGTTGAAAAGAAGGACATCACCTTGAAATATATCTCAACTGATAAACAGTTAGTTGATATATTCACAAAACCATTATGTGAATCAAGATTTGAAGAACTCAAGCATGAATTAGGGTTAATTGAGCTGAGTTGACACTCAGAAGACTCAAAGAAAAGAGATGGAACATGAAAAGATGAAAAAGAGCTGAACTCTTGATTCAGCTAAGTGAATCAGCCGTATCGGAGAATCAGCTGCATCAAGTTAGCTGATAGTTGAGTACCTATGTGCAAAGAGAAAAGTTAAATCAGCTGAGTCATTTATGAGCAAAGTGACAAAAACGTAGTCGTTTTTACTAAGCGGGAATGTTTTTTTAAGAATGACGTTAGCATAATTATGACGTGTACAGTCAAAAGCTGCACACCAAGATTATGATTGGATATAAATGATGCCGCATTAAATGCAAGAAATTAAATGCCAATCGGCGTGCAAAATCTGAGCCGTTGATCTTGATTAAATTTCAAAAACCACCCGCACGTCCTTTCATAACCCATACATATACCATTTTGTCCGATTTTCTCTCACTTTACCAAAACTGTTCATCTCTCTCAAGAGCAAAGAAAGCATTTTTACTCTCAAAACCCTACAAATTTTCAAAGTTTATTTTTCAAAGTTTCATTCGGTAAATCTTCGAGAAATGGCATCTACGTACGACTTCGTCAAATTGGGAAAGTAAATCCACACGGGATCTACTGTGGATTTCGAGGGCATGATCAAACAAAGGTTAGACGAAACCCTTGTGAAGAAAATAGCAGAGAAGTTGGAGAAATCAGGACTGAAACCCTTTTTGTCGATGAAGTTTCAGATGACCTACGTGTAGGAGGTCGCACAGTTCTATGTGAATGCCGAAGTTCACGATGAGGGCATCAAGTCCTCTGTTCACGGGAAAGACTTCACCATAACTGCCAAGGATTTGGCAGAACATTGTTTGTTGCCGGTGGAAGGAGTGCCGGAGATTTATGAAGCTGATATTAACTTGGCTGCTGCGTGGAAGGAAGTAGCCAAACCCGACTGTGCTGCGAAGGTTGTCTACACAGCTGACAAGAAGCTGTTGAAGGAGGACTACCACAAACTGTTGGACATTGTTGCCAAATGCATAGACATCAAATTTGGAAGCTTTAACCAGCTGTCCAAAACTAAGCTGATCGTAATGGCTGCGATCATTGAAGAGAAGAAGGTGAACTGGGCTGAGTTTGTATACAGCAGACTCTGCCAGAATATTGGGAATAAATCCTTCAAGGAGGATGGTTCGTTTGGAGGATCCCTGGGGTACGGACTGGAGATTGGCCGGATGATGGAAGTTAAAGGAGTCCCTCTTCGACACGGAATGGCGTTCCATGTAAACAAGAAAATGTTCCGGTCTAACCTTTCTGGAGCACAGAAGCGAGCATACGCCGAAAGGGCTGATACGAGTGAGGGGGAATCAGCTGGCCCTGAAGAAACAGTTGTCTCCTCCTCCCCCCAGAAGAAGGCTGCCCCTACAGCTACAAAGAAGACTGCGGCCCCTGCAGCAAAGAAAAAGAAAACAAAAGATGCGCATGCCCCTGCAGCCGAGTCACCTGCCCCTGCAGCCGCAGCGGAGAAGGAACCTCAAATACCTTCTCCGGTTGTCAAGAAAAGGAGGACTGACAAGCCTAGAAAGCCAAATCCTCAGAAAAAGAGAACAGCACCGGCCCCCGCCGCCCAGGACTCGGAGGAAACTGCATCCGAACCAGAAATTCCTCTGGTAAGGACCAAAAGGAGAAGACTTTTCAAGCGATCAGAGCTTGAGAAAATAGCTGAGTCCGCCACTCACCGAACAGATCAGCGGAGACAACTCGGGAGAAGTAGAGTCTCCCGATATTATTGATGAAACGCCAAGTCTGCTTGAAGCCAATCAAAGAGAGGCAAATTGAAGACACATTGTAGTCGAACAACCGAGACACAAGAAGTAGCCGAGAAAGCAAACTCTCCCGCTGACAGGTTGTATCCCCTCCCCGCAATGCTGCCGAGGTGTGGAGCACCAAAGTTTGCTACCTTCAATCCCCGAGAACGAGGGACAGCAAGAAGATGATGACGTGATGATCCTATCCCCACCATATCCGGACATCCAAAATCATATGCGAGAATGGAGGAAGTGGAAGGCGAGTCGATCCAGGAAATTCCAAAGACCGGAGTTTATTGAAGAAGAAGAAGAAGAAGCTGTTGAATTTCTCGGATTGACCATCGTGGTCCAAGCACGGATGAAGAAAATCGCACGATATCTTGCGGATCTTCAAAGACAAGGAGAAGCGAGATCGCGAGAAAGTCAAGCTCGTGAGAAAGTCGATGATCGCCCTCTAATCGAACCACTGTTCATACTCATCCACACCTTGATATCTTTGTCGAGAGAGCGATGATGATCTCGGACCTCTGCCGCCGCAATGAAGAATTGGAAATGCAAAGCAAGCCATGCGAGAAATCCAGGATCTTACATGAGCAAAAGCCGATGGAAGGACTGGAGTCTTCCGGATCACAATCGAACTTGACCCGATGGGAGTGGTGCAACATATTGCCATCATGTCGCCGCCACCACTTCCCATGCTCACTCGAGAAGAAGGTGTTAAAGGAACTGGCGGTGAAACCGGGAATGTGGGGACCCCAATCGAGCCAACCCCTAATGAAGTCGTCTTACCACCGCCCCAATGGCCGAATACTCAAAGGGAATAGCCGAGTCCGGAGACGAGTGACCCCATTCCAAGTCACTCACCGGTGTGTGCCACCGAGGGGATACTCCCTCCACCGCAAAGAAGGTCGAAGGATGTTTGCAAATGACTCCACAACGAATCTTGGAGGCGAAGTGGAGAAGGAACAACAAATGGATACACAAAGAAGTTGTCATGACGAGGCTCGGGCGTTGAGGCTTGAGACTGCCTCGGTGAAGTGCCAATCGCTCTGCGCAGACCAATGACGCTGCTGATGCAGTCGAGGAACATGAAGGAATTGCCCTGGGAGTTAACACTCTGAGCAATGAAAGTGCAATCCATGGAGTTGAGACTCCAGTGGATGCCACCTCAGAAGACCCCAAGACAGCTGACACTGTCGAAGGGACTGTCCAAGGCCTCGCTGCAGTTGAGATTGCAGGAGGTAATGAAGGCCAACGGGAGGTTGAGACTTCCCGGGGTAAAGAGACGGAAGCACAGAACATCCCTCCTACTATCATTGATCCATCTGAAAAGGAGATAAGTGCTCTTCACGATTCCCAAGACAATCCTGATGTAACCTTTCTGGGATCTGAAGGTGAAGACGAAGCTGAGTCATCCCCTATTGCCGATCCAAAAGACTCAGCTGAGGATGTTCTCCCAAGCACGAGTAAGACCGACCTTAAGGCTACTCGCCAAACCTTTAATTTTGATGATGAGCCACCCATGCAAATCTCATCATCGTCCAATGACGCTACTGATATGGCCGAGGACCAGTCAACTCATATGGAAAACCAACAGACCAACGGCTTGAGACAAATGAGGCTCGGCCACCCGGGTCAACTCCACAACAGACCCGCAACAAACAGAGTCAATCACGCGAGGCTCCCCAAGCTGCAGCAGGAACGACTCCACCGGGAACTTCACGAGCACAAGTTATCATTGAGCAGATTCCCGTTGCCCGTGATGATCCTTTTGAAGAATCATTTCCCTTTTCTCTAGAGCTGCCTAGCCTTCTTGAAGAATCAGCTAGAGATCAAAAACGTTTTCATAAACCTGATCCCGTTATTCCAATAGACACCATCGTCCCAACAGACTTTGACTTTGACGCTGCTTGGCCGCCAGCTGAGACAGAAGTGACAGCTGAGGTTCAAGAAGTTTTCAAGGCCATATTTGCAGAGATAGAGAAGATGGTGATGCACCAGGCCTCACTGGACATGAGACTGGATAACCGAGACGCAAATCTAACTGCCGATCTGCAAGGAATAATTGTCAGGATCCGGGAATGGTGGAAACAACAGTAGACAATGCGCGTAGAATAAGCTCGATACTTCAGGACATTGTTCAATAAATTGCTAGTCTGGCGGGCTGAGAATGCTGATGTGAAGAGAAGAATGCAAGAAAACATCGATCGAATGCATGAATCTCACAACACACAGATGCAGCTGCTGCGTGAATTTAATAAGAAGAGCTTATGCGCGTAGAGGAGAACATGGAGAGGAAATTCAGCCTCCTCATGGTTGAAATGAAGCTGGTGACAGCTGAATCCAACGCCACCCACTCCGAATTTCGTGCAGCATACTCTGCAGCAGATTCGAAGCATAACTCAGCTATCACCCGCTTAGACTTCATGATTGCTAGCTTGTTTCCAGGGGTTCCTCTCTCCTTTGATGATGCCAAAAAGGGGGAAGAGGAATACCTAAAGGCGTTGAAAGGTTCTGAAGCTGAGAAGAAGGACGCAGCTATGAAGGAGAAGACAGCTGAAGAACTAGGAAGAGAGAAGAAGGGAAAATCTGTTAAGGGGGAAGGTTCGAAAGATATGACCCTGATGATTGCAAAAACCCCCCAACAAGGACTTGTCACAGCTGATATCATCAGCAAACTCCCAGTGACTCTGCCACTCCAACACTCCGCAGTACCAAGGGCTGAAAAGCAAAAAAAAGTAGAAGCAGGGATGAAGGAGGTGGAAGGAAAGATAGATGCCCGAGTGACGGATATACTAAAACAATATGGAGACATTCCGGCAGGAAGAGACACTAATGCCATTTCAGACGTCGGAACCGAGCCAAGATCTGTTGATGATTTCAAGACGCTCGCATCCGAGGGTTACTTCGCAAATATGTCCATGCTCAAGCCTGGGATTTGTATTTGGAAAAAGGCCTCAAGCTATGTGAAGAAGCTGACAGGCAGCAGACTACTCGCAGTCACTCTGCTGGTCTCTCTGCTGGTCACTCAGCTGGGAAAAAGAAGGCCCCAGTACAATACACGCCTAGAGGCAGAGGAGGAAGCAGTGGAGGAGGAAGAGGTTTCAGACCTAGATCTCTGCCCAAAAACATTGAATATACAGATCCAAGCAAGAAAGGAGGGATCTATTGGGCTAGATTCGACGAAGTAGCCAACCTGCAAGTGGCCAAGAACAATGTTGAGTATGTGAAGAGAATCGAAGAAGAAAATAGAAGACAAACTCAGCTGTGGGAAGAAAGACAAGAAAGAAAAAGAAGAGATGAAGTTGCCAGAAAAGCATATGAGAAAAAGAAAGCAGCTGAAGAAGAGAAGAAGAGAAATAGATCAGAAGAAGACAGAGTTGATGAGGAAAGAAAGAGGCAGCGAAGGAGATGAAGTGCTGATGTCCACCCCTTCATGTATTTTACTATGTAAATGCATCTTTATGTAAGTCTTTTGTACATCGAATAAAATTGTAGAATTTCTATACTTGCGTAGATATAGAATAGCATGGTTACCTTAAGCTCTGTTTAAGCTCTGATACACTCTGTAAACAGCTGTGTAAAGAACAAGAATGTTATGATCAATAAAAGATTGATTCTACGCATACATTCTGTGATTCTACATTGTCTGTACGTATCTTTGTTGTTTAATTATTGTATGAATGTTTTAAGTTTTGTCATCATCAAAAAGGGGGAAATTGTAGGGAAATTAATTTTTAGATTTTGATGAATGCCGTGTAAAACTTAGAATAGAAAGTTGGCACTCCATTTTTGTTGTAAATTGCATTGTAATAGATAGGCTGGGTCGAGTCCGAGTTAAGTCGGCTATGCCGGAATATGCAAGAAGTCAACCGGAGACTAGAAGGAAGACTCATTGTGAGGCGGTGAGTGTGGCAAAGAAGAGAAGACAGAACTCGATCAAGGTGCAAAATTGAGATGCGGTGAGTGAAGTGTCGATCAAGTCAACTCAAGATAGCCAAGTCTCAAGTTGAAGTGACGGATGAGTCATCCATGATTGGAAGTGACTCAAGTCACCTGGGAAGTCAAGGAAATGCGGTCAAGTCGAGATAATCGAAAGAGATCCGTTGCACGTAAGTCAAGAAAATTACTTAAAACAAATAATACTTCCATCTTGCCTTTCTTAAAATGCTCGATCCCTTAAGTGCAAAAGGAATAAACCAATGGGAAGCTCGCACTGTGTCGAACTCAAAAAGTCAAGACTCATTCATACGAGGAAATGTCAATTCCAAGGACTGCAACAAGACAAGCCAACGACCACAAGTGTCTTTTGAAAATTAACCTATCTCTTCAATGGGCAAATTTTCAAAAGAACACTATAAAAGGCTGAGGAATCTATTTGAGAAAAGGTTACCTTGTTACCTGGAACTTTCAAGCTATTATTCAAACTATAACCTACTCAAGTCATTCAAGTTCAATCCTCAAGCCTACATTACGAAGGAAATCAATCCAACACTCACATGTGAAGGAAAGACGACTTCAATCAGTTGAAGAGAAAACATTTGAAGAATCAAGGGGTCTACATTCCACAAAGGATTGTAGAAAGGTTCAAGGTCGAACCAGACTCAAGTTTTTAGAGGGCTTCGTGATCAAATCCAAGAAGCTTGAGCAAGTGGGTTGTAGTAGCAAGGCAACTACCCCCGTGAAGAAGGCCGAGTCGTCACGAGAAGCCACCGTGTGACCAAGGCATCTCCAGACTGAGTCCCAAAGGATCAAGTCAGCTGTGTGATCAAGACTTGCATCTGGACTGATAACCACTTTGTACATTAATCAATACTTAGTGGATTCCTCCAGGAGTTGGAGAAGAGAGGAGTAGAAAAATTACCCCATCTTCGAACCTCTATAAAATTTATTGTGTCATTTACATTTCAGCACTTTAATTTCTGCATATTATTTCAATATTTGCTGATAAATTTGCTATCCAATTGATAATGAACAAAGTGCTAAAACCAAGTATTAAAACAAACTTAAACCAAATTCAAGGGTGTTAAGTCTTCCAAAAATCATATCACGACAAGTTAAGTTTTAGACTAAGCAGCTGAGTTATTCTATCAACAGCTCAATCGAGTCTGTTGAGTGCCTAACTCTGTTGGTTAACTAACTTAGCTGTCCATCAAGGACTTAGCTGTGAAGTATTAACTCTGAACTTTTAACAGGACTAAATCGAAAAATTGGTAAGGTTTATTCAACCCCCCCTTCTAAACCTTACACTCGCACCCCTTGGGACCTACAAAAACCCTTTTGGAAGCCCCATCAAGTCCTCATCTTCCTCACATAACTCCAAAAGCCCTCACTCAGAAAAATTGATGGCCGACACCCCTGTTCCAGATGCTGTCAGAGATAGAACACCATCTGACACCGTATCTCTCCTAACAAGGATCCTTATTCTTCTCCGATTAAGGAGAGTTTGGCACCCCCTGAGAACGTTGTTACTCCTTCTTCCACTCCTACAGAAGTTCCATTACAGAGCATTACACCTCCTTCTCCCAAAACCTTTGTTCCTGCGTCTGTTGAGGATGCCCCTGCATCTAGTACTGAGGATGCCCCTGCATCTGACCCTGTATCTCATCCTGATCTAAATCAAGTTCCAGGTATGGATCCTCCTATCACTGAGACACCCTCTTCTCCGCAGCACTCTACACCCATTATTCTTATCCCTCTCCCGTTCCAACAAGATGCTATTGTTTTTGTTCTTCCTGGGGAAAAAGATAACAAAATTGATGTTGATAACCCCCCAGATTTTGAGGCAATTCGCACAGTATATGGGCCTTTGGGAAACCCTAATGTTCGTCGATCAAAACACATGAGTGAGTACTCCCCAGCAGAATTTGAAGATTCTGATTCTACTCCAGAGGTTTCTCCTAACAAACAACGAAAAGAGGTTGGGGACACCTCTAAAATAGGCAGAGAAGATTTGCATATTCCTCACGTAAGTTTCATTGATTCTGAGGATAATGTGAATCAATTTGTTGTTCAGCCCAGAGATCCTATGCAGACGAGCCCTATGAAAGTGATTATGACGTGCCCTTGGCTGAAATGATCCAGAAAGCCAAGAAAGGGAAAAGTGTTGCCAAGAATGTGAGCACATCCAAGTCCGCACCTACAGTAGCTGAGTCGAGTTCTGAAATTGATGATTCAAGCGATGAGGATTTTGATACCTCAAAGGAACCAGTTACAGAGATTTATTATGAGGCCCTGGTTGAATAAGTTGGGGATGAACTGATTGCAAAAGAAAGACAGGAAGCCGCTGAAGCTGATGCGGAAGAGGATGTGATGTCATCTGACGACACATCTTACTCTGAGTTCGATGTTGGGAGAGCTCACTTCGAGTCCTTCTATACTCCCTCTACTGCTACCAGGTTCCATGCTTTAATTTCTCGTGCTTTTATTGATGAGAGATGCAGAGATTATGAACACTTCGCCCAGTATAATTTAAACAGAGTTTTTGAGGAAAGGAACTTTATTACCATTATTGATATTGTCATGCCTTATGTTGACACTGTTGTTTGTGAGTTCTATGCCAATATGTCTCCCAGGATTATTGTTTGAAGATCTCCCAAGTATGGGAAAGTGTTTCTTAGAAATAGGATTTACCAGTTCAATCCTACAATCATCAATGAGTTCTTCGATGTGCTTGACTTCGAGGAGGCTGAGGTTCCCTCTGAATTTAATGAAATGACCAAGTGTTTAACAGGTGGAAGGGAACTTGAATGGCCAGCACATCCCAAGAAACTTCCATCAGCACGGCTCACTTTGTTCTGTGGATTTTTTCATAAAACTTGATGTGCTAATTAGTCACCCTCCAAGAATAATTACATGGTGACTCGAACTGATGCTCGAGTGGTGTATCAAATAGGGAAGGGTCTACCTTTCAATTTTGGGAAGTTAGTGTTTAAGGAGGTGACATTCTTTGCAGACAGCAGGTCCAAGTCTTAGTCCCTACAATTTCCAAGCCTCATCTATAAATTTCTAGTCTCTCAAGGGTTTGGACCAAGACCCCGTGAACTTTTCACTAATCCACCTGAGTTTTTCCATGCTTCTCGCCCACTGCTCAGCTCGAAGAATAAGAGTGTTGATTTGCCCCTTGTGTATCCAGGGGATGCCCCACCTGCTCCAGAAACTCCTATCACTAATGCTCCTCCGTCTGTTGAAACCCCTGTTTCTCAGTGTCCCATATGTGGCCTCAAATGTGATCCCGGATGTTGGCAACATTCAGGCTCACATTTCCTCTAACATTCCCTCTGTCCCTGTTTCTGTGGCTTTCTTACAGGTACAACTGACTTTTGCTTAGCAATAAATTACTCATTTTACTGCTCTCTGGATGTAATTGCAAAATATCATTGGCTCGCTTTCTGGCTAAAAAGGGGGAGAGAATTTAGCTGTTGGATCGAGCAATGTTGTAGGGGGAGTTATGGCTGTTGAGGCTCCTGGGAATGCTTCTCAAATTTCTGAAAATGCTGATGTTCAAGATGTTGATGTTGCACCTATGACTGGACAGGGTGAAGGCCTTCAACTTGATTTTGAAGGGCAGATGGATACAAATATTCCCACTGATGAATTATATGATATTTAATTTTGGCATGTACTAAAACAATTCTCTAGTTAGGATTATTTGCTTTTGGTGGTTGATTACTTGATAAAACTCTACTTATGTTTATTTTACTGCAGTTATGAATGTGCCCTGAAATGTGATTACATCTGTTTCAGTATTTTAACTCAGCGTGATATTGAGGGTAGTTGATATATTTAGGGGGAATTGGTTTGTTTTGTGCTTGATATGTATTTTGTCCAGAAAGGAAAAAAGGGGGAGATTGTTAGGGCGACTTTTTTTCGCCTAAGACAATTTCCAAAATAAAAAGATTGTATTTTAATTGTTTTGCCTTTCTAGACTTATGGTAAGATTGAGTTGGATGTAGATTAGGAAATAAATCATATTGATATGGTATAGATATATTAGGACTCTTTTATATTTATCTTGTTTCCTAACATAAGTGATATACTTGTCATATATTTGTATATATCTTCTTTGCTTGTGTATTAGGACTCTTTGATGGATTTGGATGCCTATATAAAGAGAAGATTTCCAAAATAAAAAGATTGTATTTTAATTGTTTTGCCTTTCTAGACTTATGGTAAGATTGAGTTGGATGTAGATTAGGAAAGAAACCATATTGATATGGTATAGATATATTATGACTCTTTTATATTTATCTTGTTTCCAAACATAAGTGATATACTTGTCATATATTTGTATATATCTTCTTTGCTTGTGTATTAGGACTCTTTGATGGATTTGGACGCCTATATAAAGAGAAGAGGACGTCCATAATCTACACACAAGAAATACACCATAGATACAAGAGACTTGAGAGAATTAAGAGTAATTCAAGCACAAGTAACCTCACTGTACTGGATGCGATCTCGAATGTGACTATATCAGAGATAACATTCAGTCCTGCATTTGTGTTTGTTAGCTTTTTCATCCATAGCTTTTTGTATTGTAATAAACGTAGTCCACACATGTCTATTGTTGGGTGAGTTGTATTACAAAGTTTAAATCTACTTTAGATAGGAGTTTTTCATTGATTTTCTACTAGTTGATTTTAGTATTCTTTGTATACGGAATCAAATGTTTTTACTAGTTGAAAATTTTGCCATATTGGCACATCTACAAGCTAGTTGGCTTGTAGATAAATTTTACATCTTGTGTCTTGTTTCCATTTTCTAAATTCCGCTGCATGTGATTGTAAATGTGACCACATCTGCAATCACATCCATAGTCTGCAAAACTTTTGGTATTTATCCGTGCTATAATTCTTTCACCTTCCAAGTACCCTTATGCAAAAGTGGTCAAAGATTCTCCAAAGGCAAGACAAGCTATACAACAAGACAAGCCAGATACAATATCGGTTTATCTTCTGCACTGCTTCATCCCTCCGCAGCACCAGAGCTGTGGGCTATTTTTTTAGGCATCAAACACCCCGCTTATAGGGTGGGGGATGAAGGGCACATCCCCAACCTTTTTATTGAATCAAATATTTACACATTACAAGAAGGATATATCACTCAATGCCTTTGACATTTCCTGAAAGAAGGCAAACCTATCTGATCAATTCTACTAAATCTTGATGTTCTATGAGGTGTAGTGAGATGCGAGAACCCTGTACATTGAGAAATAGTAAGGCCTAGTGAAGCAAGACTACCAGCAACCCTATTCTCTTCTCTAAAGATATGAGAAATACAAAAAGATCTAGATTGTAATCTATTACGAATTTGAACAAGAGTGTGGCCAATTGACCAATGTCCAGACAGTTTTTTAGCAATAGTGTTGCATAAAATCTGAGAGTCAGTTTCAATCCACAATCTTGGTATATGCCATGTGTGAAGAAAATTGAGAGCAGTTGCAAGAGCCTGGAATTCAGCTTGAAGTGGTGTAGAAAGACCATCAATAGGTGCAGCAAAGGCCCATAGAACATCACCCCTATGATTTCTAAGAATGCCTCCTAAACCAGCAGGAAGATTGTGGTCCTTGTACGCACCATCAATATTGAGTTTAAACCATGGAGGTTTGGGCGGTTTCCAAATAACAGGAACAAGTTTTGGGTGAGCTGGGGGTGGAAAAAATATCCCCCTACTTGCAGCAATTTCCAAATAACCTTTCCATGTTTTTCCCTGAAAAAAATGAGACTTTGCAAGCAATGATATATGAGAATCCACCTGATGAATAATCCTAAGAGCAGAAAATTTGTTGTTATCATGTTTGGAACTATTTCTCTCTTTCCAAATGAACCAGAGAATAAAACAAAGTGCGAGCCAAGTAATATGTGGGGTGTGTGCAAAAGGAGTAGTGTTTTTCTAGGCAGCCAAGAAAAGATTAATGTGCTCAGTGTGTGGCTTCTGAATTCTAAACCATGAATCATAGTGGTCCCAAACGCTTTGAACATGATCATTAGATAAAAATAATTGAGAGAGAGTTTCCACTTGGGGTAGTTCTTTGCAGCACTGGCATTTGGAGTCCGGAGATATGTTTCTTTTTTGGAGTTGTGCATCATTGGAAGCCTGGTTTGGATAAGCCTCCAAAGGAAAATAGACATAGATGGAGTAAGATAAGCATTCCAAAGAGCAGAAAAAATATTGTTGGGGGTTATTCTGGGCAGGAGAAAAGAGTAGGCAGAAGCAATGGAGAATTTGCCATTAGGAGCAGGCTTCCAAGCCATAGAATCAGTTTTGTGCACAGAAATGGGAATTTGACATAGTTTAACAGCCCAGACAGGACCCACAATGTTGTAAAGCCTATCAGTATTCCAAGCACCATTAGTCCAACAAAATTCAATGGCAATGTTCTCAAGACCATATTTATCACCAGGAACAACATCAATCGAAGGGGTGGAATCACACCAAACATCATACCAGAAACTAATATTACCAGATCCAATAGACTAAATAATATTAGCATTCATAGTATCTCTAATATGGCATAATCGTTTCCAAACAATGCTATCCAGGGGATTAGGGGAAACAAGACAAATGGGCATACCACCAGCATATTTAGCATGAATAAACTGAGCCCATAAAGACTGATTTTCTCTCAAACTCCACCACAATTTCATAGTAAAAGCAGTAACCAGGGTGTGGATGTTTTTAATACCCAGATCCCCCTCCTGTGTAGGCTTGCAAATATTTTTCCAGGCCACCAAGTTGATTTTCTTATCATTAGCAGTGTGACCCCAAAACAATCTAGCCATAATTTGCTCCAATTGTTTAATAATAGCCTTAGGAGGCTTGATGACTTGAATCAAATGTATGAACATTGAGGTCAAAGTACTTTTGATTAAGTCTGCCACCAAAGGATAAAAACTTCCATTCCCAACCATGAATTTTTTGTTCATTTTAGTGATCAGAGGGATAAATAAATCCTTATTTTTATGACCTTTATATAAAAGGGCCCCCAAGTAAGACGCATGCAAAGGTTGATTAGAAACTGAGTGAACTGACCAATTCTAGCAACTCTATGGGGGGGAAGTTGAGCATCAACAATAAAAGCACTTTTGGTTTTGTTAACTAACTGGCCAGAAGTAAGACAATAGAAATCAAGAAACTCCACAAGAAGAGACATAGCATGCTCATCATCATTAGAAAAAATAATAATGTCATCAGCATATGCAAGATGAGAGATAGGGAAACCACCTTGAGTGTTGTAGTACATGAAAGGATTAAGAGAGAACAAGTGATTCAACCCTCTAGACAAGAACTCAGCAGCCAAGATAAAAAGAGAGGGAGATAGAGGGTCACCTTGTCTCAGCCCTCTACCAGATTTGATGTAACCACAAGCATGCCCATTCACAAGCACAAAGAACCAACAATTAGACACAACATTGTAGACAAAATTTATCCATCTATCAGGAAAACCCATTCTAAACAACATCAACTTAAGAAATGGCCATTGGACTCTATCATAAGCTTTAGCCATATCAAGCTTGTAAGCCACATTTCTTGGCTCAGAATGACATTAAGAGAATGAATTAATTCCTGAGCTAACAAAATATTATCACTAATGAGCCTATGTCTAATAAATCCACTCTGATTAGGAGAAATAAGAGTAGGAAGCAGAAAAGCAAGCATGTTATTAAGACTTTTAGTGATGATTTTGTTAGACACATTACACAAGTTGATAGGCCTATAGTCAGTCCAATTAGCAGGATGAATCTTTTTAGGAATAAGAACAATGGTGGTTGAGGTATAACTCTTGGGAAGAGTCTGGCCTTCAAAAAAATCCTGAATAGCAGAAAGCACATCCTGATGGATAATCTCCCAGCAACACTGAAAGAAGTGTGAGGAGAATCCATCAGGGCCTACAGTATGGTCAGGGCTAATGGAAAAAATCACATGTTTAACTTTCTCAGCAGTAGGGGAAGCACACAGAGTATTGAGGTCAGTATCAGCAGGAAGCTGGGGAAAGGAAACGAGCAAGCAAAATCTGCAATAAGGGTATTATTAGAGAAGTATTGGGAGAAAAAGTTAACAAAAGATCTCTGAATATCAGCATCAGTGGTAAGAACAACACCATTATTAGTAATGCTATGAATCATAGTTCTAATCCTTTTCTCTCTCACCAAGTTATGAAAATATTGAGTATTTATTTCCCCCTCCACCACCCACTTACATGAAGACTTTTAATTCCAATAATCCTCCTCAAGCTTTGTAGCCATGACTAATTGAGCAACAGCCTGGTGAAGACTAGTTCTATTACTAGGGGAAGGATCAGAGTCATAAGTTCTCTCAGCATTATGCACATTCTGTTTAGCCTGTTTGAGATTAGAAAAAATATTTCCAAAAATATTTCTATTCCACCATTTCATCTTTTGTTTCACTCTAATTAACTTGTAATGTAAATTAAACAAACCAGAAACATCAGTAGGGGACCCCCAAACCTGGGCCACAGTACAAAGAAAGTATTGATGCCTAGCCCACATTTTCATGTATCTAAAGGCAGCAGGAGGTTTATTAATAGTGAGGGAAGCCTGAAAGAGGAGAGGAGCATGGTCAGAATGGACTCTAGGAAGATGAATGACAGAGGATTTAGGAAATAAGTCAGCCCAAGGACCATTAAGCAGGATTCTGTCTAATCTTTCCATAAGACCATACCTAGCCCAAGTATGCATGTTAGTACCCTCAAAACCAGCATCAACTAGACCACAATCACTAATCATTTGACCAAAATCAATCATATCAAGAGTTCTATTAGTGTGATTACCAGTTCTTTCCTCAGGGGACAGAAAACAGTTAAAGTCTCCTCCAACTAACCAAGGTATGGTAGAAGTAGAAGTGGTAAAAGATTTGAGATCATTCCATAAATCCCTCCTTTCAACTCTAGTGCTTTTAGGAAGACTTGCATAAATCCCCATAAATCTACTAGTGGGGTTATTACCAATACCCCTTACATTCCAAACCAAAATAGGAAGACTCATAGTTTTTTCCTAATTCTAGGTCTCTGAGGCCTCAAAGGCTTGTCTGGAGCTTTTTTAGGAGAAACTGAGACATCTCTTTTGTGTAGAGCTAGAGCTTTTTGAGTGGAGAACTCCTCCTAGTCTTCATAGAAGGGAGGAGAAATCTCCTCAACCCTCTTAGAAGTGGAGATGTGGTGAAGAGAAGACTGGGGAAACCCTCTCTCAGAAATATCCACATTAGGATTAAGGTCCTGTAAAGGAGAAAAAACATTGTGACTACTAGAGGGAAGAAATTTAGCATTTTGACTCAGACCATTATGTGCAGAACTCTTACTAGAAAAGGCAGGGGTAGTGTGAGGAGATGGAACCAAGCTGGACTCAGCTTGCTTACCAACTTGAATCCATTCCTCAGTAACATGTTCAGAGTTAGGCAAGGAACTACCATGCACAGCAGGAGATTGTCTAAGAGGAGGATCCTCTTTTAAACTAGGGTGATCAGGAGGGGAAGTTTCCTGAGGTTCATTAACCCGCTGAGGAGATGCAGGTCTAGAAGTGATTTTTTTGGTAGGTCTAGATGCATTCCCAACAGTGTAACATTGTGAAATGTCATGTCCTGTATGTGAGTACCCCTGACAGAACTTAGGTAGTGACTCATACACAACCTTTTGCTCCCAAATATCAGAACTTATTTGAAGAAAAATAGACTCCTTCCTAGGAGCTGTAAGATCTAATCTAATGCAAACACGAGCTAGAGACAGCCTAGTGCAATTAGCAGTGGATCTATCAATTTGAATTGGCTGCCCTAAGAGCTTAGCAAAACTAAGCAATGCAGGCTTAGCAAAGAGATGAATAGGCAGACTAGGAAGTCTGATAAACACAGGAATGATAGATGACTCTTTACGAACAGAAAATGACGGACTCCATTTAAAATTCGCATAGGTAAATCATTAACAAACCAAACAGGACGTAACCAGATTCTCGCAAAATCATATTCATCACAGAAAATAAGCACCACATGTCGTAAATTTAAAACACGAATATCAACAGATCCTTTGAGTTTAAGATTGTCCAGGAATTTACGAAGCACAATAATACTAGAATGTAAATTCCCATTTCTGTGCCAAACTCTTCGATTCAAGCTTAGAGAATTGTAAAATTTCTTTCTCGTTTTCATGAATAATAGCTCCAAAGCTAGGAGTGGAAGGATTAGAAAGCAATAACGTATCAAAAATCTCTGAAGGTCGTTTGGCAACCACATCGGCGAATGATTTATTGGTCGGTTGTGTAATAGGGACCTGATCAGAGGATGCAGGTATAGGAGGCTGGGGCTTGGATTGGGACGAGCAATTAAGCTTAACTTCGAATTACAAATAGGCGAATTCAGAGCAGATTTAGAATTTGATGTTCGAGCATGTGTTGGAATCGGGGGGAAGTCAATTAAGTTGGCCGAAGGAGGAGGCAAATCCAATTCAGCTTCCATTGATAACCAGCTCCAATAGAATCAACATGTGAAGAACAATCCGAAGTGAAAAAACAATGATCACAAACCAAGTTTGGAATCACTAGCACCATGGGAGAGAATATCAGAATAGTGAGAGAATTTTTGTGAGTGCATGGTTTTTGGAGCTGGGGGGCTTATGTTGGGGATAAACGACATTTAATTATTTAATATATAATTCGGTTTTATATTAATTTAATATTAATTTTCCAATGAGCTCTTAATAAAATAACCCGGCCCAAATATGTTTGGGACTGACCCATAGGCCGATTTCTCCAACGCGGACTGGCCCATAGGCCAAATTCTCCTACACGACCCACAGGACCCATCTCCCAGGTATAAAAATGTCCCTCTTCTTCATTTGTAACTTAACTAACTCATAATTCTCCAACGCATTTAATTCGGTATTCAATTACTGTTTTCTTCTCTGGTTGACCGTGCAGACTTGAGCGTCGGAGGGGCCTCCCTGGGACATCCACTGGGGCCCTCTAACGTTTGCACGTATGTGCAGATAAGTTCCCAGTCAAGAGATTTTCCAGCTCTTGAAGAAAAAGACTTGAAGACTTCCCATTGGGAAGAAGGATTTCGTCAACCCCGTTGACTTAGAGTGATCTGCCCAAAAAAGTAGCATCAAAACTAAAGTCAGAAAAATGTGAAGTTTGAATTATCTGCGACACTATAATTTTTTTTGAAGTCGATGCATAAAATATATTCGTGAAAATCCAATTGTGCTCCTTAGTTTTGGGATCATGAAATCTTTGGTTTAGGCATCTTTTATTCTTCCATAGCCAGTCCTTTTACCACCACTTCTTCAATTTCAAGCCTTGTCACCAACAACCTGCCAAAAAACTAGTATTAATAGAATATAAGCAAGGGATCAGATTCACATAAAGATCTGGAAAAACTAGATTATGTACAATGATTAATCAGTTAAATACTTGGTTTAATAATAATTTTTTATGGAGTATTAGAGTATGTGAGAGAAGAATCACATTCCTATGGCCCAAGTGAACTTTATTCCATCGGTATTGCTATTAGCTATGAAGTAATAACATTTAGGTTGTAATTCAATCTAATTATAAAAAAGAAGTTCTCTTTCAAACTTACAAAAGTATCACCTTGCATCTTGAGATTTGTATTTCAATAACAAAAACCCTTCAGTAGGTTCAACTTGTAGAATATAATTACATATCAAGGCCTTATTTGTAATTTGAATGCTAATTGAATTTTTTTGTAATTAGACTAGACCGTGATCGGGTATTTTTGTAATTTAACCATAACATTATCCAACCATAATATCTACCAGATATTCGAGGCAAATATTCAAAGTTTCCTGTAGTTGAAACATAATGTCATCAAAATCACTGCCAGAAGCTGAAGATTTTACCAATCCTAGTTAAGACATGTTCAAAAACTCAGTTAGTTTACAGTGTGCTAAGTAAGCACAAGCCAAGTTTGTTTCAATTTAATTAGCTATAGTCTTGTAAGGATCATTAGCAATAGGGCTTGTGCTTTAAGAATATACTCTTTCCTCTCTTGATCTTAAGAGCGCCTCTAGTAAAAGATAATTATAAAAACTACCCCGAGGTTTGACTTAATTACGAATAATTCAGTTATCTTTCAAAATTACGAATACCCGAATGACGTGTTACAAACACCCCATCTTGAGGGTACAGTTTGTAAGAGAGAAACAAAATTGCTTTTAATTAGATAAACCTCAGGGGTAGTTTTATAATTAACCCTAAATACATAAGAAAATCTTCATGAGCCTAAGTTGGCTTAGCTCATCCTTACTTTGAAAAGATAAGAGCCAGAAAGTTGATGAACACAAAATTGATTAAATTTGTGAGGCTATAAATGAGCAGTTTTCATCAGGATTTAAATTCTAATCTTGCCTTTCCCACAGTTGCCCTGTTTAGTGAGTCAGTTTACCAGGAAAAAAAGCTTGCTGGGAAAAAAGAGCATCTATTCCAAGGGTGAGCCACTAGTAAGTGAACAATATCAAGAAGAGTTGCTATTTTCACTTTTTGCAATGAAGAGACACTGAAAAAAAGCACCCAATACCTAATCTGAAAAGAATCATAGTGACAAAAAAGATGGTGGCCACATTCAGATTCTTTTGGCCTCTACAATCTTAGTGTTGTAATTTCTTGATAAGGTAATTTTAGTATTTGAATATTTTACCCGTAACTTTTAATGGTCAAAGATATTTTGGATATTTTGAAAATAAGGGCATGATAGGAACAAATGAAATATTGAAACACCTAGTTGGAACCAATATGGTAATATCTCAAAAACAAAAAAATCAGAACTTGTAGGATCAAAATTGCAAAAATCAGAACTTTTTGGACCAAACTTGCACATAAACAAAATCTCATGTATGGATGAAAATTGCTATCTAAAATATTTACACGATCAAAATTTCTAGTCTCCTATAGTTACGAGACCAATTTTGCAATTACATGCCTTTTGTCTTTTGCTTCTGTAACTTTTCTTCATCCACTTGAGATCAAGTTTTTCTATATAAAAGGAGTTCACCTGGTAGATTTTCAATTCAAAAACAAAACAGAACAAAATCTTTCTTGCACCTCCATACTTATTTCTTGCACCTACAAATTTGCACCTAGGCTAAAACAAACATGAGAATAGGCATGGGGATCTTTGCATTAGTCGACGAACACAAGGGCAAGAAGGGGAACTCAGCTTCTCCACAAAGGCCTGCAGTTAAACAAGAATGTGTGTATCAATATCAGTCACCGCAGACTCATGTTTGTCAGGTAAAGCCCGTTTCTGCCAACGACAACGTTACGAACACCTTTGAGGCGGTGCAGCTTCTTGATGGAGTGTCGATTGTGGACCGTTCCAAGAGGAAATCCATAGCTATGGCTTGTTAGTTACATATGTAACGATAGAATTTTGCCTCGGCCAAGAATGGATGTTCTTACATATAGTAGTTAAGCAAACTCATGTTGTGTGATCCTAATATTGGAGTCACTACTTGTACATATTAGTTCTAACTAGCAGTAGCTTTTAAGAGTGTTAATGTTTGGTGGATTAATTCTCAAAGTCATCTTCCAAATTAAACTTTTCCGTTTAAGTAATAAATCCTGAGTGAGAAAAAGTTGAGACAAAACCATATAATTGAGAGTGAAATACTGGATATGATTAATGCAAAGAGAACTCGGAGTTTTTTTCATGGACTCTTATACAAACTATTCACTTATCAACTAATACCTATCCTCCAAGTGTCATAATAACCAAGAACTGCAGGGCCGGATTTGACATGAATCTCATGAAACAATCACCTCATAACTTTTAATTATTGTTAAGGAGTGAAGTCTTTCATTACAAGTTGCTGAAGCCAACATGGAAAAGTTCCGTGATTCCCAAACGAAAGGAGAGGGGACGGAAATGGAAAACTGAGCTAAAGAATGAGCAATTGTGTTTGTCAATCTTCTAATACGAACCAATTTGGCATCAATAAAATTAGGGATAATCACAAAAACTATCCCCGTGGTTTGGGTTAATTACAAAAAACCCGCAATTTTAGCAAAATTACAAAAGCCCTGTGAGATTTGATTTTGTATTACATTTTACTCCCTTCATAAGCAAAAATATTTCAAACACTCCCTTTATTTATTTATGCTGAATTATGAAGTCAGTCCATCGGTCTGTGACTTATGAAGTCATTGCTAGGATAACGGATCATTCTTTTTTGTGCATTTTGATAATCCTCGGGAAGTCATCATTTCACACAAATGGTAACCTTTAAAAAATATATGGATTCATGGACACTAGTTGACTATCGTCGAGGATTGAATTAAGAGATAATTACAATAATACCCCTCAGGTTTGGTCTAATTACAAAACAAAACCAAAGAATTTTGAAAATTATAAAAAACTTCTTGATGATTTTTTTGTCTTACAGCTTACGCTTTCAAAAATCTCTAGTTTTTTTTTTTTGTAATTAGCTTAAACCTCTGTCATATCCAATGGACCTAATGGTAAGAAAGAACATATTATTGCCCAAAATGAAGATCAAGGTTTAAGAAGGAGCAATCGTGAGAAAGTTAGTCTCAAACATCTAGTAGAATATACCATGTGATTGGTTATGAGAAATAGCATCTTTCAGTTATAGAGAGAGATTAGAAAATTCAGAAGTGCGCACTATGCATAGTTGTATAAATATATGATGTATGTTGGAGTGAGAATATTCAGAAAATATAGCATCATTTTTACTCGTTTCTTTAATTTTGAATCCGTTCTTTCATTTAGTTGTAGTTCACACCATCTGGTGCTTTCATTACGCTCCTCGGCAATTATGGATGACGGGATTGGCTCAAGACTTTGGATGATACCGTCACAAAAATTTAGGATACTTTGGATACTCATTCAGCACAACTTGCTGACCAACAAAAATCTTTGGTGGACATTTTTGCCAAGCTCTCCGATCTCGATGGCAAATTAGTGCGCACTCTTGAGGTTTCTGCTAAATCGACCGCTCCACAGTTCTCTTCCGTTCCCATCCACTCATCTCCATCCCCATCGCCACGCTATGTCCTCCGTTCCTCGTCAACCGGGGTATCGCATCCTTCGTCGTCGCTTCCACCTTATTCGGTGTTTATGAGTGGACCGCTTCCATCATTGCCTCAGTTCACGACTATTCCACCTCTTCCTCCTGCACTTGCAGCCCTGACGGCGACTCATGGTCTACCCTCTCACGGTATCTCATGTCATTTTCCAATTAAGTCTTTTAATTTGGGCCCGCACAACTCATGCGGGGGATCCACCACGTCATTCGGTCACTCGAACATTCTTCGTTCTATGAAGTTTGATTTTCCACACTTCAATGGGGATGATCAGGTGGGTTGGATTATTAAGGCGGAACGTTATTTTGCTTATTACCAAATTTCCGATGATCAGAAAATTCTCATTAGCTCGTTTCATATGGAGGGTTGGGCTTTGCAATGGTTCCAATGGCTTTCAGAAAATCGTCAAGTGGTTACGTGGGATCAATTTGTCCGGTCTTTAGAAACGCATTTTGGGCCTTCCGAGTTTGAGGATGTTTAGGGTGTTCTTGCCAAATTACTACAAAATTCCACTATCGATGAGTATATTGCTCAGTTTGAAAATTTATCTATACATACCGTTAGCCTATCTGCTACCTTCCTCCTTAGTTGCTTTGTGGCCGAATTGCATCAGGATATTCAGGCGGAGGTTCAGGCCGCACGACCCACATACATTCTTCAAGCTATTTCATTAGCCCGACTGCACGAAGCCAAGCTCGAGGACCAGTGCAATTTCTCACCCACCTAGTATTCTAGAGGGCTTCTTATTTTCGGCCCACTTCAGCAATTAATTCATCCACGGGGTCCCAACCCAATATACGACCTCCCAAATATCAGCACACTTATAATGGCGCAGTTTCTCCAGTCGTCTCCTCCCCACACCCTAATCATAATTTTCTGTTGTCTTCTCGAATAATTCCTCAGAATCCCCAAATTATCACCCACAAAATTTCTTCTAAGGAAATGATCGCACATCGTGATAAAGGGTTATGTTATTATTGTGATGATCCGTACACCCCGGGCCAACGATGTAAATTTAAACCTCAATTTTTTTTGGTAATGGCGGACGGTGTATTAGATGAGGTACACGCTGACTCTCAGCTCGAAGAGTCACTGTCGTTGGATGGGTCAGGTGCGTTCTTGGAGATTTCATTGCACGTGATGTTCGGAGTGCCATCCCCATCGACGTTTCGGTTTCGTGGCACCTTGGTAGGTCATTTTATGAAAGTGTTAATAGACAACGGGAGTACACATAATTTTGTGCAGTCACGGGTAGCTAAATTTCTCAATTTACTAATTGAGCTAACTACGTTTTTTACGGTCGTGGTGGGTAATGGCCAGAAATTATCTTATGTAGGGTGTGTTCGTTGAACCAACTTGGTTATTTAGAGTCACCTTGTTTGACAATTTATATTTTCTACCCCTAGAAGGTTTGGATGTTGTCCTTGGAATTTGTTGGATTTCAACTCTCGGCCCAAAATTATGTAGATCTCACTATGTGATTTCAGACCAATGGTTTGGAGGTATTATACGCCCTAGTACAAGCCTGTTTCATCACCGGTATTGTTGGCCAAAAAGTACAGCACATGGCATTTTTGCACCGACTATTGTGCTGTAAATGTAATTACGGTAAAAGATAAATTCCCTATCCTGACAGTTGATGAATTAAAGAATGAATTACAGAGTGCCCTCTATTTTTTGAAGTTAGATCTTGGATCCGAATACCACCATATTTGGGTTCACCCTGAATATATGCATAAAACCGTTGTCCGAACACATAACGCTCATTACGAATTCTTAGTAATGTCATTTGGCCTCACCAATGTGCCTGCTACAATTCAAGTTGTCATGAATGATTTATTCAGACCTTACCTCCGATGTTTCATGTTAGTGTTCTTTGACGATATGCTCATCTATAGTAGGGATTTCTCGCAACATTTAATTCCTTTGCAGCAAGTCCTGGAATTACTACGAGTTAATCAATTTTATGCTAAATTATCAAAATGTGTGTTCTCTAAATTGACAGTTGAGTACATAAGCCACATCATTTCCTATAATGGTGTGGCTATGGATCCAAAAAAAGTTGAGGTTGTCCTCCAGTGGCTTATTCCCTCAACCATTAAGCAGTTGCGTGGGGTTTTGGGTTTATTGGGATACTACCGGTGTTTTATTAAATGATATGCATCATCGCTGCTTCTCTCACTGATATATTGACGCACAAAACTTTTGATGGAATATCATTGCACAATCGGCATTCTAGGCCTTACAACATGCTTTAATTTTAGCTTCAAATTTTGATTCTTTGAGATTTTGATAAACCTTTCGTTGTGGAAACGGATGCATCTAGCATTAGATTAGGTGTTGACTTATTCAAGATAACAAACTTGTTGCGCACCATAGCTAGAAATTGTGTGCTAGAGCCTAGAATGCCTCTACTTACCATCGGGAAATGATGGCCATCATTTCGACCATTGCAAAATAGCGTGAATATCTTTTTGGCCACCATTTTATAATCCATACTGATCATTGTAGTCTTAAGGCTTTGATGGAGCAAACCATCCATGCACCGGAGCAACAAAATTGGCTTAACAAATTAGTGGCATTCAACTTTTCAATTGTTTACAAATCGGGCTGCGAGAATGTTAATGCTGACGCTCTACCTCGCAACCCTGTTTCAACATCTTGCTTTGGTTTGACCGTCGTTCGAGTGGGATTTTTGAAACAATTGCGTACTGTCCATAATTTTGACCCAGATATGATATGTTTAAAACAACAAATTGCACTTCAACCGAATGATTGTTCTTGGTATAGCATATCAGATGGCTTAATTTATTTTAAACGTCGATTGTTGATTCAACCATCATTACAACGTGTGGTGATGATAGAGTATCATGATTTATTAGTAGGAGGCCATGAGGGGGTACTCCGAACATTTCACCGTATAGCATCTAATTGCTATTGGAAAGGCATGAAGACTGATATCCAAAAGTATGTTGCACAATGCCTGGTGTGTCAGCAGGCCAATGCCTCTACATTGGTACCCGCCGGCTTACTCCAACCATTGCCCATTCCAAATCAAATCTAGAAATATATTTCATTAGATTTTATCATGGGACTACCACCATCAATAGGGTACACCGAAATTCTTGTCGTGGTGGATCTCTTTAGTAAGTATGCCCACTTTTTTCCACTGTTTCCCACACTGGTGCCAAAGTAGCCAAAGTTGTTTTAATGGTGTTGTTAAGTTGCATGGCGTGCCTCAACCAATGGTTAGTGATCGTGATAAAATTTCCATTGGTTCTTTTTGGCGTGAACTGTTTAAAGCTCACGACACTACACTTAATATGTCTACCGCTTACCACCCCCAATCCGATGGCCAAACGGGAAGCCTCAATCATACATTGGAAATGTATTTGTGGAGTATTTTTATGGATCTCCAAAATTATGGTCCAAACATTTGAGCTGGGCAGAATATTGGTATAATGCGTTTTATCAAACAGCTATCGAGATGGCTCCAGTTTTTTTAGTGTATGGCCGCAATCCACCAACTTTGACTTCCTACTTTGCTGTATTTCATCTGTGAATGCTGCTTTAGATCAGGGGTCACATCAATGGGATCAAATTTTAGCTCCGTTGAAACATAACTTGCAGCGGGCCCAACTTCGAATGAAAATACAAATAGATCGACATCGTCGTGACTTCGAGTTTAATATTCGGGACTGGGTTCTGGTTTGATTATAATGATATCTCCAATTGTCAGTGCATGGTACGAGTAACCCAAAATTAGGCAACAAATGTTTTGGGCCCTTTACGGTGATCGAAAGACTGGGTAAGGTGGAATACCGCTTGCAGCTTCCTGACACGACTCGCATACATAACGTCTTCCCTATTTTCTTACTTAAGAAACTTGAAGGTTACAATGTCGCTTCATCTGCGGTAATTCTACCTTATCCAACCATTCCCTTGATGGAAACTCACCAGATATTGGATTCTCGTACCGTTATCTCTAATGCTCAATCAAGGAAGCAAATTTTGGTTCAATGACTTTATTTTCCCCCAGAAGGTGACCTAGGAGGATGTCCAGCAATTTACAGAAGCTCGTCCTACTTTAAACCTTGAGGATATGGTTGTTGCTGAGAAGGGGAGTACTGTCATATCCAATGGGTCTAATGGTAAAAAACAGAATATTATGGCCCAAAATGAATATCAAGGTTTAAGAAGGAACAATCGTGAAAAAGCTAGGCCCAAACATCTAGTAGAATATACCAAGTGATTGGTTATGAGAAATAACATATTTCAATTATAGAGAGAGATTAGAAAATTTAGAAATGCGCACTGCGCATGGTTATATAAATATATGTTGTATGCTATAATGAGAAATGTTTCTTTAATTTTGAATCTCTTCTTTCATTTAGCTGTGTAGTTCACACCAACCTCAAGATTGTTTTTGTAAATATCCTTTTAAAGAATGAAAAAAAAATGAGTAGGGTGTGCTTGCAATTTCTATAGTATAATATCGACACATAAAATTCATATTATTCGTGTCATATTTTTCAATCATTATCCGGCCTATTTGTTTATTTATAACGATAGGATTCTACCTAATGGACCTGTTCCTCCCCCCCCCAAAAAAAAAAAGGATTTGGGTTACTCGATACCCAAAATTATAATAGGGAAAGTGTAAAACAATAATAAGCAAGATTAATTGGTTGATTAGTTAGAGTTAGAAACAACTTAAGAGATTAGATATTAATGGAAGTTAGTGATGTTGTGAATCTGGAGAATGAAAGGGAGATTGGGAAAGTTGAGAAGAGAGTTCGAGGCTTAGGGCTTTTTGAAAATTTGAATGTTGTGTCGGAACAGGGAATTAAGGCTGGAAAGGAAATGGGTTGTGGCAACAAATGAAATGGGGCCGCTGGGATGTGTTGGGCTTTTGGACTTGTTGGGCTGCTGCAATATTTGGCTGGAAAATTATTTGAGTTTAAATTAGAATATAAAAGATTGATTAGGAATTCTCTTCTTGTTTTTAAATGTTATCTTTTTAAATTTCAGAGTTAGTTCTTATGGCCCTCTGTGAGCAGTATGTAAGGCTGATAGTAATGGAAAAGGAATATAAGAAATTGTTACAAAATTCTCTTCTCCTAAATTCTCTCTCTCTCTCTCTCTATCTTCTTCCATCTTTCTATCTCAGATATTTCTTCTTTCTCATACAAATTCACTGGTTACAATATATACAAATTCAACATAATATTATATAAAAATACAGAAGTAAAATACAACAATTGGTATCAAGATTCAGCGATCTTTGGCCATGGCGGATGGAACTCAATTGAAGGAGTTGCAAGAAGCACAAAAAAGGATTGATCAAATATTACAAACTAAACCACTGAAACGGGAAGCAATCAAAATGAAGTTACAAGAACAGATAGTTGGGCTCAACTCTGATATGAATGAACAAATGATTAGTATTAACGGTAAGTATGACCATCTCACCACTACCTTAGCTGCTATTCAATTGCAACTTTTAAATCTTAACAAGGGTAAGAGGCATATTGGGGGCACCTTACCTTGGGTCAGCCACTAATGTGAATCACACTAGACCACAACAATCACCCAAGAGGATGCAGATGGAGTAGCAAGGGATGCACATGATTAGTGCTCTTGTAACCCTATTTGTCTTAATGTCATGTTCTTTTTTATTTTTGGAGAAAATATTGTGAAAAAATTGTTAAGAAATAAAATAAGAATACATTTTGAGAATATGATTGTAAATATTAGATGAAAATATAATGGTAATAGTTGATATAATGATTTTATTTATTTATTAAAACAATGATTGAATGTGATTGATGGTTTGAAGAGAAAGATAGATTATATGTGTAAAATATATGTGCATTTAAGGGCTTATTTTGTTATATAATTGATGTATTTGCACGCATATTTAGTGTATTTTACTTGGTTTCCTTAGACGGGCATGATGTTGCGTGTTCTTATAACGTTTTTTAGGAAACAAAGCTTAAATGGAAATACATCAGTTGAAAGGCCCAGAAAAGATCTACAAGTGCGAAGAGAAGATCGAAAAGACAAAGAAAACGGACAAAAACAAGTCACACGGTCAACCTTTGTGGTGCCACATGACTGTGTAGGCTACCGTGTGAAGATTACACGACCATGTGAAGTGTTTGGGCAAAAACAGAGATAGAGACGTGTTACACGGTCGGAATGGGTGGGTCCACACGACCATGTGGCGTGACCGTGTGAAATGACACAACCCAAGCAATTTGTCTGGGTCTGATTTTGATTCTTTTTCTCGTCAAAACTCTACACTTGATCTCTTGCAGCACCTATATAAAGAGACCAAGGCCTTGCACAAAAATACAACTTGAGATATCACAAAATATAATACAATACACAGGATTACACAAATCAAAGGTCTTCTGAGAGAGGAGGGCTAAGTTACGAAAAACACCACAATGCCTTTCACATCTATGGAAGCACAAGAGTTTCGAAGGCCTGCAAGAAAGATTTATCCTAGGGGTTTTCTTTATTTGTTTAGATCTCGTGTCTATACTTAAACGATGTCAAACTGTTGACTTCAAGTTTGTCAATGAATTTTTGTTATCAATGTTAGACTAATCTTTCGGATCCTATGGCATAATCAAAACTGTAGATTCATGTTAAATCTTGATTAATTATTTTCTTAATTGATTTATGTGTTCTATTTTATGAATTTGAGTTGATTTTTTTATTGCTGATTATTTGGCCAATGATTTGCATGTCTTATTTGTCATTGTAAAATTCGGGAGATGAGTTCTAACAAAGACGAAAATCGAATTCAGACATAAACAGGTGTAACGAGTCGGGAGACCTACAACTGTTTATGGGGAGTCATTCAATTCAAAGATCTTTTGGGAGTTAATAATAGTTGTATCGTATCAAGAGATCTACAATTGTTATTAATCTACTGTTTATGCGCCACCGGAGAGGGAGAATAAACTCTTATAGAAATTGAACCCATAGAAATACATGAATTGGTTTTGAAACATTGATTGGATTTAATATCGATGAAGAACGTTGAGATTATGTGCATGGGGTTGCTTTCGTATTTGTTGAAAAGACTCGTGGTGTTCGAATTTTTATTAAATTTACATCTTTTATTTTTATTTGCTTAGATTAGATAATTATTTCTCTATTTTTGATCGCTTCAATAAAATTGGAATACGATGTTATATAGCCTAAGTGTTTCATAGTCAGTCCCTGAGAAATACGACCTTGCTTGCCATTATCCTATAAACTACATTGTATACTTGCAGTATTGAGATCCAAATTTTTGGCGAACAAGGTTTTGGCGTCATTGCCGGGGATTGAAAGATTCAATTGAGATATAGTAATATGTATTTCAATTTTAATTGAAGCAAAATTTTTGTAAATATGTTTTTCTTTTTATTTTTCATTTTTTTTTGTAAATATTTTTCTATTGTTCGATTTTTTTTAAATAAATTTTATTGCTTTGTTCTAGCATTGTCTTTGTTAAGTGCAGATTCACATGTTCTAGATCTTCCCAACCAATATCCATTGTTTTGGATATATTGAGAAGACAACGAAACACCTAAGGAAAAGATCTGAAGCAATGGCATATCAGAACAATTAGAATGGCATGAATAACAGGAACAATGATGAACACCCAGCTGGGGTGGATGGATATGACCAATTTGTGGAAATGCCCGCAAGGAGGGCAGTGAGAGCCTACTTCCAGCCGGAAGTTAGTTGAACTTATGGGGGAAATTTTAAATTGGAGTGCAAAATTGAAAATTAAAACAATAAAGGTCCAAAAATGCAAACGGGCCTAAGTTACAGGATATATTTTGCAATTAAGCCAAGGATGAAGCTAATTTCGATGAAGCTACTTTATCATTACACGCTAAGTTTACTATATTAATCGCATTGTCTACCTGAATTTATGCATTGGATTTTGATCAAATTGTATTGACCTGATTGGTTGGAATTATTTTGGACTATATGTTGGACTAATCTTTAGACTGATTCGACTATATTTTGGACTAACCTTTGGACTGATTGGACTAACATTGGACTAATAAGATAGATTTCTTGTGCTTATTTGGAATATAAGGAAATTGCAAAGACCTTATACTAAAAACTTGGACATTTTTGAAAACAAAAATCTTATTAGTTTTGTACCGACTGATTAATTGATTGAAGTGCTAAACTTCTTATTTTATTTGTTTCAGAAATGGCATCTGAATCAAACAGTGATGGGTCTAACCTCATTGTGCCAACACCAACTTTTGTAGCAAACAGTGGTGGGTCTAACCCTGTTGTGCTAACATCGACTTTTGTAGCCAACCCCACGCGTAATGTGCCGGTTAATCATGGTGAAAATCGGAAAAGTTTGATAGCTTGAATTTTAAGCGGTGGCAATAGAAAATGTTTTTCTACTTGACCACCTTGAACTTATCACGGTTCTTGACTAAAGATCTTCCACAACATAGTGAGGATGAGACTGATACTCAAGTCGTTCATGCGATAGATGCTTGGAATTATGCTGACTTCCTTTGCACGAATTATGTCATGAATAGATTAGCAGATATGTTATACAATGTGTATAGCTCTAAATGAGCTACTAAAGAATTGTGGGTGTCTCTTGACCACAAATATAAGTCTGAGGATGGAGGGGCTAAAAAATTTATTGTTGGTCGTTTCATGGACCTTAAATTGGTTGGATCCAAACCTATGATAAGCCACGTCCAAGAACTTCATGTAATCTTACATGAAATTCCTGCCGAGGGGATGGTATTGAGTGAAACTTTCCAAGTAGCAACAGTAATTGAAAAACTGCCACCAGCTGGAAATATTTCAAGAACTATCTAAAGTATAAAAGAAAGGAGATGAACATTGAAGGACTCGTTGTTAGGCTTCGCATAGAGGAAGATAATAGAAGTTCTTAAAGAAAGTTGTTCAATCATTTGGCTGCTAAAGCTAATGTTGTGGAGCATGGCCAAACCTCCAAAAGCAAAAAGAAATTCAAGAAAACTGGTAAAGGGTTCAACAATATGGGACCAAAAGGAGGCGTTTCCAAGAACAAATTTGAAGAAAACTGCTTTAAATATGGCGACAAGGGTCACAAAGCTCCAGACTGCAAGAAGCCAAAGAAGAACAGAGAGGTTAACATGGTTGAAAATCTTTCTCAAGAAGTGTCAGTTATGAATCTGGTTGCAGTGATCTCTGAAGGTGAACTTGATAGGTTCAAATACAAAACAGTGATGGATTGACTCTTGTGCTACTAGGCACATTTAGTCTGTCAAAGAAATGTTTAGTTCCTTTGAGCCAGCTGAAGATGGTGAGAAGTTGTGCATAGGGAATTCAGCTACCTCTGAGGTCAAAGGAAAAGGAAAAGTAGTCTTGAAATAACGTCCGGAAAGGAACTGACTCTCAACAATATGTTATTTGTACCAGATATTCGTAAGAATTTGGTGTCTGGGTCGCTTTTAGATAAGCATGGTTTTCGCGTTGTTTATTAGTCAGGTGTTGTAACTTTGTTGAAAATAGAGTGTTTGTTGGTAAAGGTTATGCAACTGATGGGTTGTTTAAGCTCAATGTAATAGTTGTTAAACCAAAAGTTAATAGAATGAATAATTATTCCTTTTACATGCTTGAGTCTTCCAATTTAAGGCATGGTAGACTAGGGCATGTTAATTATGATACTCTACGTAGATTAATTAACTTGAATTGTATAACAACATTCTATATTGATTTCAAACACAAATGTGAAACTTTTATCGAGGAAAAGTTAACAAGGACATCATTTAATAATATTGAAAGAAATAATGAACCACTTGATCTAATACACGCTGATGTATGTGATTTGAAATCGATCCAAACACGTGGTAGCAATAAGTACTTCATTACTTTTATTTATAATTGCACAAAATTTTGTTATGTATATATTCTTAAAAGTAAAGATGAAGCTATAGATAAAGTTATTTTTTACAAAAATGATGTTGAAAATCAACTCAAAAAGAAAATTAAGGTGTTAAGAGTGATCATGGAGGTGAATATGAATCAGCATTTGCTGAATTATGTGTCAAACATGGAATTAGACATGAAACCACAGCACCTTATTCACCTCAACAAAATGACATTACAGAACGAAAAAACCGAACACTCAAACAAATGATGAACGCCATGTTATTAAGTTCTGGTTTACCTCAGAACATATGGGGGGAAGCCATTTTAACGGCTAATTATTGTCACGCCCACCCTATCACTACTAGTAGAAAATAAGTCTATTTAAAAGGTGTAAAATAAAATTTATTTTCCCTATGTAAATTTAAAAACAGACACAACAAAATAAACCATGTACGCAGCAATGAAGATCAAACCACGTCTGAAAATAAAAGGGCGAGCAATCATGTTTTACGTAAGCACGATGAGTACATATACAAGTCCACAACTCAAACCAGCGCACTCTTTACATATTTTACAATAGAGTTTCAAAAGTTAAAAAAAAAAGCACGAGTTCCTACATATAACACAACGGAAGCAAAACCAAAATAAACCCATAAACAAGCCCGACAAGTCGTCATCCGTATCTATAATCATCAAAACCTGAAGAAGCTTCGGCACTGCTCAGTAAGCCAAAGGCTCGGGCATTATCATGCTCACCAGCAATGTATGAACTACATGAGCTAAAGCCGAGCAGGTAAAAATCATGCATGTCCAAAGAATATTGATGCTTTTCCAAGATGTAATTCTAATATGTAACATCCATGAATCAAAATATTTTATTCAATTATTTTCTTTCATTTGGGCCCCTGACCCATCTACTATGCATCAGAAAAGAGCTCTGCACACAGCAATAATCAAATATCCAATAACATCATTATTACGTGTAGTCCATCCTCCTACGACCCAGCTAAAGCCCCCTACTTGCATCCTATGTATCCGCCAAGAAGTATCCCTCCCCATTGGATCATAACATAGGTACCCACAAATGGTCCATACTCATATGACCCACTGAGAGCCCATCTCCCATCTAGCTCTGTGTTCACCAGGAAATACCTGACTTGCTAGACCTAAATATATATCATAAGCATGCCCAGCGTACCTCGTTGCACTCGCAGTGGTCAACAGGCATCCATTTTCTTCCAGAAAATATTTTTGTGCATGCAAACATCCTCTTGTAATATGTGTGCACATGCAAATATTGTGAATGACATGTTAAATGGCTCACCAATAACTACATTGCATCATCATGCCAGCTAACATGCATCACATAATATCCACATATAATACAAATAGTTCAAATAATATATTTTCATGCATCGCAGTTGCAAATGGATTTTACTTACCGTTTTTTATTGTGTCTTACTTACTGGGATATTAACTTTATCTTTCTAACCTTTAGATCCAAACAACCTATGATAATACAAGCTATTAAATTACTAATATTCATTCATCAAATTTGCTACATCTGATTTTAAAAATAACCTTGAATTCTAGAATTAACTACGTAATTATTAACCTTAGAACGCACCTCAGGTTTCTCATTTTGATTTTCTCTAACATTACCTAATTGATATTTTATAACCGATATTTGAAGTCTCTAAAATTAAGTATCATCCCAACACAATGTTAACGAGTATTTTAGAGTCTAATATAGAAGAACCACATTATTGTAATTATTCTTTTATGAATTTAAATTATCATCATCATCATCTTTTCATTCTTTTTCTTTTTTTTTTTAGAAGGTAAGCATCATTCTCTTCTTAATTATATTGCTATTTCAAGTGAGTTACAAGCATAACTACAAGTATCTTTAACTTTTCAAGCAAGTTACAACTATGCCTAAAGCCATTTCTAACTATCTAACATTTATGTTACAGAAAGAAAAATCTTTACTTCCCTATCCCATAAGTTTATTTCTATTATTGTGGTTTTGCTTTAAGTGATATTTTTTTTAATTAATTAAGCAAATATAAAACTCTGAAATTCAAAATGATTCAAATACATAAAATACAAAGCTTACCAATTCAACAAGGGAAACTAAAAGCTACCCCTTCAAACTTTATGCTTAAGTTTTTTTAATCTTTGATTGTGGTGAACCCGTGTGGGTAGTTTCCAGAAATATTATGTGTTGTTAGTCTATCCTTTGATTTTGCTAAGGCGGTGCAAGTGTATTTGGTATATATCAAATTACATATATATCTATTAACCATGTGTGTGTGGTGCTAATTGGCATAGATATTTTATACTTATCTATTACACGTCATCCTATAAGTTAAGCAAGTTTAACATTACATAAATTATTTCTGACTATATAAGTATATGATTCAGCCCATTATTTCATTACTTATATATATATATATATGTGTGCCATATATATATGTGTGCTCTAGAATAAATTATATGACTCTTTATTTCATTACCACATATATCTATATAATGTGTGTGATTATCAAATAATATATAATATTATCCAAGGTACTTGTACCAATTACAATTATATATAAATGGTTAGCACACGTTTTTGGTTGAATAAGATATATATATATATATATATAAATTGCCTATTTATATTTATTACTAGTACATAATTTTCTTTCTTCTTTTTTTTTACCAAAAGTATTGTTATTAATTAATATTGTTATTTATTTTAATAAAATATTATTCTCAAACATTATTACAACTTCCCCTCATTTAATTACATTAGACGGGATACTCGACTCTTGTTCGAGTATTATATATAAATAACTTATTAACTAATTTATTAAAGTACTACTATACCGCACATTTATATTTGATCTATTATTTATTCACATTAATTTGATAGCTTAACTTGTATTCTTAAGAGTAGAATTGGAAATAGTTTAGTTCTAATTATCATAGTGACACCTAATTCTCCTTTCATTTTAACGTAAAATCAACCGCATAGGCTTGGGATTCAAGAACTAGTATGGTACAAGAGCTTCCAAAGTCTAATGACTATAACACTTATAAAAAAAATGAATTATGCAATGGCATTTTAATGTACGTAAGGTAGAAGTAGCATGCAATGTGTGAATTATATCGGTAAAACAACTAGTTTGACGCTCGACTATTACATCCTCCCCTTCTTATAAAATTTCATCCCCGATATTTGACTTACCATGTTGTCGAAATAAATCAGGATATTTTGGCATCATCTCATCTTCTTGTTCCCAAGTAGTTTCTTCTATGGTTTGATTCCTCCAGAGTACCTTAACTAATGGAATTTTCTTATTCCTGAGTTTCTTTAATGCTCGTAACAATATCTCCATAGGTATCTCTTTGTAGCTCAAGTCGGCTTTTAATTCTACTGGGTCGTATTTCAAATTATGAAATGGATTCGCAACGTATTTTCTTAACATTGAACATGAAATACGTCATGTACTTGAGACATTGATGTCGATAAGTCAATCCTATAAGACACATCACGAATTCTCTCAGTAATATGAAATGGACCAATGTATCTAGGACTGAGTTTTCCTTTCTTTCCAAATCGCATTACTCCTTTCATTGGTGCCACCTTAAGAAATACTCGATCTCCTACAGAAAATTCTAACACTCTTTTTCTTTGATTTGAGTAACTTTTATGTCGGCTCTGAGCAGTCTCCATTGTCTGTCGAATTTGTGTCACAGCCTCTGTCATTTCTCGAATCATGTCTCGACCTAAAAGCTTTCTTTTATCAATCTCATCCTAGTGCACCAGTAATCTAAACTTTCTACCGTATAGTGCTTCATAGGAAGCCATCCCAATTGTTGATTGATAGTTGTTGTATGAGAATTCTATCAAAGATAGATATTTACTCCATTGTTCTTGAAAATCTAAAACACAAGCTCTAAGCATATCTTCTAAAGTTTGTATAGTTCGTCCTGATTGTCCATCAATTTGAGGGTGATAAGCAGTACTAAATGACAACCGTGTTCCTAATGCCTTCTGTAGACTCTTTTAGAAAGTAGATTAGAATTTAGAATCTCTATATGACACAATGGATAGTGACACACTATGAAGTATGACCACTTCATGTATATAAAGTTATGTGTATCGGTCCCTGGAATAGGCTGAGCAATTAGGAATAAAATAAGCGGATTTGGTTAATTTATCAATGATCACCCAAATAGCATTGTGTCCCTTGACAGTTTTGGGCAAACCTATCACAAAATTCATGTTGATTCTTTCCCATTTCCATTCCATAATAGGTAGAGATTGCAACGTTCCAGCTGGCCTCTTGTGTTCTGCCTTTATTTGTTGACATATTAAATATTGTTCCACGTATTGCACGATATCTCTTTTCATATTTGGCCATCAGTAATGTATCTTCAAATATCTGTACATCTTAGTAGCTCCTGGATGTACAGAATATGGCGTTGAATGTGATTCTTCAGAACATTCTCTTGGATTATCCCTGTTCGGCACATATAATTGTTCTTTAAATCACAGTACTCCATTCTCAGATATTTTGAAATCTGAAGACACTTCAAAAGCAATATATTTCTTCACTTTCGCAGAGTAATCATCACCCTATTATACCTATTGAATTCGATAAAGTAGTGACAGTCAGAGTATTAACACTGCAAACTTAGCTTCAATTGACCCCAGTGGTACAACCTCTACATTCATTTTTTGGAGATCCATTAACTCTGGTTTCGTAATGTGAATCGCAATTGCATTGCTTTGTATTGATTTTCGGCTCAATGCATCTACTACAACATTGGCTTTACTGGGGTGATAATTGATCACACAATCATAGTCCTTCACTAGCTCCAACCACCATCGTTGTCGAATATTTAATTCCTTCTGTGTGAAATAATATTTTAAACTCTTGTGATCTGTGTAGATCTCACATCATTCCCTGTATAGGTAATGTCTCCATATCTTAAGCGCAAACATCACTGCAGCAAGCTCTAAATCATGTTAGGGTAGTTCCTTTCATAGTACTTCAATTGTCTAGACGCGTAGCATCAATACGCACCCTAGACCATTTATTGAAGTGTCACTATAAATTGTAAAACCTCCACTACCTGATGGAATTGATAGAATAGGTGCTGAAGTTAATCTCTTCTTCAGTTCTTGAAAGTTTTGTTCGCATGCTTCCATTCATTTGAATAAGACAGTCTTTCTAGTCAATTGTGTTAAAGGCAAAGCAATCTTGGAGAATCCTTCTACAAATCGATGATAGTAGCCAGCTAAACCCAGAAAACTATGTACTTCTGAAGGATTTTTAGGTTGTGGTCAATTATTGATAGCCTAGGCTATACTTGGATCAACTGAGATTCCTTCTTCGGACACAACATCTCCCAAGAATACTACTCGATCTAACCTAAATTCACACTTCTTAAATTTGACATATAATTATTTTGCTTTCAGGATCTCTAATACTATTCTCCAATGGTCAACGTGCTCCTCTTTTGTTCTAGAGTATATCAAGATATCATCGATAAAGACAATAACAAATTTATCTAGAAAATCTTTAAATATCATATTCATCAGATTCATAAAAGTTGTTGGGGCATTTGTTAACCCAAATGGCATCACCAAGAATTCATAATGTCTATACCTCGTGTTAAACGTTGTCTTGGGTATATCATCATCTTTTATTTTCAGCTGATGGTACCTGGATCACAAATCAATCTTAAAAAATATTGTTGCACCTTGAAGTTGGTCGAACAAATTATCCATTCGAGGTAACGGATATTTATTATTGATTGTAACTTTGTTTAATTCCTAATAATCAATACACAATCTCATCATACCATCCTTCTTTCCTACAAATAAGACCGGCGTACCCCATGGCGAGAAGATAGGTCTAATGAAGCCTTTGTCCAACAACTCTTGTAATAGTATCTTCAATTCTTTCAATTTAGATGGATCCATGTGGTATGGAGCTTTATAGATTGGAGATGTTCCTAATAGTAGGTCAATAAAAAAACTCAATCCCACGGTCGGGTGGTAATCCAGAAAGATCATCCGAAAATACATCGGGATATTCTCTCACTATTGGAACTTCATCAAGGGTTGGTTGGTGTTGTTTGTCGATGCTCATGACACTTACTAGGTATCCTTCACACATAGCTTCTAGTAAATGTTGTGTCTTTAGTGTTGATATCATTGAAAATCTAAAGCGAGTCGTGATTCCAACGAAAGTAAATGAATCTTCTCTTGGGGGTCGAAAGGTCACTTTCTTTTTCTGACAATAGATTTAGCACCATTCTTTGATAACCAATTCATATCTAAAATGATATCATAGTCGTTCATGGTCAACACAATTATATCATCATAAAGTTCTCAATTTTTTATTGGAATAGTACAAGCTTTCAAAATTTGATTACTCTGTTTGGAATTCGCGGAGGAAATTGTTACATCGTAACCCACTTCAGCTACATCAGGTGTCCTACCCAGTCTCCTCACATACTCAGTGGATTCAAATGAATGTGTGGCTCTTGAATCAAATAATACGAATGTTGGGGTGTCTAAGATAAGAAATTTACTTGCCACCACTGATGGGTTCGCATATGTGTCTGCTTTGGTGATATTAAATGTTCTAGCTGGCACTTTCTTTTGTTCAGTAGCATTTAGATGATCTAGGCACACGTTAGCAACATGTCCCATCATTTCCCATGTAAAACATCTTCTAATCTCTACCGGACAATTTCCAGTATGTTAAGTCTTGCATCTATGACAAAATGGTAGTGGTATAGGTGCCCTACCATGATCGACTCTTTTGCACTTAATTTGTTCCCATTGTTGTTGTCCATGGTGTGCTTCAAAGTTAGGTTTCTATTGCTGCTGAACTTGGAAACTCTCTTCTTTTGACTTCCAACCCATCTATGTCCCTGTCCCTATTTGAATTAACGTCTAGCTTCCTGGGCATGAAAAATCCTTAATTCGGCTTGTTCTACCACCAGTGCTTTCTCAGCAACCTGTGAATAGGTTACTCCTTCAATTCCTGCCATGTTGACATCTCTATATAGTTCCGGCCTCAGGCCTTCAAGGAATCTCTCTAGGTTTAGTGCATCAGTGCTGACCATATGAGTAGCAAACCTGGATAATTCTTCAAATTTGCGAATATAATCCCCGACATTCATTGAACCTTGGCGTAATTGTAAGAACTCATTCATTTTCATTACACGAACAAGATCTATGAAGAACTTGTTTCTGAATAGTTCTTTTAAATATTTCCCAGGTCATTGTCGTAATATCTTCTATACTCCTCATTATATCCCACCAATGTCTCATACTGCCACGAAGCATAAACGAAGCACACATTACTTTTTCTTCTTCTGGGACCCTACTGTATTGAAACATGTTCTCTAGAGTTTGCAAACAATCTTCCGCATCTGTGGGATCTACCGCATCTTCAAAGGTTGGTGGAGTTTGCTTTTGGAATCTTTCCATACTATCTCGACTTGATCTGTCCTTTGGTGTGGTTGATTCATTTCTACTCTTTGTTCTCTAGCTATATCCCTCTGATGGATAAGTTGTTGAATCTGTTTGGATTGTCATTGGATGAGCTTTGTAGGTTGATTTATGACATTATCTCGATCACCAGTTTGTATAGGTGTCTCTTCTCCTTGGTTTCTATCCCTACTCTATTCTCCCCTCTAATTCTCAACATAACTAAAACATTGTCTTAAGATAACCTAACCACACATGGCCAATATAATTTCATGAAACATAAAATGCAACAAACAATAAAATAAAACTTAATGGCATTGTTGCGCTCCACGAATTTTGAGTTCATGTGCATAGATAGTCTACAGAACCTGTAGTCGGGCTTTGATACCATTATGTCATGCCCACCCTATTACTACTACTAGAAAATATATAAATAGTACAACTCGGCCAAAAAATCTATTTAAACCGTGTAAAAAATTTGTTTTCCTGTGTAAATTTAAAAACAGTCAACAAGGAAATAAACCATGTGATGCAGCAATGAAGATCAGACCACGTCTAAAAACAAAAGGCGAGCAATCATGTATATATGTAAGCACGACGACCACATATACAAGTTCACAACTCAAACCAGCGCACTATTTACATATTTTATAGTAGACTTTCAAAAGTTATAAAAAGCACGAGTTCCTACATATAACACAACAGAAGCAAAACCAAAATGAACCCACAAACAAGCCCGACAGGTCGTCATCCATATCCATAATCATCAAAACATGAAGAAGCTTCTACGCTGCTCAGTAAGCCAAAGGCTCTGGCATTCTCATGCTCACCTGCAATGCATGAACTAAATGAGCTAAAGCCGAGCAAGTAAATATCATGCATGTCAAATGAATATTGATGCTTTTTCAACATGTAATGCTAATATGTAAATTCATGAATCAAAATATTTTACTCAATCATTTTCTTTCATTTGAGCCCCTGACCCATCTACTATGCACCACAAAAGAGCTCTACACACAACAATAATCAAATGGCTAATAATATCATTATTATGTGTGGTCCATCCTCCCGCGGCCCAGCTAAGGGTCCCCTACTTGCATCTCATGTGTCTGCCAGGAAGTATCCCAACCCGTAGGGTAATAACATAGGTACCCACAAATGGTCCATCCTCCTGTGACTACCAAGAGCCCATCTCCCATCTAGCTCTATGTTCACCAGGAAGTACCCACTTTCTATACCTAAATATATATCATACGCACACCCAGCGTGCCTCGGTGCACTAGCAGTGGTCAACAAACATCCATTTTCTTTCAGAAAATATTTTCGTGCATACAAACATCCTCTTGTAATATGCGTGCACATGCAAATGTTGTGAATGACGTGCTCAATGGCTCACCAATAACCACATTGCATCATCATACTAGCCAACATGCATCACATAATATCCACATACAGTACAAATAATTCAAATAATATATTTTCATGCATCGTAGTTGCAGATGGATTTTTCTTACCGTATTCAATCGTGTCTTACTTACTGGGATATTAACTTTATCTTTATATCCTTTAGATCCGAACAACCTGTGATAATACAAGCTATTAAATCACTAATATTCGGTCACCAAATTTGCTACATCAGATTTCAAAAATAACCTTAAATTCTAGAATTAACTAAGTAATTATTAACCTTAGAACACACCTCAGATTTCTCATTTTGATTTTCTCTAACATTACCTAATTGATATTTTATACCCCACTTTTAAAGTCTCTAAAATTAAGTACCATACCAACACAATGATAACGAGTTTTTAAGAGTCTAATATAGAAGAACTGTAACAACTCTGTTTTATGAAATTAAAGTACTCTAAAAACATTATTAAAAAGACACAAATTTATAAATTAAAGTGATCCCAATAATTATCTAAAAGTTGATTTAGAATTTTTAATTCTTAAGGGAAAAAAATATAATGATAATAATAATAATAATAATAATAATAATAATAATAATAATACATCTTTCAAATTAAAGATCCAAGCATAAACTGGAAAAATAATTAAAGACATAAATCTAAAATTTATTCCGATCATAATTATTTAAAATATAAATATAGCATGATTTATTCCACCATCCACAACACCATATCTTCAGCTGGATTTCTCAACCTGAAAGTCATGATAATAATAAGAGGGAGCTTTATCTCGCTTGGTATGGATATATCTATCAATATTTAATATAACATGAAAATCATTCACATAATTACAATAACAAATTCATTAATTTTCTCTGTTTCCTCTGACTGGTCAGTTCCTGCATATAGCATTGCAGGTTCACCCCAAAGATACTTTTGATCTCGGACCCTTTTCATGGCCCCTAGCTTATATGAATTTATTCCTCTTAACATATATTGCAATCAATGAAATATAATCAGGGAACATTAATAAAGACAAATAATATAAAAATCCCTAACTTAATAATCGCAGATTTCGATGTAGAAAAGTGAACAATAAAAGTTCTAGTCCTCGACTGCTTCATTTTCTACATTAAATAAAATTATATAATTAATATGTGACTTTAATAAATCGAACTAATTAATGAAATAATTTGTAAAATTTCAAAGAAAGCTTATGAATTGGGAATTTATATATATATATATATATATATATATATATATATATATATATGAAATTTGAATAAAAAAAATATAAAACTATTATTACCTTATAATTCTTAGAAATATGATGTAAAATTTTTTTATGAAATTATACGTATTTATACTAATCAATATTAACCCCTAAATCTAAAATTAGCCCCTAAAATAACTTACCCCTAATATAACCCCTAACTTGTCTCCTAAAATAATTCTTATACTAACCTCTAATCAAATCATTAATTAAATACGGGTTATCACATTCTACTCTCCTTAAATATAATTTCATCCTCGAAATTCAATATCTTACCTGGAATTGAATAAACTTGGGTACTTGACACGAATCTCCTCTTCACACTCCCAAGTAGCTTCATTCCTGCCATGACGTCTCCACTGTACTTTGATCAGAGCAACATCTTTATTTCTCTAATGGTGAATATTGCGTTCCTTATAATTCACGATGTGACTTGGATCATGAACGTACTTTCTTAGCATAAAGATGTGAAAACATTGTGCACACTTGATAGACTCGGTGGTAATGCTAGCTGATAAGCTAAATCTTCAACTCGTGTAAGGATTTCAAATGGTCCGATATATCTCGATTTCAACTTTCCCTTTTCGCCAAATTAAATAACACCTTTGATAGGAGCTACTTTCAGGATTATATTTTCTCTTTCATCAAATTGTATATGTTTTCTCCATCTATCAGCATACGACTTTTGTCTATCTTGAGCCATCTTGATTCAATCTTGTATCATAGCTATCTTTTCAACACTTTGCCGAATTAATTCAGGCCCCAAAATTTTACTTTCACAAACTTTGCTCCAATATTATGGTGATCTACACTTTCTTCCATACATCGCCTCGTATGGAGCCATCCCAATAGTCGCTTGATAACTGTTGTTATAAGAGAATTCTACCAAGGGTAATAATGTTTCCCAATTACGTCCTAAGTCGAGCACACATGTTCTCAACATATCTTCCAATATTTGTGTAGTCCTTTCAGACTGTCCATCTGTTTGCGGATGATAAGCCATACTAAACCTAAATTTTGTTCCCAAGGCACTTTGTAGACTTTTGCAAAATTTAGAAGTAAAATGTGTATCTCTGTCTGAAACAATTGACACAGGAACTCCATGAAGTCTCACTATCTCCTCAATGTAAATTTGTGCATATCGCTCCATACTGAACGTCATCTTAACATGTAAGAATTGTGCTGACTTTGTTAATCGATCTACTACAACCCATATGACCTTATTTCCCTTGATTGATGGTGGAAGCCCTACCACAAAATCCCTAGTTATGTGATCTCATTTCCATTCTGGATCAAATGGTTTGAATAAACCAGATGGTCTTTGGTGTTCGGCTTTAACTTGCTGACAAGTCAAACATTATTTCCACAAAAATTCCAATATCTCTTTTCATACTTCTCCACCAAAATAACTCTCATATCAGCTGCTCTTGCTCCGTGAGCAAACAAGTCACTCACCCTTGGTCTCACAGTTTAAATCGTAGTTAGGGTAAATCTTATGTATAATACAACCAAACTCTTAAATAAGGAAACCTTACATGCTCGAAACGTAATTTCAGAAATCCTACGTTCAAATCTCATTAGGGAAAATCCATCTCAAATCTAAATTTGTTTCTGTATTCAATACATTAACTCTTAGTAGGAGAACTTTTCATCAAATAACTAACCGTATTGGTTGTCAACTCACAACTAAAATAATCAAACCTCATTGAGAAAATCTTATATTTCAATATGCCCAAATACTCAAACTGTAATTAGGAAAAATCATTCACTCAAATACACGAGATAACCCTATATTCAAATAACTCGAATCCTTTAAGGGAAAATCTTACATTTAATGACTCAAATCTTATAGGGCAAAATCTTGGGTTCAATATCTCAAACCTCATAGGAAAAAGGGTATATTCAATAACTCAAACTTTATAAAGTAAATCATATACTCAAACATTAATCAAGAAAAACACTATAATAAGTATTTCAGCTATAATTGGGTAAACTTTATCATCTTCATTTGGGAATAAGCTTATAGCACAGTAATCAGCTAACTCAGCAATAACAATCTAATTTACACAACAAATAAATCATAATAAGCTTTAGGTGACAAGCCTCGTAATTAAACATGAAAATCAATAGCAATAGCTTATCACAAATTCTATACGAGGCTAATTATATCACTTGTCTGTTTAACTTGGATTGTAGTAAAGTCTTTTCTGGGCCTCCATCAAAACAAACCTAGACTTGAGTCTTGTATCATAGGGTTAATAAAAACTTAATCAAATTCATTGTACAACTAAAATCAAGAGATTATCCTTTTGCATATATCGATTTAATAGTTCCCATATGTTTCTCATAATCCAAATCAAGACGTGTAATCCTAAAGAGAAATAAAATTTATTAATAATAATATTTCTCGAATAACCAGGGTTCATACTTAAAAATATAAAAGTCAACAACCAAAAGTTAACTAACAATAATGATTAGAGAACTAACATAAAGCTAATGGCGATAAGCCAATCATCTCTTACTATAGACAATATGTCTCACTCCTCATTTCTATCAATGATAATGGGTCTATTAATTAATCCATAAAGTTTACAAGACACTAAGTTTTATAAAACTTCGAATCTTTCTCAAGTTCCTCTTCTTGTACCCTTTTTGTTTTTTGAAGGAATACAAGATTTCTATTCATCTAACATATAAACTGGTATTATATTTCTAAAGCATAACATAGTAACATGGAATCATAATAAAATACATCATGACATAAATGAGCATACTTATACAATTGTATAATGTAACTTGCATTAATAATTCTCATATCATGAGGAGATCGGCAAGATATGATGGAGGTGGATGTTATTACACCATTTTATCTTATACAAAGTTTGACTTTTAGTAAAAAAAAATTCTTAAAAAAACTATACATTTGAATTTTCAATTTTTTTAACAAGCCTACATAAACGTTGGCTCTGATACCACTTGTAACAACTCACTTTTATGAAATTAAAGTTCTCTAAAAACATTATTAAGAAGACACAAATTTATAAATTAAAGTGTTCCCAATAATTATCAAAAAGTTGATTTAAAATTTTTAATTCTTAAGAAAAAAAAATATAATGATAATAATAATAATAATATTACATCTTCGAAATTAAATATCCAACAATATTCCAAGCATAAAATGGAAAAAAAATTAAAGACATAAATCCAAAATTTAGTCCAATCATAATTATTTATAATATAAATACAGAATGATTTATTCCACCATCCACCACATCATATCTTTAGTCGGATTCCTCAACCTGAAAATCATGATAATAATAGGGGTGAGCTTTATCTCGCTCAGTATGGATATATCTGTCAATATTTAATATAACATGAAAAACATTCACATAATTACAACAATAAATTCATCAATTTCCTATTTTTCCTCTAACTGGTCAGTTCCTGCATATACCATTGTGGGTTCACCCTGAAGATACTTTTGATCCCGGACCCTTTTCATGGCCCCTATCTTATATGAATTTATCTCCTCTTGATATATATTGCAATTAATGAAATATAATCATGGAATATTAAATAAAGACAAATAATATAAAAATCCCTACCTTAATAAGCGTAGATATTCGATGTATAAAAATGAACAATAAAAGTCCTAGTCCTCGACCATTCGTTTTCTACATTAAATAAAATTATATAATTAATATGTGATTTTAATAAATCGAACTAATTAATGAAATAATTTTCAAAAAATTGAAAGAAATCTTATGAATTGGGAATTTATATATATATATATATGTGTGTGTGTGTGTGTGTGTGAAATTTGAATAAAAAAATATAAAACTATTATTACTTTATAATTATTAGACATATGGTGTAAAATTTGTGTACAAAGTTATACATATTTATACTAATTAATAATAACCCCTAAATCTAAAATTAGCCCCTGAAATAACTAACTCCTAATATAACTTCTATACTAACCTCTAATCAAATCATTAATTAAATATGGGTTATCATAAAAACCACATTATTGTAATTATTCTCTTATGAATTTAAATTATCATCATCGTCATCTTTTCATTCTTTTTTTTTAGAAGGTAAGCATCATTCCCTTGTCAATTATATTGCTATATCAAGTGAATTACAAGCATCTTTAACTTTTCAAGCAATTTACAACTATGCCTAAAAGCATTTCTAATTATCCAACATTTATGTTACAGAAAGAAAATTCCTTACTTCTCTATCCCATAAGTTTACTTCTTGTAACGACCCAATTTTATGAAATTAATTTACTCTAAAAATATTATTAAGAACACACAAATTTATAAATTAAAGTAATCCCAATAATTATAAAAAAAAATTGATTGAGAAATTTTAATTCTTAAAGAAAAAAAATATAATAATAATAATAGTGGTAATAGTAATAGTAGTAGTAATAATAATAATAATAATATTATTACATCTTCCAAATTAAAATATCCAACAATCGTTCCAAGCATAAACCATAAAAATTAAAGACATAAATCTAAAATTTATTCTGATTATAATTATTTAAAATATAGCATGATTTATTCCATCATCCACAACATCATATCTTCAGTCGGATTCCTCAACCTGAAAGTCATGATAATAATAGGGGTGAGCTTCATCTTGCTCAGTAGGGATATATCTGTCAATATTTAATATAACATGAAAAACATTCACATAATTACAACAGTAAATTCATTCATTTCCTCTTTTTCCTCTGACTGGCCAGTTCCTGCATATAGCATTGCGGGTTCACCCCAAAGATACGTTTGATCCCGGACCCTTTTCATAGCCCCTAGCTTATATGAATTTATTTCCTCTTGACATATATTGCAATAAATGAAGTACAATCATGAAACATTAAATAAAGACAAATAACATAGAAATCCCTACCTTAATAATCGCAGATATTCGATGTAGAAAATGAACAGTAAAAGTCCTAATCCTCGACCCCTTCGTTTTCTATATTAAATAAAATTATAATTAATATGTGATTTTAACAAATCAAACTAATTAATGAAAGAATTTGTGAAAAATATTGAAAGAAGCTTGTGAATTGTGAATATATATATAGATATATATGAAACTTGAATGATAATTAGAGAGAAAATATAATTACCTTAATAATATGCAAATTTGGGTATAAATTCGTATGAATTTTTCTAACCTATTTATACTAAATAATCCTACCCCCTAAACCTAACTTTAACCCCTAAAAAGAAACTAACCCCTAATTTGTCCCCTAAAAAGTTATACAACCCCAATAATTAATTAATGGTTATTACATTCTACTCTCCTTAAATATAATTCCTTCCTCGAAATTCGATATCTTACCTTGTAGGTCCCAAGGGGTGTGAGTGTAAGGTTTAGAAGGGGGAGTTGAATAAACCTTACCAACTTTCCGATTTTAGTCCTTTTAAAATTATTCAGAGTTAATTTCACAGCTAAGTCCTTGATGGACAACTAAGTTAGTTAACCAGCAGAGTTAGCCACTCAACGAACTGATCGAGTGTTGATAGAATAACTCACATTTGTTTAGTCTAATACTTAACTTGGTTTGTGATAAGATTTTCAATGGAAGACTTAACACCCTTGAATTTGGTTTAAGTATGTTTTAACACTTGGTTTTAGCACTTTGTTAAATATCAATTGGGTAGCAAATTATCAAAGAAATATTAAATAATGTGCGAGTAAGTAAATCTTTGAAATGTAAATGACACAATAAATTTTATAGAGGTTCGAAGATGGGGTAATTCTTCTAATCCTCTCTTCTCCAACTCCCCGGAGGAATCCACTAAGTATTGATTAGAGTAAAAAGTGGTTATCGATCCGGATGCAAGTCTTGATCACACAACGGTGACTTGATCCTTTGGGACTCAGTCTGGAAATGCCTTGGTCATATAGCTGGCTTCTCGTCCGACTCAGCTTCTTCACAGAGCGGCTGCCTTGCTACTTCAGCTCACTTGCTCAAGCTTATTGGATTTGATCACAAAGCCCTCCAATAACTTGAGACTGGTTCGACCTTGAACCTTTCTACAATCCTCCTTGGAATGTAGACCCCTTTTGATTCTTCAAAAGTTTCCTCTTCAACAGTATGAGGTTGTCTTTCCTTCACAGCTTGGTGTTGGATCGATTTCCTTCAATGTTTAGGCTTGAGGATTTGCTTGAATAACTTGATAATACTTTTGCATGTTACAGCTCGAATAATAACTTGAAAGTTCGTGGTTCAGGTATGCAAGGTTCCTTTTTCTCAAATTGATTCCTCAGCCTTTTATAGTGTTCTTTTGAAAAAATACCCGTTGAAGAGATAGGCTAATTTTCAAAAGACACTTGTGGTCGTTGGCTTGTCTTGTTGCAGTCCTTGAAATTGACATTTCCTCGTATTGAATGAACCTTGACTTTTCGAGTTCGACACAAAATGCTTCCCATTGGTTTATTCCTTTTGCACGCTTCTGGGACTGGGTACTTTAGAATATTGCAGCATGGAAGTATTACTTATTTAAGTAACTTTCTTGACTTCTGTGCAACGGACTCTTTTCAGTTGTCTTGACTTCACTGTAATTCCTTAACTTCCCCAGGTAACTTCGAGTCAGCTCCCAATCATTGGAAGACTCATCTGTCACTTCAACTTGAGACTTGGCTATCTTGAGTTGACTTGACTGACTCTCCACATAGCTGCATCTCAGCTGATACTTCTCCAGTCGAGTTCCTGTCTTCTCTTCCTTGCCATACTCAGCTGCCTCATGCAAATTACAAAGAAAATGGGGTGCCAACTTTCTAGTCAAAGTTTTACATGGCATTCATCAAAATCTAAACAATAAATTTCCCAACAATTTTCCCCTTTTTGATGATGCCAAAACTTAAAACATACATGCAAAAATATAAGCATCAAAGATACATACAAGTAGTGCAGTAACAGAGAATGTATGCGTAGAATCAATCTTTTTATTGATCATAACATTCTTGTCCTTTACACAGCTGTTTACAAAGTGTATCAGAGAAAGCATCTATGTATACGCAAAAAAAAAAAAGAGAAATTACAGATTTTTTATTCAATGTACAGAAGACTTATATACTTATGCATTTACAATAGTAAATTACATGAAGGGGTGGACATCAACACTTCATCTCCTTCGCTGCCTCCTTTTTTCTTCATCAGCTCTATCGTCTTCTGACCTTTTTCTCTTCTTCTCTTCTTCAGCTGCTTTCTTTTTCTCATAGGCTTTTCTGGCGGCTTCATCTCTTCTTTTTCTTTCTTGTCTCTCTTCCCACAGCTGAGTTTGTCTTTTATTTTCTTCTTCGATTCTCTTTACAAACTCAGCATTGTTCTTGGCCACTTGCAAGTTGGCTACTTCAAACCCACCCAATAGATCCCTCCTTTCTTCCCCGGATCTATATATTCGATGTTTTTGGTAGAGATCTAGGTTTGAAACCTCTTCCCCCACTCGCTTCTACCTCTTCCTCCTCGGGGCGTGTATTGTCTTTGGGGCCTTCTTCTTTCCAAGAGAGTGACCAGCAGAGTGATCGCTCGAGTCTCGCTATCGCTTCTTCACACGACTTTGAGGCCTTTTTCCCAATACAAGTCCCGGGCTTGGGCCATGGTCATGTTCTCGAAGTATCCCTCGGATGCGAGCGTCTTGAATTCATCAACAGATCTCGGCTCGGTTCTGACGTCTGAAATGGTCATGTCTCTTCCTGCCGGAATGTCTCCGTATTGTTTCAGTATGTCCATCGCACGGGCATCCATTTTTCTTTCAATCTCCGTCATCTCTGCTTCTACTATTTTCCTTTTCTCAAACATGGGCACAACAGAGTGTTGGAGTGGCAGAGTCACTGGAAGTTTGCTGATTATGTTAGCTGTGACAAGTCCTTGTTGAGGGGTTCTAGCAACCATTAAAGTCATGTCTTTCGAACCTTCCCCCTCAACTGATTTTCCCTTTTCTTTCTTTCTTCTGCTCTTGTTGTCTTCTCCTTCACAACAAGGTCCTTCTTCTCACCGGACCCTTCCAACGTCTTTAGGTATTCCTCTTCCCCCTTTTTGGCATCATCAAAGGAGAGAGGAACCCCTGGAAACATGCCAGCAAGCATGAAATCTAGGCGATCGATAGGCCGAGTTACGCTTGGATTCTCACGGAGTATCTTTGCTCGAAATTCCGAGCGAGTGGCGTTGGATTCGGCTGTCACCAACTTCATTTCAGCCATAAGAATGCTGAATTTTTCATTCATGTTCTCCTCGACGCGCAGAAGTTCTTTACGATGAAATTCGCGCAGCAGTTCCATTTTTGTGGTATGAGAGGTATACATTCTATCAATGTTTTCTTGCATCCTCTTTTTCATGTCAGCATTATCAGCGCTCCAGATTAGCATCTTGTTGTACAACGCTTTGAAGTATCGAACTTGTTCCACGCGCATTGTCTGCTGTTGTTGCCACCATTCCCGGATCCTGACTATTATTCCACGCAGATCAACAGTAAGATTAGCATCTTGGTTATCCAGCCGCATATCTAATGAGGCCTAGTGCCTTTCCATCTTCTCTATCTCCGCAAATATAGCCTTAAAAACTTCTCGAACCTCAGTTGTTACCTCCGTCTCATCCGGCGGCCAAGCAGCGTCAAAGTCAAAGTCTGCTAGAACGATGGTATCTGTTGGAATGAGGGGATCAGGTTTATGGAAACGTCGTTGATCTCTAACTGATTCTTCATCAAGATCAGGCAGCTCTAATGTGAAAGGGAAAGTTTGTTCAAACGCATCATCACGAACATAGGGAATCTATTCAACTGTGATTTGCGGCCGTGATGTGCCTGGTTGAGTCGATTCTGCTGCAGCTTTGGGAGCTTGCACGCTTTGGTCGTGATTCACCTGGGTCTGTTGTGGTATTGACCAATCGGCCGAGCCTCATTTGTCTTAACAGCCTTCGTCGGTCTCAAATGGTTTTCCATATGAGTTATGTCCGGTCTCGGCCGTGTCGACATGGCGTCATCAGACGATGATGAGACTTGTAGGGGTAGCTCATCATCAACATTGAAAGTTTGGCGAGTAGCCTTAAGATCAGACTTACTCGTGCTTGGGAGAACATCCTCAGCTGAGTCTTTTGGATTTGCAATAGGGGATGACTCAGCTTAATCTTCACCTTCAGATCCCAGAAACATTACGTCTGGGTTGTCTTGGGAATCATGAAGGGCACTTATCTCCTTCTCAGATTCTTCAATTATAGTAGGAGGGATGTTCTGTGTTTCTGCCTCTTTACCTCGGGAAGTCTCAACCTCCCGTAGGCCTTCAGTACCTCCTGCATTCTCAACTGCAGCGAGGCCTGGGACAATCCCTTCGACAGTCTCAGCTATCTTGGGGTCTTCAGAGGTGGCATCCACAGGAATCTCAACTCCGTGGATTGCACTTTCATGGCCCAGAGTGTTAACTCCCAGGGCAGATCCATCCATCCTGTGCCTCGATCGCATCGCCAGCGTCCTCGGCTGAGCGATTGGCACTTGATTGAGACAGTCTCAATCGTCCGAGCTTAACATGACAACTTGTTTGTGTATCTTTTTCTTTTTCCGTCTCCACTTCGCCTCCAAGATTCATGATGGAGTTGTCTGTAGCAACCTCCGACCTAGCTGCAGTGGAGGGAGTTTCACCCTCAGCTGGCACACCAGCTGAGTGACTTGGAATGGGGTCACTCTTCTCCAAACTCCTGGTTGTTTCCTTTGAGTGTTCAGCCATTGGGGCAGGTGGTAAGACACCTTCAATAGGGGTTGGCTCGACTTGGGTCCCCGAAATCCTAGTTTCATCGCCAGTTCCCTTAATGCCTTCATCAGAGTGAGCTGGGAAACTGGTCGCAACAACAACAGTTACAATCTGCTGCACCACTCCCATAGGATCAATCTCCAGTTGTGATTTGGAAGACTCTCCAGGGCCTTCCATCAGCTGTTGCTCATGTAGGATCCTGGATTCCCGCATGGCTTGCTGCATCTCCAATTCTTCAGTCGCAGCAGCAGGGTCGAGATCTTCATCGCTCTCTGAAAGCATGTCAAGATGTGGATGAGTATGATCGGTGGTTCGATTAGAGGACAGAATCTTGGCTTTCTCACGAGCTTCGCTTCCTCTCGCCTTAGTCCATTCGTTCTCTTTTTCGGTTTGCGGCATGTTGATGCGATTATCCTCATCAAGGGCTTGCAAAGATCAGTATCAACTTCAAGGAACCTGTAGAGTTCTTCTTCCTCCTCAATAAACTCTGGGTGTTCAAACTGCACCCTAGAGTGACTCAACTTCCACTTTCTCCATTCTTGCAGACGATTTTGAATGTCTGGATATGGTGGGGATAGTATCATCAAATCATCATCGTCATCTGCTTGATGTCCTTTACTCTCAGGGATTGAGGGTAGCAGACCTTGCTGCTCAACACCCTCACCAGCATCTGTCGCAGGTGGGGACATAGTCCTGTCGACAAATGAATCAGCTTTCTTAGCTGCATCTTGCTCCTCAGCTGTTCTGACTACAGCTGGGTCTTCAACTTGCCTCTGCTGATCGGCCTCAGCAGACTTGGCTATTTCATCTATAATTTCTGGAGACTCTACTTCTCCAACCATCTCAGCAATCTGCTCTAGCTGAGTGGCAGACTCAGCTGTTTTCTCAAGCTCTGACGCTTGAATATTCTTCTTCTTCTTTTGGTTTTCACCAGAGGAATATCAGGTTCCACTTCCTCCGGTTCGTCGAAGGTAAATGCCTTTGCAGTTGCCTTAGAGGCAGTTGCCTTCCTTGTTGTGGCAGTCATCTTCTTAATCACTGGAGAAGGGATTAACGGTTCCTTCTCCTTTGCGGCTGCAGGGGCAGGAGACACGGCTGTAGGGGCAGGTGACTCGGCTGCAGGAGCAGGTGCGGTTTTATTTTTCTTTGCTACAGGGGCAGCAGTCTTCTTTGCAGCTACAAAGGCAGCCTTCTTCTTGGGAGGGGAGGAGACAGTTGTTTCTTCAGGGTCAGCTGATTCCCCCTCACTTGTGTCTGCCTTCTTGGCATAAGCACTCTTCTGTGCTCCAGAGAGATTTGATCGGAACATCTTCTTGTTGACATAGAACGCTTTTCCATGTCGGAGTGGAACTCACTTCACCTCCATCAGCCGGCCAATCACAAGGCCATACCCCAAGGATCCTCCGAACGATCCATCTTCCTTGAAGGACTTATTCCCAATTTTTTGGCAGAGTCTGCTGTATACAAACTCAGCCCAGTTTACCTTTTTCTCATCCATGATCGCAGCCATCACGATCAGCTTGGTTTTAGACAGCTGATTAAAGCTTCCAAATTTGATGTCTACACACTTGGCAAAGAATGTCCAACAGCTTATGGTAATCTTCCTTCAATGACTTCTTATCACCGGGTAGACAATCTTCGCAAAGACAATCGGGTTTGGCCACTTCCATCCATGCAGCAGCCAGGTTTACATCAGCTTCATAGATCTCCGACACTCCTTCCGCCGGTAGCAAATAGTGTTCTGCCAAATCCTTGGCAGTGATTGTGAATTCTTTCCCGTGAACAGAGGACTTGATGCCCTCGTCGTGAACTTCAACATTCACATAGAACTGCGCGACCTCCTCCACATAGGTCATTTGAAACTCCATTGTGAGAAAGGGTTTTAGCCCAGACTTCTCCACTTTCTCAGCTATATTCTTCACAAGGGTTTCGTCGAATCCCAGTTTGATCATTCCTTCAAAATCCACGTTAGACCCAGTGTGGATTTGTTTTCCCAACTTAACAAAATTGTAAGTAGATGCCATTTCTTGAAGATTTATCGAATGAAACTTTGAAAATGTGCTTTGAAAATCTGTAGGGTTTTGAGAGAGAAATTTCTTTCTTTGCTTTTGGGAGAGATGAACAGTTTGTGTAAAGTGAGAGAAAAACGGACGAAATGGTATATGTATGGGTTATGAAAGGACGTGCATACGGTTTTTGAAATTTGATCGAGATCAACGGCTCAAATTTAGCACGCCGATTAGCATTTAATTTCTCGCATTTAATGCGGCAGCATTTATATCCAATCATAGGCTTGGTCGTGCAGCTTTTGACTGTATCTGTCATTATTGTGCTGACGTCATTCTTAAAAACATTCCCGCTTAATAAAAAGGACTGCGTTTTTGTCACTTAGCTCATAAATAGCTCATCTTACTCCTTAGTTGATTCAACTCTTCTCTCTTTTCACATAGGTACTCAGCTGTCAGCTAACTTGATGCAGCTGATTTTCCGATACGGCTGTCTTACTTAGCTGATTTATAAACTCAGCTTCATTTTTATCTTTTCTCGTTTCATCTCTTCTCCTTGAATCTTCTGAGTGTTAACTCAGCTCAATTAACCCTAGCTCATGCTTGAGTTCTTCAAATCTTGATTCACATAATGGTTTTGTGAATATGTCAGCTAACTGTTTATCAGTTGAGATATATTCCAAGGTGATGTTCTTCTTTTCAACATGATCTCTTATGAAGTGATATCTGACATCAATGTGCTTTGTTCTTGAGTGCGACACGGGATTTTGAGTGATTGCAATAGCACTTGTGTTATCACACATAATTGGAATCTCTTTTTCTTCAACATCATAGTCTCTCAGCTGTTGTCTCATCTATAAGACTTGGGCACAACAATTTGCCAGCATGCTATATGTACTACTCGGCTTAATTTTGGATGTGGCAATTGAGTTTCGCTTCTTGCTAAACCAGGAAACCAGTCTGTTTCCAAGCATTTGACATGTGCCTAAAGTGCTCTTCCTGCCCACTCTACATCCAGCATAGTCAGAGTCTGAGTAACCAATAAGCTTGAATCCTCCTTCCTTTGGATACCACAAGCTGACTTCCTGGCATCCCTTCAAATACCTTAGGATTCTCTTAGGCTGCATCATATGGCTTTCTTTTTGGTGCGATTGAAATCTTGCACATACACCTACAAAAAAGGTGATGTCCGCCTACTTGCCGTGAGATAGAGCGGTGAACCAATAAGTGCTCAGATCTTGTTTGATCCATAGGCTTGCTTGCCATCTGCATCCATATCCATCTTGACTGATGTATTCATTGGTATTTTCACAGAAGACTTCTCTTCCATACCAAATTTCTTCATTAAATCTCTGGTATATTTTGTTTGACTTATGAAGGTTCCATCCTTCAGCTGTTTAACTTGAAGTCCTAGAAAGAATGTCAGCTCTCCCATCATACTCATCTCAAATTTGCCTTGCATGAGGTTTGAGAATTTATCACACAGCTCTTTGTTTGTGGATCCAAAAATGATGTCATCCACATATATTTGAACAAGCAGTATATTCTCTCCATCTTGAATTCTTAAGAGTGTTCTGTCCACTTTGCCTTTTGTGAATCCATTATCTGTTAGGAATTGAGATAATGTATCATACCATGCTCTTGGTGCATGTTTCAATCCATAAAGAGCTTTCTTGAGCTTATACACTTTATCTCCAAGAGTCTTCTGCTCAAATCCTGGAGGTTGTTCAACATAGACTTCTTCTTCCAATAATCCATTCAAGAATGCACTTTTTACATCCATTTGATATACAATGAAGTTCTTGTGTGCAACATAGGCAAGAAACAACCTTATTGCTTCTAATCTTGCAACAGGGGCAAAAGTTTCATCAAAATCTATTCCTTCTTCTTGGCAATACCCTTTGGCTACCAATCTTGCTTTGTTTCTTACCACAGAACCTTCTTCATTCATTTTGTTTCTGAAAACCCATTTGTGCCAATAACATTTTCATGAGTTGGTCTTTGAACCAATTCCCATACTTTGTTTCTTTCAAACTGATTCAGCTCTTCTTGCATGGCCTGAATCCAATGTGCATCATCCAATGCTTGGGACACATCTTTGGGCTATATTTGGGAAATAAAGCAAGTGAACATTGCTTCTTGTTGAGCTCTGGATCTGGTTCTTACACCATCTCTTACATCTCCAATGACTAGCTCAGGTGGATGGTCTCTCAGCCATCTCACATCAGGTTGGAGTAAGTTAGGCTGGTTCGATCGTCTAGCAATTGTGTTATCTTGAGCAGACTCTCTCATCATCACTTAGCTGCAGATTTTCCAGCTGTCTTTGAGATCCAGCTATCTCATCTTCACATTGATTAATTACTCCAGTTTTAGCTTCAACATAGGGACTCTTCTGTATAGTTGGCTAATTCAGTTTGTCAGTTAACTCTTCAATGTCTTCTCCATTTACATTAGGTTCATCAAAAACCACGTGGATAGACTCTTCTGTGACCATAGTCCTTTTGTTCAACACTCTATAGGCTTTGCTTTCAGCTGAGTATCCCAAGAAGATACATTCATCAGCTTTAGCATCAAATGCCTTTAGATTATTCTTCCCATTGTTGTGGATGAAGCATTTACAACAAAATATTTTAAAGTATGCAACAGTTGGCTTTCTCCCTGTCCAGATTTCATATGGAGTCTTTGTCAGCTGTCTATTGATCATGCATCTATTTTGAGTATAGCATGTAGTGTTTATAGCTTGACCCAAAATCTTTTAGGCAGCCTGCTTGCACTAACATGGTCCTTGCAGCTTTCCTTGAGAGTTCTGTTCCTTCTTTCGCGCAACTCCATTCTCTTTGTGGAGTCCTTGTCTGCAGATAATTCGTGAGTAATACCATTTTCAACACAATACTGAGTTATTATTCCATTTACAAACTCAGTTCCTCCGTCAGATCTTATCTTTATAATGGTTTGACTCTTCTCATTTTGAACTCTTTTCATCAGTTGTGGTAACTTCTGCAAGGTTTCTTTCTTTTTACACATGAAAATTATCCACGTATATCTTGAATAATCATCTACCACTACTAGAGTGTATTTCTTTCCACTTATACTGGCTGGCTCAACAGGACCAAATAGATCCATATGCAGTAGATGTAATATCCTTGTTGAAGATGGACTTGACTTCTCTTTAAATGATGATTTAATCTGTTTTCCCATCTGGCATGCATCACAAACACTTTCCTTCTTGTATGCTGAGTTTGAGAGTCCTTCTACAAGATTACTCCTTGCAAGTTTGTTAATTGTCTTGAAATTCAGGTGACTCAGCTTCTTGTGCCACAGCCAACTTGATTTGGCTGTACTCTTTGCTAATAAACAAGTGTTTGGTGTGGCAGTCGACCAGTCTACCACATACATGTTCTTTTGTCTGGATCCTTGCAACACTACTTCATTTGATTTAGTGTCTTTGATTTGGCACACTCCCATATTGAATCCAACATTATAGCCCTTGTCACAGAGTTGGCTGAAGAGTTGGTTGATGCTTAGTAAGTTGAAATTTAGGCCTTCAACATATGCAACATCTGTGATTTCTAATCCATTTTTCTTGATGGATCCAGTGCCTCTTATTTCCCCTGGAGCTTCATTTCCTCCAAATATAACTTTTGCGCCTCTAATTTCCTTGAACTTTGACAGATTTTTCTTGTTACCTGTCATGTGTCTGGAACAACCAATATCCATGTACCAGGTTCCTTGGCACTCAGTTGTTCCTTGAACATGCAATCAAAGAAATTAGTTTTTAGGTACCCATACTTGCCTGGGTCCTGAGGGGTTAGTGCTGTAAGATGATCCAACCAACCTATAGCCAAATGATTTGACTCTAAGGGGTTGCCATCTATCTGTGCCATAATCATAATTCACTTTGGAAAATTGCTTGGGGGCTTTAGGCTCATACAGCTGTCTCTTTTGTCTGTATGCCTGTGTGTGTGTTTTAGCAATTGCCTTCTTTGGGTAATTGTGATATTTCAGAGTGTAGTGCTTGGGTGCGTATGTGTGCTGATAATAGCTTTGTTGCCTTTGGAATGACGTTTGCTGAGTTCTAGGTCTTTGCCATTTTGGCATGTATTCCATAGTTCTTGGCTGGTATTCCATATTATTCCAATCAACTTGACTTGGGTAATTTCTACCATTTCCATCATTTGTTTTTCTTTGATAGAACTTCTGGGGATTCTGGTAGCTCTGTTTCTTTTTCACAGAGTACTTTCTGTTTGGAGTTTGCTGAGGAACTCTGCTGGATTTCTTCTCAGCTGTCCTCTCAGCGTACTCAACTGGCTGTTTTCCTTTTCCCTTATATCCTAGGCCAGTTTGTTTGTGATTGTGCTTAGGAATGAATGTATGTGCAATATTTGGTGTTTTGGATTTTTGAGATGCTTCATTACTTGAAGATCCTTTTTCCAAGATCACTCTTGGAGTTTGACTCTGCACAAAGGAATTGAATCATATGCCTGTCTTGTCTCCACATCCTTTTTGGCTCATGATAAGGTCATCCAATGATTTAGATGCCTTTGTGAATGAAGCAATCACATTTTTTAGATCATTTTCTCTCTTTTCTATAGAAGCTATCTCTGCTATTAGTTTAGCATTTTCAGCCTTCACCTCTTTGTTCTCATCAGCTATGTGACTTACAGTACTCAGCTCCTTAGTCAGCTGTGAGTTTTGGCTTTTGAGCTGGATGTTTTCCTCATTTAATAGTGAGTGTGAGGATTTAATGTGCTCAAAATCTTTCATCATTTTGCCTAATGAATCATAAAGATCAGTGGGTGATGAAGTGTGTGTGTCACAATCACTATCACTAGAATCTGAATGAGATGAGTTAGAGTGTACCTCATCTTCCTGGTCAGGTTGATCTTGTTCCTTAGCCATTAGACAAATTAAGGCTTCTTCTTCAGAGTCACTTGAGTAGTCAGCTTTACTACTCTCTGAATCTGCTGTATCTTTCGACTTAGTTGTTTTTAAGAAATTCGCCAAACATTGCCTTTTTCTTTTCTTTTCTTCTTTCTCTGAAGACTCTTCTTTGCTCTTCGTTCCTGTATTTGTTAACTACAGGATATGGACAGTCAATTGCAAAATATCCTGGTTGTCTGCAATTCCAACACAGGTTTTCAACCTTTTGATCAGCTCTCTCATTTCTTGGGTTGTCAGCTCTTTGATATTCGACCTTTTGATACTCTGCTCTCTTTGGTGGTCTATCTTCCCTTGGCTTGGAGGGAGCTGAATGTCTTCTGGAGGATTCATCTTTGTTTCTTTTGTAGTTCTTGTTGAAGAACTTGTTGAATCTTTTAACCATTAAGGCAATTTCCTCCTGGTCAATGACTTCTTTGGTCTCAACTCTCTTTCCTTCCTTGACTATGAGTGCAAATTGTTTTGGGTACACAGATATCTATCTCTCTGATCCTTTCTTCTCGGCTCAAACTCATAAGCTTTGAGGTCCGAGAATAGTTCATGATTGGACGTTTTTGATAGGTCCATCGAGTGCCTTAGAGCCATGGTCTTCATTTCCCACTCACCGGGAGGCTCGCCGATATCTTCATACACATCTCCTTCTGTGTGTATTCTTTCCCAAGTGCTGAGAGCTCATTTGTGATTTCAGTAAATCTAGCATCCAGTTGGTCCGTTGTTTCACCTGCAAGCATTTTGAAGTTTTCAAATTTTTGAACGACAACATATAATTTGTTTTCCTTGATTTGCTCAGATCCTTCACAAATTAAGGTTAATTTATCCCAGATTTCTTTGGCTGTCTTGCAAGATTTGACTTTGTTGAACATGGCTTTGTCCAAAGTTTTGTAAAGTATATCCTTGGCCACATTGTCTAGGTTGTATCTATTTCTGTCATTATTTGTCCATTCACTCTTGTTTTTCAACCATAGCTGGTCTAGGAGGAAAGACCTCTTCTCCTTCAACAAATTTCAGCTCTCTCCTTTGCAAATTGTGTGTTCACCTTCATTATTTGCAGTGGCCCATCCTCTATCACTATCCACATCTCATCATGTAAAGCTGATAGATGAGCCTGCATACGTATTTTCCAGTCATCAAATTCTTCAATGGTAAACATAGGAATGCGTGTCAAATTTGCTTCCATGATAATAACTTTGTTGTTATAAAAAAATGGCTATTGAAAGAACAAATGTTAACAACTTCTTTGAAAGATTGGAGATCTAGTTCAGTAACCAGTGTGGAAGGCTCAATGAACCAACTGCTCTGATACCACTTGTAGGTCCCAAGGGGTGTGGGTGTAAGGTTTAGAAGGGGGGTTGAATAAACCTTACCAACTTTTCGATTTTAGTCCTTTTAAAATTATTCAGAGTTAATTTCACAGCTAAGTCCTTGATGGACAAACTAAGTTAGTTAACCAAACAGAGTTAGCCACTCAACGGACTGACGAGTTGTTGATAGAATAACTCGATTGTTTAGTCTAATACTTAACTTGGCGGTGATAAGATTTTCAGCGGAAGACTTAACACCCTTGAATTTGGTTTAAGTTTGTTTTCACACTTGGTTTTAGCACTTTGTTAAATATCAATTGGGTAGCAAATTATCAACAGATATTAAATAATATGCAATGAAGTAAATCTTTGAAATGTAAATGACACAATAAATTTTATAGAGGTTCGAAGATGGGGTAATTCTTCTAATCCTCTCTTCTCCAACTCCCGGAGGAATCCACTAAGTATTGATCGTACAAAGTGGTTATCGGTCCGGATGCAAGTCTTGATCACACACCGACTTGATCCTTTCGGACTCGATCACGAGATGCCTTGGTCACACACAACCGGCTTCTCGTCCGACTCGGCTTCTTCACGGGCGGCTGCGCTTGCTACTTGACTCACTTGCTCAAGCTTCTTGGATTTGATCACTAAGCCCTCCAATAACTTGAGACTGGTTCGACCTTGAACCTTTCTACAATCCTCCTTGGAATGTAGACTATTTTTGATTCTTCAAAAGTTTCCTCTTCAACGGTATGAGGTTGTCTTTCCTTCACAGCTTGGTGTTGGATCGATTTACTTCGAAGTTTAGGCTTGAGGATTTGCTTGAATAACTTGAGAATACTTTTGCAGGTTACAACTCGAATAATAACTTGAAAGTTCGTGGTTCAGGTATGCAAGGTTCCTTTTTCTTAAATTGATTCCTCAGCCTTTTATAGTGTTCTTTTGAAAAAATGCCCGTTGAAGAGATAGGCTAATTTTCAAAAGACACTTGTGGTCGTTGGCTTGTCTTGTTGCAGTCCTTGAAATTGACATTTCCTCGTATTGAATGAACCTTCACTTTTCGAGTTCGACACAGTGCGATCTTCCCATTGGTTTATTCCTTTTGCACGCTTCCGGGATCGAGCACTTTAGAATATTGCGGCATGGAAGTATTACTTATTTAAGTAACTTTCTTGACTTACGTAACGGACTCTTTTCGATTGTCTTGACGCGTGGCTCAGCTTCCTTAACTTCCCCAGGTGACTTCGAGTCAGCTCCCAATCATTGGAAGACTCATCTGTCACTTCAACTTGAGACTTGGCTATCTTGAGTTGACTTGACTGACTCTTCACACAGCTGCATCTCAGTTGATACTTCTCCAGTCGAGTTCCTGTCTTCTCTTCCTTGCCATACTCACCGCCTCACAATGAGTCTTCATTCTAGTCTCCAGTTGACTTCTTGCATATCCAGGCATAGCTGACTTGACTCAGCTTGTACAACCCTATCTATTATAATGCAAATTACAAAGAAAATGGAGTGCCAACTTTCTAGTCTAAGTTTTACATGGCATTCATCAAAATCTAAACAATAAATTTCCCAACATACCTGGAATTGAAAAACTTGGATACTTGACACGAATATCCTCTTCACGCTCCCAAGTAGCTTCATTTCTGCCATGACGTCTCCATTGTACTTTGATCAAAGCAATATCTTTATTTCTTAATGGTGAATCTTGCGTTCCAAAATAGCTTCTGGTGCTTCCTCATAAGTTAAATCATTGTTGATTGTCAGATCCTTATAATTCACGATGTGACTTGGATCGTGAACGTATTTTCTTAGCATAGAGACGTGAAAAACATTGTGCACACTTGATAGACTCGGTGATAATGCTAGCTGATAAGCTAAATCTCCAACTCGTGTAAGGATTTCAAATAGTCCGATATATCTCGGTTTCAACTTTCCTTTTTCGCCAAATAGAATAACACCTCTGATAGGAGCTACTTTCAGAAATACTTTTTCTCCTTCATCAAATTGTATATGTTTTCTCCGCCTATCAGCATACGACTTTTGTCTATCTTGAGCCATCTTGATTCGATCTTGTATCATAGCTATCTTCTCAACAGTTTGCCGAATTAATTCAGGCCCCAAAATTTTTCTTTCACCAACTTCGTTCCAATATAATGGTGATCTACACTTTCTTCCGTACAACGCCTCGTATGGAGCCATCCCAATAGTCGCTTGATAACTGTTGTTATAAGCGAATTCTACCAAGGTTAATAATGTTTCCCAATTACTTCCTAAGTCGAGCACACATGCTCTCAACATATCTTCCAATATTTGTATAGTCCTTTCAGACTGCCCATCTGTTTGTGGATGATAAGCCGTACTAAAGTTTAGCTTTGTTCCCAAGGCACTTTGTAGACTTTTCCAAAACTTAGAAGTAAAATGCGTATCTCTGTCTAAAACAATTGACACAGGAACTCCATGAAGTCTCACTATCTCCTCAATATAAATTTGTGCATATCGTTTCATACTGAATGTCATCTTAATTGGTAGGAAATGAGCTGACTTTGTTAACCGATCTACTACAACCCAAACAACCTTGTTTCCCTTGACTGATGGTGGAATCCCTACCCCAAAATCCATAGTTATGTGCTCCCATTTCCATTCTGGAATGTCAAGTGGTTTGAGCAAACCAGATGGTCTTTGATGTTCGGCTTTAACTTGCTGACAAGTCAAACATTTTTCCACAAAAGTCCCAATATCTCTTTTCATACTTCACCACCAAAATACTTCTCTTAAATCTCGATACATTTTTGTACCTCCAGGGTGAGTGAGCCGTGTACGGCGTCTGATGAGCTTCTTCGAGAATTTCTTTTCTAAGCCCTTCTTCTTTAGGAACACATAATCTCCCTTCATAAGTCAAAGTACCATCATTTGTTATAACAAATCCTTTTACATTCCCTTCACAAGCTTTTTCTTTCATTTTGCTCAGAAATTTATCTCGAGGTTGAGCTTCTTTTATCTTCTCTCTCAGAGTAGGTTGCACCACCAAAGATGCTAGTACTATCTCTGTGCTTTTTGGTGGTACCACTACTTCAATTCTCATCCTAGCGAATTCTCTCACAAGATGTTCTTGTTAAGATATCAAACTTAACATTTCTCCTCTTGTTTTACGACTTAATGCATCGGCTACAACATTAGCTTTACCCGGATGATAGTTGATAGTGCAATCATAGTCATTCACCAATTCCAACCACCTTAGATATAGGTGATGCCCCAGGTACCAAATCTATTCCAAATTCAACCTGGCGATCTGGAGGAATTCCCGGCAAGTCTTTTGGAAATACATCCAAAAATTCTTGCACAATTGGTACGTCATTAGGTGTCACTTCGGCTGTCGAGGTATCTACTAAACTCACTAGATATCCTTGACAATTTTTCTTTTTCAACATCTTTCTTGCCTTCATTGCCGATATCACTCGTGGTACTGCCTTAGACTTAATCTCATAGAATTTTATCTCATCATTTCCTGGCAGTTTGAATATTATCTCTTTCTCGTGACACTTAATGTCTGCCTGATATCTACTAAGCCAATTCATACCTAAGATTAAGTTAAAATCCTTCATCTTAATTATGTATAGATCAACTTTAAGATATTTTCCCCCTATATTCACTTCAACATCCTTATTTACTGAGTCAGTTGTTATGGAATCTCCAGATGGCAAGCCAACCTCAAGGGGTTCACTTACTCTAGCACTCTTGTGTCCTAATATAGCATGAAATTTGGCAGATAAAAACGAATGTGTGGCACCAGTGTCGAAAAGTACAAGAGCAGGTATTCCAGAGATGGTTAGCATACCTGACATTGTACTCGGATTCTGATCAGCTTCTTCCTGAGTCATAGCATACATTCGAGCTCTACCTCCAGATGTTTGTTCTCTTCTTTCCCGCTCAGCTTTTAAAAGAGGACAATTAGAGATTTCATGTCCTGGCTTCTTACACTTGAAACATTTTCCTTGTCTAGCTAAACATTCTCCAAAATGATTCTTCTTGCATTTTGGGCAAGTTGGCCTGTCTGCTTGCGTAGTTGGACGTGCATTTCCATCAGTCTTTATCTATTTATTTTGATTTTCATTTTTATTATGTCTTGCCCCGTCCCATTTTCTTTTCTCAGGTAAAACGACCAACTTTTGCTCCTCTTCGTCCCCAAAGAAAACTTGCTTCCACCTCATGAGCCCTTCTCACCATCACCGAGTACTCCAAATCTCCTTGAGCAGATAGTATTCCTGATAGTTGTGCTCGAAGTCCCCTTCTGAACCTCAGAGCCGTTTTCAAATCAGTATCCACCAGGTGTGAAGCAAACCGACTTAATTAATTGAATTGTCTCTCATACTCTGTGACAGTCATGTTTCTTTGTTTAAAGTTAAGGAATTTTGTCTCCTTCTTGTCCCGATATGATTGTGGGAAAAACTTTTTCATTACAATCACTTTGAACTCATCCCATGTTAAAGCATTCCGCTCCTCCTCGGTCTTAGTCCTCCAATACTCTTCCCACCAATGATCAACATCTTCATTAAGTTGGAAGGCAGCACATACGACTCTATGTTCGTCTGTGCATCCAATAAGTCGAAAAATCCTCTCTAACAATCGAAACCATTCTTCTACTGCTTTCGGGCCATCACGTCCATTGAATGTGGGTGGACGATAGTGGCGAAATTGTTCCACAACTCGTGCATTGTTGTTGTTGTTATCCCCGTTGTTCTGCACACCTCTGAGGAACTTAGCAATTATATCTCCAGCAGTAGCAGTGGTTTGATTTCTTGTGTTAGTGGAGTTCTCACAATTGACTTGATTTCCACGATGGGGAGCCATATTCCTAAGCTTATACATAATGTATTATTATTTATCTCAATTTATTAATGGATTTTGCATGAAATATCTAACATAAAATCTAAATATCATAATATAATGGTCAAATAAATTAAGATCAATTAAAGGACAACTAAGCTTTATATAATAAGGATTTATTTATCAATTATTGCAATACATAGACCCATCTATCTCTACTGATCCATGTCTTCATCTTCCTCCAGATCTTCTTTCGGATCTTCTTCCGGATCTTCTTCCAGGTTTCCTTCCGGTTCCTCATCTTCTACCATAGCCTCATTGTTCAAAAACTCAATCCATTTACGTTATAACCTGGCAGTAAATATCCCGTAGTTGATTTTGGGTCGGTCATCATACTCATCATACTCCAATAATGAGGCATAAAGCTTTTCAGCCTTGATGTTCCAAAAAGAGGGTAAGCTATCAATCATTCTACGGGAGGCAGCGCGTTCGTTTGGAGCCCCGATGACATTCCTCACATTGTACCACAACTTGTGAATTATTCTCCAATACTATCCCCCTCCTCAATTTGGTAGTTGAAATAATGATTGAGTCGGTTAATTGGATGGTTCGGACCCCAGTTATTATTATTATTCTTTCTTGCAGTGTGACGAGTACGAGTTCCTGTCATCTATATACATGTGCATTTGCAACTATAAGTCTATTTTTACATTATTTTTTTAAGGAATACAAGATTTCTATTCATCTAACATATAAACTGGGATTATATTTTTAAAGCAGAATATAATAACATGGAATCATAATAAAATACATCATGACATAACTGAGCATATTGTATAATTTCACTCGCATTAATAATTCTTACCTTCAGGATACCGACAAGATATGACGGAGGTGGATGTTATTACACCATTTTATCTTATACAAAGTTTGACTTTTATTTTTTTTTTTTAAATATACATTTTAATTTTAATTTTTTTTAACAAGCCTACAGAAACGTAGACCTGCTCGGATACCACTTGTAACGACCCAATTTTATGAAATTAATTTACTCTAAAAATATTATTAAGAACACACAAATTTATAAATTAAAGTAATCCCAATAATTATCAAAAACAAATTGATTGAGAAATTTTAATTCTTAAAGAAAAATATATAATAATAATAATAATAATAATATTAGTGGAAGATGTAATATTATTATTATTATTATTATTATTATTATTATTATTATTATTATTGCTACTACTATTACTATTACCACTAATATTATTATTATTATTATTATATTTTTTTCTTTAAGAATTAAAATTTCTCAATCAATTTTTTTTTTTTGATAATTATTGGGATTACTTTAATTTATAAATTTGTGTGTTTTTAATAGTATTTTTAGAGTAAATTAATTTCATAAAATTGGGTCGTTACACTTCTATTACTGTGGTTTTGCTTTAAGTGATGTTTTTTTTAATTAATTAAGCAAATATAAAAATCTAAAATTCAAAGTGATTCAAATACATAAAATACGAAACTTACCGATTCAACAAGGGAAACTAAAAGCTACCCCTTCAAACTTTATGCTTCTGTTTTTTTTTTTTTTTTTTATCTTTGATTGTGGTGAACCCATGTGGGTAGTTTCCAGAAATATGATGTGTTGTTAGTCTATCCTTTTATTTTGCTAAGGCGGTGCAAGTGTATTTGGTATATATCAAATTACATATATATATATATATATATCTATATGTGTGTGGTGCTAATTGTCATAGATATTTTATACTTATCTATTACACGTCATCCTATAAGTTAAGCAAATTTAATATTACATAAATTATTTCTAACTATAATTATATGATTCAGCCCATTATTTCATTACTTATGTATATGTCATATATATATATATGTGCTCCACAATCAATTGTATGACTCTCTATTTCATTACTACATATATCTATATAATGTGTATGATTATCAAATAATAGATAATATTATCTATGGTACTTGTAGAAGCCCAAGCTTATGGAATTGTTGATCTTGTAGCAGTTGAATGAAAAAAATGGATTTTGTGCAAATCCGTGATTTGAGTATACCAGTTACAATTATATATAAATGATTAGCACACATTTTTGGTTAAATAAGATATATATATATATATATATATATTACCTATTTATATTTATTACTAATACATCATTTTTGTTTCTTCTTTTTCTTTTACCAAAAGTATTGTTCTTAATATTGTTATTTCTTTTAATAAAATATTATTCTCAAACAATATTATAACTTCTCTCATATATTTAATTACATTAGATGGGATACTCGATTCTCATTCGAGTATATACATAAATTACTTATTAATTAATTTATTAAAGTACTACTATACCGCACATTTATATTTGATCTATTATTTATTCACATTCATTTGATAACTTAACTTCTATTTTTTAGAGTAGAACTAGAAATACTTTAGTTCTAATTAACATAGTGACACCTAATTCTCCTTTCATTTTAATGTATAATCAACCGCATAGGCTAGGGATTCAAACTAGTATGGTGCAAGATCTTCCAAAGTCTAATGGCTAAAACACTTATATAAAGAAATGAATTATGCAATGACATTTTAATGTATGTAGGGCAAAAAAAGCATGCGATGTGTGAATTACATCGGTCAAACAACTAGTTTGACGCTTGACTATTACTATTATCTTTTAAATAAAATTCCCAAGATAAAAGACCCTATGAATTGTGGAAAGGAAGAAAGCATACCTATAAATATTTACGAGTGTGGGGGTCTCTTGCTAAAGTGATTGTACCTACAACAAAGAAGGTGAAGGTAAGGACCCAAGACTGTTGATTGCATATTTATTGGATATGCATATAATAGTAGTACTTATCGATTTCTTGTGCATGAATCAAAGATTGAAGATATAGACTAGAACACGATAATTGAATCGAGAAATGCATCATCCTTTCAAAATATATTTCCGTATAGAAAGAAGAAAGTTTTTTTAAATGGATACATGATTCAATAGAACACGAGCAAGACAATAAAGAATAATATGTGGAACTTAGACGCAGCAAACGAGCTAGGATAGAAAAATCATTTGGTCCAAATTTTCTAACCTACATGCTGGAAAGTGAACCTCAAAGCTACCAAGAAGCTATTAATTCTTCTGATGAACCATTATGGAAAGAGGCCATAAAAAATGAAATTGATTCCATGTTGCAAAACCATACATGAGAACTAGTGGATCTTCCTGAAGGAAGTAAACCACTGGGATATAAATGAATTTTCAAGAAGAAAATGAAGGCAGATGGAACAATTGATAAGTACAAGGCTAGACTTGTAATTAAAGGTTACAGACAATGAGGGGGCCTTGATTACTTTGATACATATTCTCCAGTTACGAGAATAACCTCCATCATATTTGTACTTTTAATTGCCGCTTAACAGAATCTTGAAGTACATCAAATGGACGTAAAAACTATTTTTCTGAAAGAAGACTTAGAAGAGGAGATTTACATGGAATAACTTGAGGGATTTTCTATACCAGGGCAAGAAAACAAAGTGGTGTAAGTTGGTAAAGTCATTATATGGCTTGAAACAAATACCAAAACAATGGCATGAAAAATTTAATAATTTCATGAAAGAACATGGATTTAAAATAAATGAATGTGATAAATGTGTATATGTTAAAGAGACTGAAAATGACTATGTCATTTTTGTTTATATGTAGATGACATGCTTATCATTGGAAGTAATGATAAGATAAGTAAATCCAAAAAAGATATGTTGAACTCGAGGTTTGACATGAAAGATATGGGTTAAGCAAAAGTGATCCTCAGAATAAAGATTCTAGAGAAATTTAGTAAAGATGACACATCATTAGCTAGAACTCCGATAGACACAAGCAAACATCTATCGAAGAATAGAGGTGAGGTTTTGTCTCAAGTTGAATACTCATGGGTCATAGGAAGTTTGATGTACTTAATGAGTTACAAGACCAGGCATTGCTTATGCAGTGAGTTAATTGAGCAGATACACGAGTAATCTAGGGCATGACCACTGGAAAGGTATAGTGAGAATACTAAGATATTTAAGATATACTCATGATTTTGGACTGCACTATACAAGATATCCTATTGTTATTAAAGGATACAGTGATGCTAGTTGGATATCTGATATTAAAGACTCTAAGTATACAAGTGGATTTGTTTTCACTTTAGGAGGTGCAGTAATATCATGGAAATCTTTTAAACAGACAGTTATAGCAAGGTCTACAATGGAGTCTGAGTTTATTACTCTAGACAAGTGTGGCAGAGAAGTTGAATGACTCAAAAATTTCTTAGAAGATATTCCAAGATAGTCGAAACATATGCCGGCAATTTGTATATATTGTGATAGTCAATCTGCAATTGACAAGGCATAGAGCAATATGTATAATGGTAAGCCTAGACACATACGTCGTAGACATAATACAATTAGACAACTACTCTCAACTAGTATTATCTCTATTGACTACGTAAAGTCAATCCGTTAACCAAATGGTTGAATCGAGAGTTAGTTGTGAAATCATTAAGATGAATGGGGACTTAAGCCTCTGGAAAAATGAGTTGATACAATGGAACTCAACCTAGTTGACTGGAGATCCCAAGATCTAGGTTCAAAGAGACAACCTAGTCGTAAAAAGACTCTATGATGATCACTGTGGGGGAGTTATCCCTTGTCTATTCCTTAATAGTGATGCCCGTGGAGAAGTGGATAAGCAATTGTCAATTAATGATTCTTGTGTATCGGTAAGTCGAGCAGGGTAGTACGGGCTACTCTTAAATGAGAATCACCTATGTGAGAGAGAAGTGGGGTCGCTTCAAAGGAATTGTGTGAGGCTCAATTCTTAGAACCTGTTGCAAAACCATATATGTATATTCAGGGTCATGAATGAACATAACTATGAGAACTGTGTTGGAAATATTAGATATTTCTGGATGAATAAGAAATTATTGCCAAAAGGTGTGACTGCTCATATGAAACTATTCGGATTAAAATGGTTTATTCGAATAGTTGTGTTGTTTCATTTGAAACCAATGAACATGTCTGTTGAAATAAATGGACATGGCTGTTCGAACAGATTTGTATTGTTTCACTTGTCACTTTTGGTAATCTATATATATCCCAAGAATCTGTAGATTTTTCAAAAATTTATTTTCGCATACAAACACAAGCATATTTTATGTCAAAAATTTCTCGTAAAAGAGAGAGTACAAAATATTCGAAGTTCACCGTCTCTTATTGTTTGGAGTGCTACTACAGCAAGAGGAGACTGTTGTATCTTGGGAGACATTTGCTATTCAACTGTGGGCACCGTAGCGGGGCAATTCGTCTTAAAGACATAGAGTCGAACTCTAGTCTCGGTCTAAAATTTATGCATTTTCTGCAATTTTATTTTTCTAAAATTCAAGTAAGTTTTCAAATTTAATTTCAAAATATAATATCGCACGTAAATCTCCAACAGTTTTAAGATGGAATTTGTTTCATCCACTTTTTAGTGCGTATTGTATTCTGTGTTTTATGGTTAGTGGAATGTTTACGAACATCGTGTATTTAGAATTAGTCCACTTCAGTTCCAGTTATTGAATTGTTTGACTTCAATTGAATTGTTTAGAATATTTCTTCCGAGTTTGGTTTTACAGTTTGATAATTGAAGAGTACAAATTTGTATTTTAAGTTGATTGTGGATTACATGGGTTTAGGTTAAAGAAAAAAATAGAAAAATCAGAAATTAGGATTCCAAACTTCGAACTGCCCAAATTTCATCGGAAAACTCCAATGTCCAGATGGTGAAGGACTCAATCACGGCCAATAAAGCACCATGTCCTCTGGTCTCTGACAGAGATAGTGACGGTGGCCCGTGGCGGGGAATGATGTCCAGCCGCTTGGAGCCAACCTTGACGGGATAAGTGGTTCCTCGTCACGACTGTGCGAGGCTGTCACGGTGGAGGTCATATGTCGCTAATGTTTGCAGCGGGGTGACCTTATTGTTGGGCTTGACCAGTGGCGTGTGATTTGGTGACGACATATTTGATTTGGTGAAGAATATGATATTTTTGACCATCTTATGTGTGTTTGGGGCTGATTTGAAATTTAATAAAATTCTGGGTTAATTTAATAATTCAGCCTTGATGTTGGATTTTTCTGGTAGTGAAAATCTTTTTGTGGCGTATTTATAATTTATATTCCACTTGTGACTTTCATGTGTTCAATCATGATTTTTTATGAATAAATTGTATTTCTGTTCCAATTTCATATTCTTAGTTTTATAGTACAATTCACGTGAGTACATTGAAAGTTGAGCATTTACTGAGATTAATTTAGTCAACCTTATCAGTTAATGTCACTTGTGATTTGAATAGGGTATTATGTTTGTCGATTGATTTGTTAATCAAACTTGAATATGATCATTACTTGAATACATCTGTCTATTATGCTTCTGATTTAAATTAGAATGATGTATTATCATTGTCTATATTAATCTGTTTTGACTCTGTATTTGGGAATTACAATAATGTCTAGTAAATGCAAAAACTGAAATTTGAGCCGTGATTTGTATATTGACTCTATTTAGTTTTATTATTCAAACTTGATTTCAATTCAGATTGAACTTTAGTACTAATCTCGTATTAAGAGTCTATGTTTCTGATTTATTTATAAAATTTTGGTTCAGAAACATATATTATGTCAACTTTGAATATTTGTGTTCAATTTTGTCAAAACTATTTCATCATATTACTAGTTTACTACAGACTCATGTGTATTGAAATTGATAATGATAATCTAGTACCGTTTAGATACCAATTTCCATTCTTTGTTTTCTAGTATAATTTTATGAGTCTTATTTGGAAATGAGAACTCTTGTTTGATTTGTGAAAACCATACACAAATTCTAATTTTGTTATAGAATTGATTAAACCAAATAAGTGAATGATTGTTTATCTTCTCTTTTTGTAACAATAATGGAGGGAACAATAATACGTTCACCTACACGTGTGATATCAAATGTGATTCCACCACTTGTTGTTTTCATTAAATCGGCTCATGTTTCTCATGGAGAAAAGTCTTAGACACTCGGGGTTGATTAAGAGATGTCAATATAAAATATTATTTTATCTCACAGTGTTGAGTTTAGTTTTGTTATAGTCTACGTGGTTGAATCCAGTTCAAAAGAAAAAGAAATGATTCTAATGTGGGGAAAGGTTACCTCTTTCACAGTGATATATGTAATTTGAATTTTGTGCAAACAAGATCCAGTAAAAAGTATTTTATTAGTTTTATATACTTGGCACGTTAACTTGAATTCCATAACGATATTGGTGAATATGAAATTATTACCAAATGTTAAATTGAATTCACAATATAAATGTGGGATTCCATGTTGGGATACTGCGATAACCAATCAGCTATAGGCAGGGCACAAAGTGCCAACTTGAGTGTTGTGACAATTTGGTATCATGACAGCTTGAGTGTTATGATACCTTGAGTGTCATGATAACTTTAGTTTTATGACATTTTGAGTGTCATAAACTTATGAAGAATGCATGAGCAAATCTGATTGTCCTTGTGTGAGGCGTATGATTTAGCGTCCCCTTGTGCGGGAGCACAGGGCAAGTAAACTCTACCTAAAATATGGTGAATATATACAACTGAGTCCTTTAGCCCTCCTGGGAAATTCTTTGAAATTTTGCGAAGGCAATTAGACTGATTGTCAGTTAGCGATACAATCACAGTTGAACTTTGTGAGAAATAACAATTGTTAGATTGATAATTCTCAAAGTTGACCTTGTTGCATAATGTGAGGGTGATGAATTTTGCCTCAAATGTGGGGGTTTTTGGTAAATATAAATTTACCTCGATCTTGACAAAGATTGACCCCAATAATTGTGGAGTCAAAGAAATACAAGTTTCTTTGAGATGTATCATTGTATTTCATTGAGATGTATCCTTAGAAAAGAGGATGTGAGTCAATTGACATTGACAGACTGATTGATAGCTAAAATGGGTCACCTGTGATTTCTCTTGAAGAGGTGCATCTTTTAGTGCACTATTTAGTGTTGAAACATTGCACACATTGAGATACAAAGAAAAGGTGTAGAAAAATACCTTCAAAGGCTAACCTTATCAAGGTAGGCCCAAAATGAATTGTTGTATCGAACTTGAAGGGAACATGTACAACTATTAATGACAAGTTTGACAAATAAAGTCAAACGAATCTCTACCTAAAAAGAGATGACATATTGATAATAGTTTATATGAGCTTAAGGTGTTATAAAACCACATTGACATTGAAGGGCTTGAAAGTCCACCGATGGCACTTATGTCGATTTGAAGTGTTACACATGCTCAGGGATTATATGTTCAAATATGTAAAGATATTGATCTCAATCTTGCGCGCAAATTTGATTGAAGTTGAGATCAATTGTAAAATCTAAGGAGAATATCGCGGATCCATTTACCAAAGGTTTGCCAAGAGATCAAGTATATCAATTATCGAAAGGGAATGAGATTGAAGCCTATTACGCATGAATTTTGGTAATGGTAACCCAACCATGATGACTGGAGATCCCAAGAATTTGGTTCAATGGGACAACTAAGTTATGAATATTCAGTTAAGCACTTAGGATAAAATTTCTATCCATTCCTATGATTAAAAGTGCTTTGTGTAGAAGTATGTAAGGTTAAGTTCAACTTTTAATGATTCCTATAGCTTGGTTAAACCAAGTGAGGTATGACAGAATACTCTTAATAGGAGGTCACCTATGTAAGTGTGAAGTAGGGCCACTTCTATGAGAATTTTGAGGCTTGAATTCTCTAAAACACTTATGAAACCCAAGGTTGTTCAGGGCCAAAATGAAAATAACCATGAGAACTGGAAATGTTAGGAAGGTTATTGTGTGGATGTTGTTGTATTGGTTTACACCAGCGGCTGAACAGTTCGAGACATCGTGTTCACTGATTAGCCAAGTAAATCTGATACTACTCCATTAGGGAAGGTTCAAAGCCAGAAGCTACATCTCCTGATGCAATAACTTTTCGTTTATACTCTCTTTAGTATCTGCATCTACATGTGCATTTGCATTGATTCACGTAATTTCTCATTCATGTGGGGAATGTTGAGAATACAATAGATATTTTCGGGTGACTGAGAAATTGTTGCCAAAAGGTGTGACTGTTCATTTGAAACTATTCGGATTAAAAAGATTTATTTGAATAGTTGTATTGTTTCATTTGAAACCAATGGACGTGTTTGTTCGAATAAATGGACATATTTGTTCGAACAGTTGTATTGTTTCACTTGTGACTTTTTGTAATTTATATATATCCCAAGAATCTGCAGATTTTTCAAAAATTCATTTTTGTATACAAACACAAGCATATTTTATGTCAAAAAATTCTCGTAAAAGAGAGAATACAAAACATTCGAAGTTCGTCGTTTCTTGTTGTTTGGAGTGCTACTACAGCAAGAGGAGATTGTTGTATATTGGGAGACATTTGCTATTCAACCGTGGTACCGTAGCGGGGCAATTCATCTTAAAGACATAGAGTCGAACTCTAGCCTCGATCTAAAATTTATGCATTTTCTGTAATTTCGTTTTTTTTTTCGATTTAATTTCAAAATATAATATCGCACGTAAATCCCCAACAAACTAAAGTATGTTAGGAAGAAGCTTGTGTGAGGTATATCATCATTTACACAAAAGGCAGAACAATTCAAGGACATCGCGTCTACTGATCAGCTATTAAGGTAAATATGCTTTCACAAGGGAAGGTTCAAAGGGTAACACCTACCTATCTTATGCATGATTCATCTGTTGGATTTTATCACCAAATCTTTTTATCTTCATTATTTTCTTCATACGGGGAATTGTTGGAAAATTTGAAGAAAAATTACTTATTTGACCTTTTTAATAGTAAAGGGTATTTGAGGTTGCAATTGCACCTCAAGGTCATGGGTTCAAACCTTGACTATCGCGGAGTGAGGGGTTGGAGTTTACCCCTCCTCCCCCAGAAATTAGGACCATCCCTGGGAAGGACGGATGTCCCATAGTCCAAAGGAAGTATGGGCTCTGTGCCCCCGGCTAGTGTGGGGATACTCTGGGTCGTCAAAAAAAAAAAATAGTAAAGGGTATATTTATTTTGACCTTTTAAATAGTAAAGGCCAAGTTTATTTGACCTTTTCAATAGTAACATGCAAATATTTTATTTGATGAAATGTTATATTTTTACCTATAAATATGGTTTATTTCTCACATTTGAAGAACACACAAAAACTACAAAATTTCCATATATCTACTAAAATTCTTGCTATTTATTTTTTGTTGATATATTTTAGGCATAATTTTCAGTTCGTCTGAATAGATAATCCGGTTTTCTTGTCTTATCCTGTGAAATAATCGTCCATAATAGGGGACGAATGTGTTTTAAAGATAGTGTGTTGAACACACGATTCGAGCTATTTTTATTTTGTTTTCCTTGTAAATTTGATTCGGATTTTTCGATTCATATAAAATGTACTAGAAGAAATACTATTATCTATAGAAGAATATATTTGTTTTGGGTTAATGAAGAGAAATACACACAACCTTGCTTGCGGGAAGGAAAATATTCCTCCAGTCACAATACCATAGTAGCATAACAAGCATTTCACGTGTTAAATTAGAATATAAGTTTTTTTTTTCTTGAAGAGTGTTAGAATATAAGTTTAGCATAAAAATTATTGGATTGTACCATTTACTGCGTGTAATTACAATGTGCTAAAATAATTATCATAACCTACCATGTGAATCTAATAGACAACGCGTATTTATTTTTTAATCTAGTAATTAAGAAGAGAACATATAATATTGTTATTCCTTTTATTAATAAATAATATGTCATTGCCTTTTGGCTAAAAGTTAAGACACATGTCCTTATCTTGTTAGTATTTGGCTTTTTAATAAACTTAATTAATTTGCTTAATGAATTTTTATTTTAGCACTATCCTTTAGTTTTGGAATTAATTAATGAATGATTATCCCACTTATGGGCACTATACTTAATGTCCACCAGCTAGTGTGTAGAGCTTTATGTTGTCAGATATATATAATAAATTAATTCACCACTCAACCAATACTTAATGGTAAAGGGCTAAAGGCTTAATCCTAACAACACGTTAAATTTCGAATATTTTTACGTCCAGAACCTTCACATCTGGCCTTACCTTCCCACAAAAATGATAAATTTCCACTAATTAGGTTAGATATTTCCAGCGTGTGGCTTGAATTTTTGAGACGTGAGGCGAGTGTATAAATGGTGTCCTTAAATTTAAAATTTATATATTTTATTGACGATAAGGCAATAGTATTAGAACACAAATTCGAAAAATAGAACTGTATTGCTGCTAAAATTTAGTAGATCCACTACAACATAAATGATATTAGGTAACACCCAAAAAATATTACCTAATGCCCATAAAATGTTACTATAGACAATAGGTAGCACTTTTAAGGTGTTGTCTTTTTCCCGTCTTCTACCTATAGTCTAGGTATCACTTTTATTAGCTTTTAGTGACACTTTTTCTAAGTGTTACATTAAGTTCTCTATTGGTAACACTTTGAAGTAATATTTCTAAAGTATTACATATGAATCTTATGTAACACTTTTTGTAACACTTTTTATATTTGTAACACTTTTAAAAAAATACTTCTACAGTGTTACATATGAATCTTATGTAATACTTTTTTTGTAGCACTTCGTAGAAATACTTTTTTTGCCACCAAGTAGATTCGGACTCATGACCTGTTTCTTACCCATTTTTTTCGAAAGAAAATAAAAATTAGTTATTTGGGTAGTAGAGTAATCCATTTTGTCCTTTAAAATATATGAGCCTTTTTTTTCAAAAGATTTCCCAATTCCACTCTCGACATTCATCACCGACAGGGACGGAACTAGACGTGTAACTTTGGGGGGACTAACTAATTTTGGAGGCCTAAATCAATAAAAAATAAATATTTAATACTAAAAATTAATATTTTAAATTAAATTGTACATAGAAAATATTGAATTTTCAATTTTTTTTTTTTTTGGGGGGGGCTGAGGATACGCCCCTGATCACCGATTTGTTGTTTTGTGTTGTTTAATGTTGAATAAGGTTGATTTTGTTGTTATGTGTTGTGTATCCGCAAATAGTGTGGTTTGGTGAAACAAAGAAGAAGGGGTCATTTATCGGTACCAAGAAGAAATCATTTCGCGATATTCATTTCCAAGGCCAACATCCACATTGGCATTGAGATAAAGACTTTATGTTGTTTTCAGCTGAAAATGTCAACATTGAAGAGTATATAAATGTTCGCCTCCAAAAATATTTGCCTGTCGGAAATCTCACCGGAAAATTTCAAACAGGTTGAGAGGAAATGAGAGTTGTATGAGTGGTTTGGGAGAAAGAGAGAGTTATCTGAAATTTTGGAGTAAGAGTCACAAAGTAACTCACAAATATATTAGGTGGGTATAGAACTGTTATTTACATGTTTAAAATGATTAAAAGATATTTATTTGAAAAACATAACTACATTCCATTTTAAGTTGGCCTATTTCCATTTAATATATTCTATTGCCCAACTGCTGGAAAGCAACCAAAAAGTTATCCCTAGTGCTTTAACCAATCCTAATTAAGCTCTCTCTCTATATATATGTATGAACAAACCTTTGTCTTGCAACATCAAACATTATCATCAAGCTAATATATATTTGTGTCTCTTTGTGTTGTGATCAATAGTTGTCTGTCTCTCATGGCAAATCAGGAAGACCTTAAGAAGATTGGGCAAGAGGGCTTCTCCATGGTGGAGGAGTTGTACGGCCCAACAAGAAAGCCCGAAAGCCTGCCGCACGAAAATATTCATGTTCAAAAACAACCATATTCAAAATTTAGAAACTTGGCTGCCGGCCCAAAGATGACCATTGATTGCAACCAGGCTGCCACAAAATATGGAGGGATACTAATTCTTGATGATGGCCGAAGAAAAAATTGGGCATAACTTATGTTTACTGGCTACCTATAGGCTAGCTACTCTGTTATTTGTTAAGACTTCATGAGAATCAGAGCCAAGTGATGATCAACTGCAGCCACACAGATGGAGTCAAGGGTGATAATTCGCGACATCATGTTCGTGTCGTACTATTATCTATATTATTTGATCATAAATGTAGCAATAAGCGTAATTTTAACTAAATTTACAAATTCGTGTCGTGTAATATTTTATCATGTCATTTCTCTATGTTATTTGTGTTCGTGCCCCCACTATTATCTGTATTATTTGATCATAAAAATAAGTGTAATTTTAACTAAATTCACAATTTTGTGCTTTCTTATTATTTTGTAATTATACTGAATCTCAAGACTATTTTTTGTAATTAACCCAAACTAAAATGTACCCAGTTTTTGGATAATAAGTTACTTTGGAGTTTGTTTTCATGATTCTTATTAAGCTTTGTGGTGTTTTACCTTGTCTGCCCCTTGGACATTATGACTATGAGTGTTCAAGAACTCATTTCCTATGTGTACGTATGTTATAACCAAAAACATCTTGTAATTGTTTCACCTAAAGTAAATGTAAGGGAGATATTTGAGGGTAAGTTTCATGCATCTAGAAGGTAGATGGTGTGTGTATCTTAGAAGTGTCAATTGGGCTTCGGCCCATTAGTTCTGGAACCAGCCTGGCCATACTTGAAAATCAAGTGAATTTGTGCAGGTCCGACTGGCTCGTCCCGTCCCCTCCTGTTGGTTCGTTCAATAGGCTTAGTTCCTTTGGGGCTTCTACAACTCAGCCTGATCTTATTATCAGGCTGGTTTTGACAGCTCTAGTATATCTTACCTCAATCCTCCTATAAAACAGCCATACAATCCTATCTATTTTAACTGTCTTTCAACGGAGTTAAATTATTTACCGTTGGCGAATTATGTGACTAAAATCAAAGCAACCAAAATTAGTAAGATGAAAGGAAAACCACACAACCTTAAATCAAGTCACCTAAAAACAGATAATCATCAGTGTCCACTGAGTTAATTAGATCAATCCCATATATAGCATGCCTCTATATTTTACTAGCTGAGAACAAGGCAAAAAAGCTAAGAACATGCAAAGAGAGCTCTTACCCTATGCTAACAAACAAGATACAGGGTAGGAGCAAATAGAATTAAACATAATTAACGACGATTTTATTTTTAAAAGAAAAACAAGAATTGTATTAGTCCAGGTTTTTTTAGAATGGCGAACCGGACAACCATATTCGCGGTCCTAATCTTGAGTTCGGCTCTGTTTTTCGTGCAATGCAGCAGGGCCCGGCCCAAGTGGTGGAGCAGTATTTAACGTTTTGAGCTTCGAGCAAAACCTGGAAAGAAGCAAGAGAGCACACAGGCTTTTATAAAGGCCTGGAATGCAGCTTGCAATTTCAATGGACAATCTACACTTTTAATTCCCCTTGGAATTTACAAACTAGGAGAAACCATTTTCCGGGGGCCGTGCAAAAGCCCTATTCCGATAACCGTTCAAGTTCAAGGAACCTTGCAAGCAGTTTCTGATCCTTCTGCTTACTCCGGCGACGGTTGGATTTCGTTCGATTCGGTAAACGGCCTAATCCTGACAGGCGGAGGCACGATCGATGGACAAGGACGGGTTCTGTGGCAATATAACAACTGCAAAACGAATGGCAATTGCGTTCTTCTAGCTGCTGTAAGCATCTTAACTGAATTAAGGATTACTTACAATTTACAAAAAAATGCCTTTTAGGCTCAGTTTAATTACAAAAAAATCTGTTCTTTCAAAATTACAGGTATCAAAATTACAGATACCCTGATACTGTAATTTTGAAAGATAGCTGGATTTTCTTGTAATTAAGTTAAACCTCAAGGGTAGTTTTTTTTAATTTAAACTTGAACTAGATACAACGTTTTCTAGTACATACAATCATGTTCTTGACAGGGAAATTTTGTGATTTGTGTTGTGCAGAGTATATACATGAACAATGTTAATAATTCCAATGTTAATGGTATTAATCTGATAAACAGCATGGGATTTCATATGCACATTACTGGTAGCAATCTGATAATGATACACAGCCTGAGCATCACTGCCCCTGGAAATAGCCCAAACACTGATGGCATCCATATAAGCAAATCTAACACGGTCGAAGTATCGACGAGTGTTATCAGAACAGGCGACGATTGTATCTCTATCGGCCAAGGATCGACTAATGTCACCATCAACGCGGTAACATGTGGCCCTGGGCATGGCATCAGGTAATTAATTTTTTGTACAAGAATGGTCTCATTTTTTTCAATAATTTATGGCTGCTTAGGAAGAGTTTGCAAACAATTAAAAAAGTTATTCTTAGATTTAGCGTTTTCAAATGTCAAACTTATGCACCAAACACTCCCAAAACACTTATTATAATTATTAGCTTCTGTTTGAAAACATTGCCGACTTTTTATTTTTAAGTATTTTTCGCTTACTATTAATTTTGTATGGTGAAATCAGTGTTGGAAGTCTTGGCAAGGAACCAAAGGAATTAGATGTGAAAGGGCTGATAGTGAAAAACTGCACCTTACTTGGAACAACAAATGGCATTAGAATCAAGACATATCCAGCATCAAATCCAAGTAGAGCTTCAGGAATGTTGTTCCAAGATATCGTCATGGATAACGTGATGAATCCTATAATCATAGACCAGCATTACGGCACCAAATCAACTAAGGTAGTACATACGGCTTCAGATTTCCTATTCCACTTTTCTATCCTACTTTACTACACATTTTCATACACTCAAATAATCAATGACATCTATATAAATATAAATGTCTTATAGGGATAATTACAAAAATTACCTCTGAAGTTTATCCTAATTACAAAAAAACACATGTTATCTTTCAAAATTATAAATACCCTTTAAAGTGTTACAAACACACCCTTCATATTTGTATTTACCTAACAAATACTTCTCTCTTGAGGGTGTAATAAAAGAAAAACAAATGTTAAGGGGATCTTTGTAACATTGAAAGATAACTGAGTTTTTTTTGGAACTAGGCTAAACCTGATGGGTAGTTTTTGTAATTAACTCTATCTTATAAGAGACATGTATCATTCATACAAAGTAGAACATGAAATCCAGAATCGGTACATGCATATAGTTCTTTTGACGAACTATTTCTACTCAAAAATTGGGATTTCTTGATTGTTTTTTTCATCCAAATTTGCAGCCATCCCTTGTGAACATCCACGACGTCGACTATCAAAACATCAGAGGAACAACATTATCACCAATTGCTGTGAGCCTTATGTGCAGCTCACAAGTTCCATGTCAAAACGTACATCTTCAGAACATTAATCTGCAGTTCAAAGGCATTGGAAGAAGACCAACATCTGTATGTGCTAATGCTAAAGTAGGATATAGTGGTTTACAAATTCCACCACCTTGTAAAATATGACCTTTTTGATTAATATTTTTAGGTAGTAACCTTAATGAGCTCATGTCTACTCCCCTAATAAAGTAAATAGACGGAGGAGGACAAGACAGGGAAGCTTGAAAAGAAAAGGGTTGTTGTGTAATGGAGACAGAACAGAATGTTTTAGGTTAGTGTAGTAATTTTGGCTTGTATTCATGCAGTGAAGCAAAGATAGCCGTTGTGTATATTTTGTGTATTTTGTTTTTCAAAATTTTGTGTAAAGTAGAATGGAAATTAACTAAGGTAAAGCAGAACATCAGATTAATATCTGAAAGTTCAATGCAGAAAATTTGTGCCTTTTAACTGTTACACTATGCGATTCAGTTTAATATTTCATTGATTTTGTTTTTATGAGATAGTAAGGGATGAAATACAAGCACTCATAGGGGCGAATATCCCTCAAAACACAAGTTTCTTTGATGAGGTGCAAGATTGATCTCAATTTAATTTGTTTTTAGTAAAGTATAAACTTAAATGAATTAGGACACCCTTCAAATTTATATCTGAATCAATCCGAATATTAATGTTATGAGAAATTGATTTTCTTCATTAATGATCGACAAATATATTCCAAAATTTACATTATTAAATATTGAAACTTTTTAAACATAACTTGAAAATAAATTAAGACAAAGAAAATCATGGAGCATATGAGGATGGAGGGGAGAAGACGTCTTCTCCAAGACTGTTAGGTATCTATCCGCCTCCAAATAGATCGACACACGTAGTATGGAATGAATATAGACTCAATAAAACCTATTAAGTACAGATTTACTCTAGACAACAAATGGATGAAAGTAAAGTACAAGAAAATTACAAGAACTAAAAGGATATAACAAATATAAAAAGGGCAACAGCCAAAACCAGAAGTATTGATAATCACTTCGGCTCAGGGACTGGTAACCCTAAACAACGTGTCACAAAGAATCAACCCAGAGTACCTAAGTGGAAGCCACAAAAACCTTGCCATAGTAAAACCTCTCAGAACCCCCAAGGAGATCCCAGAAAACCGTAGATCGAATAAGCCCTCAACCCCTGAAATCCTAACCTCACAAAGAACAGGTTCAGTACACTGAGATATGGTGGACTACCACAAGAAACACTCAGATCCGTGTATCCCTGCACGGATTCACTCAGAAACCCAGCCAGAAATTGAGTAATCTAGAGAGAGAGATCGGAATCTTAGAGAGAGATAGAGAACACAGAGAGTTCGAGAGAGATAAGAGAGAAAATATCACACAAATAATGAATTAGGGTTTCTGGGGATGAGGTCATATAGTAGCAATGAGTGGCTCAGATTAGATCACCATCATGGATGGACAGGATCAAGTTAAAAGGGTCCGCGGAGTATAGAAACAGGTACCGCAACCCGGTCAACAAGATTCGAGAATGTAGGGCCGTAGGGTAAATGGGCTTGGAGTAGGAGGCTTTAAACTGAGCTACAATTTTGGGCCTTATAATTATTGGATCAGGCCACACACAAATGGGCCAAATATACCAACAATCTCCACCTTGGCACATTGTGATTCACTTAGACAAAAAATTGGGTTTTACCAATCATCATCATCGCCTTTTGCCTTCCCAGCACTTAGCCAAGAAGGACTTATGTTACAGTAGCACTTAAGCTTGTTGTAATAGGGTAAGGATCTCAACAAGCACACAGCAAGTCAAGTTCCCCGATTGAACTAATATAAGCACAGAGCAGATATTAATCCAACAGTAATATAAAACACACAGTAAACTGTTAAACCCAACATAAAGGATAAATCACCAGGGCAACTAATCACCAGTGTCAAAATTGAGTATTTTCAAACAAGTTTTGAACTTTGATAAGGGCAGACACTTAATACCCATATCAGCAGGGTTGTATTCAGATCCCATTTTTTCAAGACAGATTAAGCCTTTTGAAACAATATCTCTTATAAAATGAAACCTAACATCAATGTGTTTGGTTCTGTCATGAAAAACTGGATTTTTACAAAGCTGAATACCAGATTGAGAGTCAGAAAATACAACTTTTTTTATTTAAGAAAACCAATTTCAGAAACAAGACCTTTAAGCTATAAGGCTTCTTTTAAAGCTTCGGTCACCGCAACATATTCTGATTCTGTAGTAAACAGAGCCACAATATGTTGCAACTGAGATTTTCAACTTATACAATAACCACAAAGTGCAAAAACATAGGAAGTTGTTGGTTTTATGTTATCTTATCATTAGCATAATTTGAATCCACATATCCTTTCAAAGTTATGCCAGAATCACATTTTGAAAAACATAAACTATAATCAGTTGAATGCCTCAGATATCTCAACACCATTTAAGAGCATTACAATGCACCATTCCAGGATTAGAAATGTATCTACTCAAACAAGAAACGGCATAGGCAATATCAGGCCTAATGCTTACCATTAAGTACATCACAGATTCAATTACATTAGCATAAGGAATGTTTTTCATAGCATACATTTCAGTCTCAGTCTTTGGGGACTGATCCCTACTTAACAGAAAATGAGAAGCAAGAGGCACATTAACAGATTTAGCACTTGACATAGAAAAAATTTGCAAGATTTTTTCTATGTATGAGGACTGATGTAAATAAATGACAGATTTGTTTATGTCCCTGTCAATGTTCATACCTAAAATTTTCTTAGCATCACCCAAGTATTTCATGTCAAATTTTGCACTTAAAATTTTTTTAACATGATCAATAGTTTTGATGCAAGGTTCAGCCAACATGTCATCATCATACAACAGCAGGAATACAGGAGTTATAGCATCACGTTTAAAATAAAGGCAATGATCAAATTGACTTCTACAAAACTTTAAATCGAACATGCACTGATCAAACTTTTTATTCCATTGTCTTGGAGACTGTTTAAGACCATATAAAGATTTTTTAAGTAAACAAACGTGATTGGGCTTGGATTTGTCCTCAAAACCTTCAGGTCGTTTCATTAAAAAAAACTCATCCAAGTCCCCATACAAAAAAGTAGTTTTAACATCCAACTGTTTTAATTCCCTGTCAAATTAAGCAATAAGAGCCAACATAATTCTCACAGTGACAAATTTAACAACAGGAGCAAATACTTTTGTGTAATCAATTCATTCCTTCTGAGTAAATCCCTTAGCTACTAATCTAGCTTTAAACCTAACACCTTCAGATTCTTGTTTAACCTTATACAACCATTTACAATCAACAATAGAACAGTTAGGAGGTTTTGGAACAAGTATCCAGGTATTATTCACATGCAGAGAAGTTATTTTATCATGCATACCACTCAGCCACTTAGTAGATTCAGCAGATTTAATAGCATCAGAGAAGGTTTTAGGCTCAGAACCATCAATAGATTCAAACACATAAAACACATAAGAAGCCATGTGAAAATCAGCATATTTGTTTGGATTCTACTATTTCTCCTAGTTCTATCCCTAGTTAACACATAATCATTCAATTCATTATGTCCATCATTCACAGGCTCATTATCAGTATTAACATTAGAAAATTCATCATGCACATTATGAAAATCAACATGCTGATTATTTTCAATAACATGCACATCATTATTAGCATCATAATTCACAACATCACTAATAAAAACATCAGCAGGTGGTGGAACAATAGGAAACAAGTTAGAAGACTCCATCTCATTTGGAATACTACCATTTTCTGAAACATTTTGAGGGGAAGGATGCATATAGCAAGGGAATTTAAGTTCATTGAACACGACATCCCTACTTATTAAAGTTTTAAAACCAGGTCCCCCCCTTATTCCAAAGTTTGTAGCCTTTAATCCCTTCAGGGTAGCCAAAAAAAACACATTTAACAGACATTGGTTCTAATTTATCATTCTTTTGGTGAACAAAAGATGTGCAACCAAAAACTTTCAAGTTTGAAAAATCAACCTGTTTTCCAGTCCACACCTTTCAGGGTATTTCCTTTCCAAGGGAACTGAAGGGGACCTATTAATTAAATAGGTAGTTGTAACAACAGCTTCTTCCTAAAACCTCTTAGAGAGTCCAGAGGTAGCAAGCATGCTCCTCACTCTCTCTAACAGTGTTCTATTCATCAGTTCAGCAACACCATTTTGCAGAGGAGAATAGGGCACAGACTTGTGTCTTTTAATACCAAACTCATCACAAAGATTGTCCATCAATTGATTACAAAATTCCAGACCATTATCAGTTCTCAAAACCTTTATCTTTGCCTATTTAGTTTTCAATAAGAATTTTTCAAGTTTTAAACTTATCAAAAACATCAGATTTGTTCTTCATTAAAAATACCCAAAATTTTCTAGAATAATCATCAATTATGGACAGGAAATATCTATTTCCACCATGAGTAGGCACAGAAGAGAGACCCCAAACATCGATTCGTAACTAGCGGATGATTTTAGGTTAATAGGGGGAAACTTAAACTTTTGTTGTTTACCATACACACATGATTCACAGAAGGACAAAGTATCAAGTCTATCTTTACCAAAACAGCCATTATTATGTAATAAATCAAGCCCTTTAGAGCTAATGTGACCAAGTCTTTTATGCTTTAAATCTGTCAAGTCATTAGAAACAGGGTTACCAACTTTATTCACAGAATTAGGCACAGAAGAATCATGTTTAGCATGTAAAACATATATGTTTCTGTTTTTCTCAGCTTTAGCATTTATTAAGGAATCCCTCATGAGTTTCATAAAACCCTTCCCCCATCTTCCCTCATAGCCATCATGTTCAAGCATAGCACATGAGATCAAGTTATTAGACAAATCAGGAACATGTCTCACATCATTGAGAGTCAAAACATAATCAGTTTCAAGTTTTAAGCACACAGTACCAACACCAAAGACTTGACACTTTTTTATCATTAGCCATGGATACAGATCCATTTTGCACTGAAGCATAAGTATTAAACTGAAGTTTAAAAGGTATTATATGGAATGTGCATGCAGAATCAATAAGCCATTCATTGTCACTAAAAGCATTTGAAGGCACAACATTCACAGAATCAAGAAACTCATGCACCATAAACACATCACCCATATGGTCATTAGAAGTAGTAAAGTTAATAGAGTCATTGGCTTGGTTTGTATTATTCTAGTTAATGTTTTGATTATTGTCCTGGATATTCATGGGTTTTGTACACTCTTGGATGTAATGACCATGCTCACCACAATTATAACACTTCTTGTTATTCCTAGGTCTAGAATTAGACCTCCCTCTGCTTTTGTTTCTCTTTCTACCAGAGTTATTGTTATTGTTATTCCCATTCTTTTTGTTCTGATTTATACCCCTAACCTGCATCACTTTCCCTAACCCCTGTTCATTCCCCTTGGATATTTTAAGATCAAGTTCCTTACTCTTGAGGCCATTAATCACTATATCAAGGGTGATAGAATCCCTGTCATACTTAATGGCAGACTTAAGATAAACATATGAATCAAGAATAGCATTTAGTAAAACAATAGGAGTATAATCATCAATATTTTTATCACCAATCAACTTGATATCTTGTATCAATTTAGTAAAAACATCAAGGTTTCATCCATATCCTTTGTGAAATCAAGTTTAAACCTGGAGAATTGTTCAAGTAGAAAGATTTTTGAAGGTAAAGAGGTTTCAGTAAACAATTCTTCAAGTTTATCCCTGAGAGCCTTGGATTAGAAAGTTTGCCAACTTTTCTTAAAACAGAATCAGAAAGATTTGGGATAATGGATGAATATGAAAACTCATCAAACTCATTGACTTTCAGCAGTATCTTTGTCAGTATACTTTTGTTCAACAACTTTAAAATATTTTTGTTGAATCAAAATGCCTTTCATTTTCTGTTGCTAGATTGAAAAATCAGTTTTTCCATTAAAGGGTTCCATGTGATAACCAGAAACCCCAGTCATTATCACAAATATAGCAAAGGGTATATCACAAAGATAAGATATAGGATATGCAAGAAGCACATAAGAGGTACACATAATCACATGGAACAAGTCAGCAGAAGCAACACAGAGTGGACCACACAGAGTCCAAATCAAAGCAATAAGAAAATGATCAAGAAACAATTAAGGACCACACAGAGTCCAGCACAAAGCAGCAAGTATGAAATATAGGCAACAATGGACCACACAGAGTCCAAGCAACAACTAATCAACATAAATAAAATGAAGGACACAGGTGGATCCCCTTCACACATTAGGATCCCACTGCACTCAAGGCACATGGTCATGAGGCTTTAAGCTTAGGGTTTCCCTAAACTAAGAACTGACTGAAAAAATAAAAAGATAAAAAAGGGAAGAGAGTTGTCCTTACAACCAGGAGCAAGTCATGGGTATCAAACCAATCACAAAGATCACCAGGAGCCAAGAACCACCAAGATTTCACCAGAACCAGAAGCACCAACCCACCACGAGGCAGATAGGTGATCTGATACCACTATTAGGTATCTATCCGGCTCCAAATAGATCGACACACATATCATCGAATGAATACAGACTCAATAAAACCTATTAAGTACAGATTTACTCTACACAACAAATGACTGAAAGTAAAGTACAAGAAAATTACAAGAATTAAAAGGATGTAACAAATATAAAAAGGGCAACAACCAAAACCAGAAGTATTAATAATCACTTCGGCTCAGGGACTGGTAACCCTAAATAACGTGTCACAAAGAATCAACCCAAAGTACCAAGTGGAAGCCATAAAAGCCTCGCCATAATAAAACCTCTCAGAACCCCCAAAGAGATCCCAGAGAACCCTAGATCGAACAAACCCTCAACCCCTGAAACCCAACCTCACAAAGAACAGGTTCAACACACTGAGGTATGGTGGGGTTACCACAAGAAATACTCAGAGCTATGTATCCCCGCACATATTCACTCAGAAACCCAGCCATAAGTTGAGTAATCTAGAGAGAGATCAAAATCTTAGAGAGAGAGAGAGCACAGAGAGTTTGAGAGAGATGAGAGAGAAAATATCACATAGATAATGAATTAGGGTTTGTGGGGATGAGGTTATATAGTAGCAATGAGTGGCTCATATTAGATCACCATCATAGATAGACAAGATCAAGTTAAAAGGGTCCGTGTAGTATAGAAACGGGTACCATAAATTGGTCAACAAGATCCGAGAAGGTAGAGCAAATGGGCTTGGAGTAGGAGGCTTTAAACTGGGCTGTAATTTTGGGCCTTATAATTATTGAATCAGGCCACACACAAATGGGCCAAATATACCAACAAAGACAATTAGTTATTTTTCAACCATCTTGCTTTGACGATGCACATCAGAAATTGGCAGAAATCAAGTCTTCAATAAACCAACTTGTGGCCATAAACGGAGCTATAGTGCCCCCATATTCTTTTTTCCTTTGTTTTTTTGTTATATATTATTTACATATCATTATCTCTAAAGTGATAACATATAAAATATTAATAATATTATGACATTATAAATTAAAAAAAGTATTATATAATATTAATAAAAAATATTAATAGTTTTACGTAACGTTATTTGTGTGATATAATTTTTAAAACTACATAGTAACTGCAAAAGACAAAACTACAAGAAAAGTTCAGGTTACCTATACAAAAATCTATAGGTAAATATTAAGATAATTATAAAGTGTAGGTAAAATTATTGTAAGTAAAATCATTATAGGTAATATCTACAGAATCTAAAACTGTTGGTAAATACATATGATATTTATGTCGGTAAAATTATAAACTGTTGGTGATCTGTCAGTATAATTTATGGAAAAATAATATATTTCATTTTGTAGGTATTTGGGTAACTTTAAATTTAGTGATAAAGTTATTTTGTCGTTAAATAGGAAAATTTTGTGAGTACAAAAAAATAAAATGTGACTGTTAATTATTTTTAATATAATTTATAATTTTATTTATTGTATGCCCCCGCTATAAAAAAATTTGGATCTGTTCCTGCGTGTGGCACCAGTAATTATAACGGATTCCTCACAATCATTAGTCGTGACAGTTATTTCAATAGTTGCACTCAATATTGGGTGGAATCCCGGTCAACAAGAAGAAGCTATTCAGGCACACACAAGCTTTAAGCCACAAAACAATATTCACAAATCCTCTAGGACTAAATGTCACTCGTTTAAATTGCGTCTTTAAACATTTTCGATTGTAGTTCTTTTACTTTTTGTATGACAATTTATTTATTGTTTTTTTTTATCTTAATAAATTAGTGAAGGATTAGGGTTGCAAATGAACCAACCTGCTCGTGAGCTATTCGGAGCTCGATTCGATAAAAGCTCGTTCGAGTTCGTTTAATGAGGCTCGTTAAAATAAACGAACCAAACTCAAACTTAAAGATATTCGGTTGGTTAGATCGTGAACAGGCTCGTTAGTAAACTCGTGAATAGGCTCGATAGTAAGCTCGTATAAATTAAACTAAGAATTTGATTTTAATTTTAAATTTTCATATTTTTACTTAAGATAATATAAAAATATTTCAATAAACTTATTTTCTTGAATAAATTTATAAGTTTTAATAAATATATTATGAATTTTAAATATAAATAATTTTATTTTTTGTAATAATTGAAGAGAAATTTAATTTTAAATTAATATTTACTAAGCTCGTTTAGGCTCGATTAAGCTCGAAAAAGTCGTGACCCATCAATATGTTCGATAAATTCAGGCTCGGGTTCGACTCGATAATAAACGAGCCAAAGTCAAAACACTCAATAGCTCGGCTCAGTTCGGTTCGATTGCAGTTTTATGAGGGATTCTCCTCGCTTGCTTATTAAAAAAGAAAAAGAATTAAAAAAAAATCCCTTGGTGCAAATTTATTTAATTCGAAGGACTAAACGTAAACTTGCACCAGTAGGGGACAAAATTGTAATTTATCTCCTCAGACGGGGCGGCACATGAACTCTTGAAGAATATGTCCCAGTTCCACAGACCACACTCGACTGCCTCTTTCCATTGATCAGTCATGGCGGCGTCGCTCTTCGCCACCCGGCGCACATTAGCCTCCCTACTGTCCCGCCGCTCCCGTTTCGCCGTCCCTGTCCTTCTGGGCCACCACAACCAAGACAAGCAGCAACCTGGAATGGACAGGTTCACTGTTCAAACCCGATTGAGGACATCGGGTTCGGGCTATTCCCCCTTAAACGACCCGTCTCCGAACTGGAGCAACCGCCCGCCGAAGGAGACGATTCTGCTCGACGGCTGCGATTACGAGCACTGGCTCATAGTGATGGAGTTTAATTCGGACCCTAAGCCCACTGAAGAAGAGATGATTGATACGTATGTAAAAACCCTAGCTACCATTGTTGGAAGGTAAAATTTAAATGATTATTCTCCTCTTTCTTAAAGGTTAATTTTTGTTTTTGTCTTCAATGATGACTGTTTTAACATTCAAGGTAAAATCTCAGAATGCTTGCATATTTTAGTTATTTAGTTGAAAAATGAATTACTGTCTTCCATGTGTTTGTGATTTTTCAAGCTTCTCCTGCTCTTGAGTATGAATAACGCATGCCTAATTATGTAATATAAGATGAATGATGAACATATCTTTTTCATATTCTTTTGATACAAGAATTTTTTTTCCCTCAGAATGTATACTTTCTAGTGTCATGATATTTTGCTACGTGGTTTTTCGCTTGCTCGACTGGGGAATTTTGGTTTGGAGGGTTGGGGTTTTGGGGGGTGGGGGTATTTGGAATTGGAGGATGTAGAGAGTTAAGAGTCTTGGGGCCAAACTCATAATATCCATTACATAAGAGCAAGGCTCAATGATCATGAAAATATCTAGGTAGAAGAACATTTCGTTGAAGTTCCAATCGGACGAAAGACTAGGGGGGAGTGGGCAATGGCTGGTGGCTGGGACTAGTGAGCTAAGATTATAAATTTGAGGAAGATAGTTCTGTTTTGTTGTAATTAAAACGGATGCAGGGTGGGGAACGAGAAACTGATTGAATTAGGATTTTAGCGTATTTATTCAGGCTTTGTGAAAGGTTTGATACTTTTCTGTTTTTACGACACTGTGAGTGGGGACGACAATGGGCAGGGACTAGGGTACCCACCCATTTAAGGCTATCCATACCCGAATCCTATTATATTTATACGACAGTACCAGTCCCAAATCCGATTAAGAAACTATACCTATTACCCGTACTCATCCCAAATCCATTTGCTGATTCCTGTATGCTACAAGTACCTTCCAAAAATCCGTTTATTTTATATAAAAACTTATAATTATATGATTATTCAAATTGGTACCCTACCAAAAACTAATTATTATATAAAAAATGACTAATATGTTAAATTCTCAATAAATATAACAATTAACCATTTCAATTTTTCAAGTCACTTTATCTATTAAGTAGATTTATTCATGTTCTGTGGTTACTGGATATGCAGTGAAGAGGAAGCTAATAAAAAGATATATTCTGTTTGTACAACAACATACACTGGGTTTGGAGCTTTGATCTCTGAAGAGCTATCATACAAAGTCAAAGGTATCAAACATCTGTGAACTCTGATCTGACTTTTTCATCCTTGGAATTATCTGGCTATTTTTGAAATTATCATGGAGATATCTGGTTTATTTAGTCTTTCATTGTTCATGCTATGTTTTTATAGAATGATTTCTGAGAAAGCAATACCCGTGAGTTCTTGATTTGCACTAGGTTTTGAGTGGATTTGGTGTTAAAGTTTATTTGTTTCACTGTTTGCCTCATTCAAATTTTATTTGCATGAGCATGAGACTATCCAGCTTTACTTTGATTGTCTTGAGATGTAGTAGAGTTGGGGTTTTGTTGCCAAAATTTATTTTGCCATTAATAATGTGATGTATATGATATCCTACTTCTATATATGGTCAACCATTAAGTCGGAATTATGCACACATGTGAAGAGCCCATCTTGTCTTGGGAAGATTGAGGTTTCAGTATCTGCGTACATATCTTAAACTTATTTATTTTGAGGTTGACCTGATTAATTGTGCATTGTTGCTATTGATAGGTCTACCTGGTGTTCTATGGGTATTGCCTGATTCATACCTTGATGTCCCCAATAAGGACTATGGAGGTTAGTGACTTTATACAATACTACTTTCCAACATTCTCGTGCAACTTATTTTAGTTTATCTTTTACACGTTTTGTGAAATGATTTGCAGGCGATCTCTTTGTTGATGGTAAAGTCATTCATAGGCCACAATATAGGTTTACTGAAAGACAAAATACGAGTAGGCGGCCTCGCCCGCGATACGATAGGCGTCGTGAAACAATGCAGGTACAGAGGAGAGAGCCAATGCAAAGGGAGACCAATCAGCAATCGTCTGCCGCGCAACCAACAGCAACTGGGGGTCAGAATGTGAATTAGGGAAACAGTGGGGGGTTTTGGTGAAAGTATGCATGAAGGAATGCTTATTCCCTATTAGGGCTTCAAACATTCTATCTAGCCAAGCTTTTTGATTTTCATGATCAGTGTTCACTTTTGTTTTGCCACATATATTTCATCTTGATAGCTGCACTTTTCAAAGGAGGCACGAAACACAACACTCCAACGAGGGAAACAAAACTATTAAAACAGAGAAAAAAAGAAAAAAACAAGAAATAAAATCATAAAACAAAGTTACAAAAACTTATGTGAGACCGTCTTACATATCTAAATCCGTGAGACGGATCCTCACATGGTCCCCATTCTTCCTATTTTTCCCATCTTCTCTCACTGGCCCCCCTCCTCATCCTCCTCTCTCTCTCACGTGGTTTTTAATTGTTCACTAATTTATCTCTCATCTATTGGTCCCCCATTCTTCTCTCTTCACTTGTCCTTTCTCTCTCTCCTCACGTCCCTCTCTCTATACACACATTTAATTATAAAAACCTCACAAAATCCAAATTCTTCATAAAATAAAGGGTTAATTACAAAAATTACCCTTGAGGTTTGACCTAATTACAAAAAAACTCAGCTAGCTTTCAAAATACAAAAGATACCCTTAAGGTTTTATTTTGTCTAACATTTAAACTCTTCATAAGCAAAAAACATTTCAAAATCTCCCTTCATATTTATAAAAATATTGCAATTTCTCCTTAATTTTAACATTGAATCAAACCTTAGGGGTATGTTTTGTAATTTTAGAAGTTAGCTGGGTTTTTTTGTAATTAGGTCAAGCCTCAGGAGTACTTTTTGTAATTATCCCTAAAATAAATACCCAAAGAAATGATACTTTAAAAATGTATACTTTTCATAGTATAATTGATACTTTTTTTGAAAAAAATGATTTTTTTTAATAACGAAGTAATATTTGTTTTAATAATAAACGATACTTTTTAATACGAAATAATACTTTTTTAATACGAAATGATACTTTTTCAATAAAATGTGATACTTTTCAAAACGAAATGATATTGTTTTAATATGAAATGATACTTTTTCAATAAAACGTGATACTTTATTAATACGAAATGATACTTTTTTAATAACATGTGATACTTTTTTTTTAATAAAAATAAATTTTATTTTAGTAAAAAAATGATTTTTTTAATAAGAAGTGATACTTTTTTTTATAAAAATTGATACTTTGTTTTAATAAAAAAAAATTAATAAAAAGTGATACTTTTTTAATGAATAATAATACTTTTTTTAATAAATATTGATACTTTTTTTTATAAGAAGTGATACTTTTTCCAAAGAAGTGATATTATTTTTAATAAAAAGTGATATTTTTTTAAGAAGTGCTTTTTGAGTCTAATGTGATACTTTTTTATAGAAAGTCATACTTTATTTTCTCTATGTTTTTCTTTTGGTTCATTCATGTAGAGAGAAATAATGATGATAGATGTGGAAAGAGAAAGAGATGAACCACAAGAAGAGTTGAATGAGGAGAGTGAGAGAGGAGAGACCATGAGAGGAGGTGTGAGGAGAGAGAGAAAGAGGGGGACCATGAAAGGAGTGAGATATGGGGAGGGAGAAAGGGGCACGTTAGTATGGAGAGAGAGAGAGAGAGAGAGAGAGAGAGAGAGAGAGAGAGGGACATGTGAGTTTTAGGTAATGGAGTTCCGTCTCACGGATTTAGATCCATGAGACGGTCTCACAAGAGACCTCCCCAAACAAAGTAAGAAAATATAAATCACAAGCAGATAAAGACAAAGAGAGCAACATCTCCCTCTCCAAATAACCCAATCGCTGATCCATCCCTAGTTCGCCACAGAGCCATCCATCCCAGGGGCGGTTAAGGCGGCGTCGCCGCATAGGAAGACATCAAGGAAGATGTTTTTTACCATTAACATGAATTGTATCAATATTTATTCTATTTTGCTTAGGGTTTCATTATCTTCTAAATGTCTGTTCTATTTTGCTTAGAGTTCTTCCACAATTTTTTTTTTAAATATTATGATATATTGTATAAAATAAGGTATCTTATACATAAATAATTTAGTCTTTTGGCTTGTCTACAACGTCCAAGGTTGAATGAATTATCGATGATTTCAATTGAGGGCTAAATTTTAGACAAACTTGATTATGAAAGAGGTTTTGGAAATAAAAATGCAAGGAGATCAATTTTATATGGCTAATGTATTGGTAGTTTTTCCGACGTGATGATATTGATATATCTCTTTTCCAGCACTATTTTAATAAAAATGGAAATATTGAAATTGAAATATAATGTTTCATTTTTTTATGCTTTGATCAATGAAACTATTTTTTGTAAGATTAATTTTTTTATATGAATACAGAGGGCCCCTTTTTCCGCACTAGGCTCTTTAAAACATAGGAACGACCCTGGTTCACTGTCCCCATCCCTCGTCGTCATCCCACATCATCGAGTCACCGACATGTAGGATCTGACAACACCATAAAATCGTGAAAAACTAAAGGAATAAAGGCTGTCATTTCAAGATCTGGGCATAGGGAGGGGGTGGGCACCACCGACGAAGACATGAGAGCGGGGATTGGGTATGGTTGGTGGTAGAGGTGGCAAAATCAAGCCCAGTCCGGGGTTTGGGCTGGGTTGGGCCACATTTTTTTAAGCCCGAAAAAAGTCGGGCCTATTTCGCGCTAGCCCGACTTTTTTGGGTCGGCTCGATTTTTTTGCACATGAAATATATATTTGGGCTGGGTTGGGCTAGTCATTTTGGCGGCCCGACCAGGCCCGAATTTTTACAAAAGCCCGATGGGAAGGGAGGGATAAGTTAACTGTAAACAAATCTATTGTGCAGCTGGGAAGGGAAAATATAGAGAAAGAGAGACATAAGAGTGGAAGAGAAATTCTTATTGAGGAGGTTGTCCAAGCTTCGGCAACTTACTGTATGAGTGTTTTTCGCATTCCCATTTCATTTGTTTGAAACTCCAAAACCGGGTGGCTAGATTTAGGTGGGGTGGAAATGAAAATAAATGCGAGATCCATTGGATGAAAGATATATTGAGACGTCCAAAATGTCTTGGAGGTATGGGTTTTCGGGACCTTGAATATTTTAACCTAGCTCTTTTAGCAAAACAAGTGTGGCATGTCTTAAATTCTATGTCTTCCTTGTTATGTCATGTTCCAACAAAGGGAGACATCCTTATTATAGTTGAAGGAGTATTTTATGGGGAAGGGAATTATTACAAAACTGTCTCAAATGGAGAATTGGAGATGGTCGCCAAGTTGATATTTTTAAAGATCCATGGATACCGAGACCATAGACTTTTACTCCGATTACTCTACGTCCTATTGCTGGTTCTTCAAGGGTTGCTGATTTAATTGATGATCGACAATGAAATATTGAAAGCTTGGATTCATTCTTTTGGGAGTGTGATAGGCATCGGATATTGAATGTACCTTTAGAGAAATATTGCTTATAATGATAAAGTAATATGGCATTTTGATAAGTCGGAGGTTTATTCTGTCCATTCTGGATATAAAATTGCATTGCAATATGAATCTTCTAATCGGGAGTCTTCTAACTCGAATGTATCTAGACGATGGTGGAATAGAATTTGGAATCTAAGGATATCCAGCAAGATTAAAATCTTTTTTTGGCGTGCAGTTTTCGGGGCTATTTCCTGTGCGTTGGCTCTTATAGTCTTATTAGCTGAGAAGTTAATTGCTCTCCAATGTGTAGCATGTGTGGTATCTTTCCAGAATCGATTGAACATGCATTGCGGGATTGTAAGGATTCTACAGATGTGTGGGATACTAGTATGTTTTATTGTTTGGTTAGGAAGTTGCAGAATGCTCTTTTTCCCGAGTTTTATGTAGCAATATCTGTTGCGCTTAATGAAACAGAGCTGGAGGATTTTGTTGTGGTTTTGCAGGCATTATGGCACTCACGAAACAATGGGGTTTTCAATAATATTTGTATGAAATCTATTGAAATTCTTGAGCTTGCTGGGCAAACCTTGGATGCATATCAAAGTTGTTAGAGGAATTCTAATCATATATGTTCTCTCCCGGTCAATAGAGGCCAATCATGGAGTTGTCTACCTATGGGGAAATTTAAGATGAATGTTGATGCATATGTAAGTGTCAAACGGGACTCTATCTGATGTGAACCACAACAACAACTGTGCATACGACCCAATAATAATATGTTGTTAACCCAAAATCTTCACTAGTTCGTTTAAAGATGGTGGAAACCTCGACCCGTTGCTTAGCAAAGCAGAAACCTCGGTATGCGTAGACGCCACAAACAAATGCGGAAGTTTGTTTGATAAGTCGGGATTCGCAACAAGATGAACAATCTTGAAGCTCTTCGAAAAATCCAAAGGGTTGGAGAGAAAAATCTCAATCAATATTCAATATCAAAGTTCCGTTCAAAATAAACAAAGTATCTTGCCTTATATAGGTGACCCAAAGCAAACCCGAAACAAACTAGAAAGGAAAAGAAGTCCAAACCCAAAAACTAAACTCAATCGTAGTCAAGGTTCATGTGTGGGCGAAAATACGCGTATAGGATCTTCGAATCTATTCCTGATATCTCATAATAGTTGTAGCCATTTCTATTAGTTTTCCATAGCTACTTGAATCAGCCCAATACCAATTTTGTAGAGAAAATTATGGCTCAAATACTAAACTCTGCCAGTGCTGACCCGCACAGACACACGGGTTGCCCGTGTGTCAAGTCGAACACCCTATTTTCGTTCACATAAGCGCACTGGCTGGCCGTGCGTCAAGCCAAATTGACCCCTGCTCGTCCCAAAATTTCAACTTAAGACGCGGCCTTAAAGGTTTATTTGGCCTCCAAAACATCAAAATGACTCAAAGCAACAAAAATAAACACATAATCTATGATAAACAAATACAAGAACTCAAGAACTCAATTACATAGTCTTCAAGAACTCGAGATATCTTTCATTTGGTGTTGCCCGGATCCTTCGTGACTGGATTCTCATCATTCCCCTCCTCTTGAAAGGGATTCTCCCTCGAATCCAAACGCTAGACCCCAAAGGTTGAACAGTTATATCAACCCACTCGGATCAAATGTTAAACGCCATGCACACTCATTCGGTTGCCCAAATCCCGGCACATGAGAAACAATAGAACTAGACAAAATATTATTAGATATGTTAGCATTCAAACACTCACGCCTAATGTCCCTGATTTTAATCATAAGCACAAATGTTCTCTCTTGTTTTACCTCATTGGCCTTTTCCCCAATATTTTTGGCCCACTCAAAATTTGTACTTTCCTTTTGCTTTGCCATCTCTCGAATCTCACAACTACCCTTGGTCAAACTCTCAAGCTCTCTATTTTTATTTTCACTCAAAGTCTCATTTTTCTTGGCTTTTATTTCATTCTTTTGCTCACTTGTCGAACACTCTTTTTCTTTTGACTCACAAAAAATAATTTCTAATGAATCACCAGATTCACTTGTTAGCTCGATACCCAACACATCATAAGAATCCAATGATAAAATATTACCCTTTTTTGGCTCGACAACTTCAAGAACATCTTCCACTCCGGCTTAACCTCATTTTCCGACTCCAATTCCCCATTATCACGCAACACCAATACCCTTTTAATTTGACATTGACTAGCAATATGCCCAAAATCATGACACTTAAAACATTTAGTATCTCTCGTTCGGGCAATAGAGGGTTCGAATTTACCTGCAAGTTTAGGCTCGGTCACCCTCCCCTTTTGCTCCAGTGGTTTCGAACTCTTCTCCTCCTTTTTGCTGGTGTTCACTTTCCATGCATTGGAGTTAGGACTCGGGGCATGTCGGTTGAAACCCCTCCTCTTGAGCTGCTGCTCAACTTTTACCGCCATGTGCACCATCTCCTCAAGATTGACACAATAATGTAAGTCGATGGCATCTTCTATAGGAGTATTCAATCTCGCGATAAACCTTGCCATCGTCACCTCCTGATCCTCCTCTATATTAGTCCTCGCCATCAACATCTTCATCTCTTTGTGATAATCTTCAACATTACGATACCCTTGTGTTAACCTCTGTAATTGCTAAAAAAATACCTTGATAGTAGTGGTTAGGCACAAAACGTCGTCGCATCAATTGCTTCATCTCATCCTAAGTAGATACGGCACCTTCTCTCGTCCTTCTCCTAGTTATTATCAATTGATCCCACCAAATAATAGCATAATCAGATAATTCTGTCGCTGCCATTTTTACCTTTTTCAACTCCGAGTAATTATGACAATCGAATATATTCTCCATCTTACGTTCCCATTCTAAGTACACATCCGAATCACTCTTCCCCTGAAAAGACAGAATATTCATCTTGATAGTACTCAAATTACTAACTTCACGTATTCTATCTCCTCTAACCACTTGTCTTCCTCTACCCAGGCTATAATTCCGGTCTCCCTCAATATACTCATTAAATTCATCATCTAACTCCACGATCTACACGCATTTGCCTTTGCACCCTAGTCTCCTATTTTCGGGTACTGCTATATTCACCCGGCTTCCCATACATCTCTAACATCATTTTCTTCATAAGACCCTCAATTACCTCCATGTGTAATATGTTGGTCAGATCCAACGGTTGTCTCTTTTGTTCAGACATGATGTATAAACAAGTGCAATAACAACAACAATCCCCAAAAAAAATCTCACGCTCCCAACAAATCACGAAATTAACTCCCTCATATTTTTTTTAAATTTGATTTTTTTGGTACCATTTAAGAGCTAGGGTTTATGGATAACAAAGCAAATCTGGAAAATAAAAGAAAAAAAGGATAGATTTAACCTTGCTAGATGGCTCTGATACCAACTGATGTGAACCGCAACAACAACTATGCATACGACCCAACAACAATATGTGGTTAACCTAAGATATTCACTAGTTAGGTTAAAAATGGTGGAAACCTAGACCCGTTACTCAGCAAAGCAGGAACCTCGGTATGCGTAGACGCCACAAACAAATGCAGAAGTTTGTTTGATAAGTCGAGATTCTTAACAAGATGAACAATCTTAAAGCTATTCGAAAAATCCAAAAGGTTGGAGAGAAAAATCTCAATCAATATTCAATATCAAAGTTCCGTTCAAAATAAACAAAGTGTCTTGCCTTATATAGGCGACTCAAAGTATACCCTAAACAAACTAGAAAGGAAAAGAATTCCAAAACCAAAAAGAAAACTCAATCGCAGTCAAAGTTCACGTGTGGGAGAAAATACGCGTATAGGATTTTCGAATCTATTCCTGGTGTCTTTATAATAGTTGTAGACCTTTTTATTAGCTTTCCAAAGCAACTTGAATCAGCCCAATACCAATTTTGTAGAGAAAGTTATGGCCCAAATACTAAACCCTGCTAGTGCTGACCCACACAGACGCACGGTATGCCCATGCGTCAAGTCGAACACCCTATTTTCGTTCACATAGGCACACGGGCCGTGTGCATACGCACGGGCTGCCCGTGCATCAAGCCAAAATTGACCCCTGCCGTGTGCATACGCATACCCGATAGGATCAAGTCTTGATCACAACAAATTCGACTTGATCCTTTGGGACTCGATCTGAGACGCCTTGATCACTCACCGGCTTCTCAGTGCGACTCGGCTTCTTCTTCACAGGCAACCGCTTGCTACTCTGACTCACTTGCTCAAGCACTTTGGATTTGATCACGAAGCCCTCCAAAAGCTTAAGACTTGGTTCGACCTTGAACCTTTCTACATCCTTCTTGGAATGTAGACCCCTTTGTTTTCGATATTTTCCTCTTCAACTCGATTGAAGTTCTCTTTCCTTCACGAAAAAGTGTTGGATTGATGTACTTGAGATGTAGGCTTGAGGATTGAGATTGTTTCATTATTGATAAGCTTGTATATCTCACGTGTGTCATTCATCCTCTTTTTTCAAACAAACTCCTCGGCCTTTTATAGTGAACTTTCAAAAATTTGCCCGTTGAAGAGATAGGCTCATTTTTGAAAATCACTTTGCGATCGTTGGTATGCGCTTCTTGGAATTGCCATTTCCTCGTATGAAATGTTTTATCATCTTTTCGTAGTTCGACACGGTGTAGTGCTTCCCATTGGTTCATTTCTTTTGCACGCTTCGACCGAGCACTCCAAGAAAGGTAGTATGGAGATATTACTTGTTTAAGTAAATCTCTTGATTTACGTAAACGGTTCTTTTTTACGATTATCTCGACTTGATCGCATTTCTTCGCTTTCCCCGGGTGACTTAGAGTCGACTTCCAATCATTGGATGACTCTTCATCACACTGACTTGAGACTTGGCTTCTCTTGAGTTGTCTTGATGATGTTCCACTCACCGCATCTCACCGCTTCTTCATCGAGTTCCCTCGCTCTTCTTTGTTGTACTCAAATTGTCTCATAGCAGAGTTTTCCTTCAAGCCTTGATTGTCTTCTTGCAAGTTGGAGCGTAGGCGACTTAACTCGGCTTGCCACTCTAATTGTTACAATACATTTCAAAGCAAGAATTGGGGAGCCAACTTTCTATTCTAAGTTTTACATGGCATTCATCAAAATCTAAACAATAGAATTCCTAACAATTTCCCCCTTTTTGATGATGCCAAAACTTAAATCATACAAAGATGCAAATAACAAAGATACATACGAGATAGTGTATTGACATAGAATGTATGCACATAATCAATCTTTTTATTGATCATATCATTCTTGTACTTGACACAATTTTTACAAGGTGTATCGTAGTATGTAATTGTCAAAAAAATTTATAGCATTATTACGTAAGACTTACATTGTATGTATTTACATATAAAATACACGAAGGGTTGGGCCCAGAAAAACACTTCATCTCCTTCATTGTCTCCTTTTTCATCTTGATCGAGATCTTCTTCTCTTCTTCTTTCTTTTTCGCCATCACCTTTTTTTTTTCTTCTCATATGCCTTCCTGGCGACTTCATCTTTTCCTTATTCTTTCCCCTCTCTCCCGCCATAGCCGAGTTTGTCTCTTGTTTTCTTCTTCTATCCTTTTTGCATACTCGGCGTTGGTTTTAGCCACTTGCAAGTTCGCCACATGGTCAAGCCCAGCCAAAGAGATCCCTCCTTTCTTTCGGATCTACGTATTCAATATTCTTGGGCGGAGGCCTGGTCCAAGCTTCTTCCTCCACCGCCGCTTTTCCTCTACTCTCAAGGGCGTATCAGACTGTCTTGGGGCATTCTTCTTTCGGTGAGTGCCAGGCGGAGTGACCAGCCAGAGCGATCGGTTGTCTGTTGTCTCATGCATCTGACTTTCTTCACATAATGTGAGACCCTTTTCCCAAGATCAGTCCCAAGCTTGAGCAAGGACATATTTGCAAAATAACCTTGATTCGAGCGTTTTGAATTCGTCAACCGATCTTGCTCGTCTCCGACATCCGAAATGGCATACGTGTCTCTGTCAACCGGAATGCCTCCATGTTCTTTCAAAATGTTCATCACCCTGGCATCCATTCTTCCTTCCACCTCCTTCATCCCCGCTTCAATTTCTTTTCTCTTCTCGGCCATAGATACAATACAGCAGTGTTGGAGTGGCGAGTCACGGGGAGTTTGCGCTTATAATGTCACCGTGACAGACCCTGTTGGGGGTTTGTGCAATCATCAAGGTCATATTCTTTGATCCTTCCCCCTCAAAGATTTTTCCTTTCTTCGATTTCAAAATTTCCTCACCGATTTTCCCTTCTCAAATTTGTTCCTTGTCACCGCTTCTCCTTTCTTTTCACTTCATATTTTGCTACTTTAAGGTATTCCTCTTCCCCATTTTTGGCATCATCAAAGGATAGAGGAACCCCAGGAACATCTTTGGCAAGCATGAAATCGAAGTCTTCGATGGTTGAATTTTGCTTCAAGTCTGCTGCGTTGTATCTTGCGCGAATTGACATCGAGTAGCGTTGGATTCTCAAAAATCGCTTCATCTCCATGAGAAGGCTGAATTTTCTTGTCATGTGTTCTTCCGTGACGCGTATATCATTTGCATTTCGCTCACGCAGCAGCCTTGATCTCGGCGGTGTGAGCTTCGTGCATATGGTCAATGTGTTCCCGCAGCCTTCGTTTTTCGCATCAACATTTTCACTCTCCACACCAAAGACTTGTTGAATAATTGTCTAAAGTATCTCACTGTTCCACACGCATTGATTCTTCTTTGTTGCCACCATTCCCTTATCCCCGACCGTGATGCCTCTCAAGTCACCAAGGTTGGCATCTCTCATTGTCGGCGCATATCCAAGGAGGCCCGATGCCTCTCCATCTTTTCAACTTCAAAGAAAGAGTGCCTTGAACACTTCTCGTTTTTGGTGATTCTTCATTGCGGTGATGGCCATACAAATCCCGAAGTCGAAGTCGGTGAACAATGGTGCCCGAGTGAAAAAGCAGAGCGCTGTCCGTGATAGCGTGCTTGCTCATTTTCCGACTCTTCGTAGAGTTCGTATCTCCAGGTGAGAAAGGGAAAGATTCCACAAAGGATTCATCACCGCCATCCGGGATTTGTTCGATGATAAGCGGTGGGCGTGAAGTTCTTTTGGGAATCGATCCACCAGCTTGAGGAGCCGGAGCGGTGGCGCTGGTTCACTGGTTTTGTGGTGCGATGAGACTCGGCTTGCCGAGCCTCAATGTCTTAATGTTACCTTTTGGTCTCAAACCGATTTCTCCTTTTGAGTAGAGACGGTCCTCGGCCTTTATCGAAGCGTCATCGGACGATGATGAGATTTCCATTGGTGGCTCATCATCAAAATTAAAGGTCCGACGAGTAGTCTTGGGATCGACTTGCTCGTGCCGGAGCATCCGCAATGAGTCTTTTGGATTTGTCATGGGGTTGACTCTTCTTCTTCTTCGCCTTCGATCCCGAAAGGTGACATCGTGGTTGTCCTGGGAATCATGAAGTGCGCCGATCTCCTTCTCGAGATGGATCGATGGTTGCGGGAGGGATGTTCTCTACTTGTTGTGTTACCCCGGAAGTCTCAACCTCCCGTGGCCTTCATTTCCTCCAAGCGGTCTCTCTATCTGCTGCGAGGCTCTGGTCTTCCCTTTCAACAACGATGTGTCACTGTCTTAGGGTCTTCTACAGTGGCATCCATTGGAGTCTCAACCCCATGGATTGCACTTTCATCGCCAGTGTTAACTCCTGTATCATTCCTTCCTCGTGCCTCGATCGCATCGGCGTCGTCATTAGCCTTCGTAGCGCTTGGCACCTCACCGAGACAGTCTCAATCGTCTCGAGCTTCGTTGATGGCAACTTGTTGTTCTTCTTGTGTTTGAGTGTTCTTTGCTTCGCCTCCTACATTCTTTGTGGAGTCATCTGCGCAGCATCCTCCGACCTTGCTGCGGTGGAGGGAGTTTCCCCTCACCGGCGCACCACCGAGTGACTTGGAGTGGGGTTACTCGTCTCCAAACTCCCTACTGCAAATTGATGGTTCAGCCGTTGGGGCGGTGGTGGCACACCTTCAATAGGGGTTGGCTCGACCGGGGTCCCCACTAGCCCGGTTTCATCGCCATCTCCTTATCGCTTCTTCCGAGTTAGTCTGGGAAGTGGTAGCGGCAAGAACATCGGTGGCTATTTGCCAACCACTCCCATTGGATCGATTTCACCGTGTTCGGAGGACTCTCCTGGTCCCTCCATCGGTCTTTGCTCGTGAAGGATTCTTGATTCATGCAATGCTTGCCGATCTGCAATTCTTCTCGTGGGCAAAGAAGATTCTCTCGTTCCTCGTCACTTTCGGAGAAGACATCAAGGAGAGGATGGAAGTGTTACGTGGTGCCGGAGATAGGCGGATACTTGCCTTCTCGCGTGCTTCGGCTTCTTCTTCTTGCTTTTCTCTCTCCTTGTCCTTGTAGATCTGCGAGAATATCCATGCGCTTGTCTTCATCTGAAGAGGAGCACAAGATAATCCAAGGAAATTTAGCGATTCCTCTTCTTCTTCTATGAATTCAGGCCGTTGGAACTGTTCCTCGACTTGCTCAACTTCCATTTTCTCCACTCACGCACGATTTTGGATGTCCGGTAAGGTGGAGATAGGATCATTACATCACTATCTCGCTTGTCTTTGGTTCTTCTTGAGTTTCACCATTTGTGTGAGCTACAACTGTGTCTTCTTGGTTGCCTCTGATCACCTTCACAGACTTGGTTGTTTCATCAACTACATCCGGAGACTCTACTTCTTCATAGTCTCCGGTATTTGTGCTAGCCGAGTAGCCGACTCAAATTGGTTTCTCTGTTCGGATTGCTTTACAAGTCTTCTACGTCTCTTAGTTTGTACCGGGGATTTACTGGTTCGGCGATCGTGTCCTCTCGAGTCTTGGGCGGTGGGGCCGTCTTGTGTTTGTTTACGAGGAGCCGGCCGTCTAGGTTTGTCGAGATCTCCTCTTTTTGACGATCGAGAGAAGGAATTTGTGAGTCCTTCTCGACCGCCGCTGCAGGGCGGTGTGACACGGCCGCTGGGCGGTGACTCGCTGCGGGGAGGAGCATGTTTGTTTTCTTTCTTTGCAGGGGCGTGAGACTTTTTGTAGCCGCAGGGGGCGCTTTTTCTTCTGGTTGGAGAGGAGGCAATTGTGTGTCTTGGGGTCACCGATTCCCCTCACCGTGTCGCTCTCTTGGCGTACGCCGCTTCGAAAGCACCAGGAGAGATTAGCTCAACATCCTCTTGTTAACATGGAATGCCTTCCCATGTCTAAGAGGTACTCCTTTCACCTCCATAGCCGCCAATCACCAGGCCATATCCCAGGATCCTCCAAATGACCCATCTTCTTTGAAGGACTTGTTCCCCACGTTCGGCAGAGAAATCTGCTTTGTAGATAAACTCAGCCCAGTTTATCTTCTTTTCTTCGATTATTGCAGCCATCACAATCAATTTTGCCTTTGACGATTGGTCAAAGTCACAAATTTGATGTCGATGCATTTGGCAACTATGTCCAACAATTTGTGATAATCCTCCTTCCAGCTCTCTTGTTTGTTTGTGTATATTATTTTGTCGAAGAACGCTCGGACTTGGCTATTTCTTTCCATGCGTCGGCCAAGTTTACATCGCCTCTTTGATCTCGGATGCTCCTCTGGCGGTAGTGAGCAATATTCACCAAATCCTTGGCGGTGATAGTCACCGCTTCCCATGAACAGATGACTTGATTCCTTCATCGTGAATCTCGGCATTCACGTAGAATTGTGCGACCTCCTCCACGTAGGTCATAGGATATTCCAAATAAGTTAGAAACGGTTTCGGATCCCGGCGTTTCTAACTTCTCCGCGATTTTCTTCACCAGGGTGTCGTCGGACCCCTGCTTCACCATTCCGTCGAAATCACGGTCGAACCGGTGTGGATTTGTTTTCCCAACTTGGTAAAGTCATACGTTGGTGCCATTTCTCGAAATAATTTCAAGATAAATTCAAATTGATTTGAAGGTTGATAGGGTTTTGAGAGTATTTGCCTTGGCTTTTTGAGAGAGAGATTGAACAGTTTTTAGAAGTGTGAGAGAGAAACGGACGAAAAATGGTTTAAATATGGTTTATGAAAGGGCGTGCAGACGGTTTTGAATCGTGATCGAAATCAACGGCTTGGATTTCGCACGATATTGAGCGATTCATGTCTCGTATTTAATGCGGCAAAGATTTATATCCAATCATAGGCTTGTGTGCGGCTTTATGTCTGTACACATCATCATTATCTTTGGCGTGTCTCTTAAAACATTCTCGCTAAGTCAAAAACGATGCGTTTTTGTCACTTTGCTCATAAGTTATTCAAATTATCTCTTAGCCGATTTAACTCTCTTCTCACATTTCTCTTAGTGACTCATTATCACCGACTTGGTATAGTCGACTTTTCCGACTGGTGATTCTTGAGCTAATTTTTGTTTTCACTCTTTTTCACCTTCTTTCCTGTTCCATTTCTTTTCTTTGATTCTTCCGTGTCTCGGCTTAGCTCAATTAGTCCCAACTCATGTTTGAGTTCTTCAAATCTTGACTCACATAATGGTTTTGTGAAGATGTCGGCTAGTTGTTTGTCGATTGAGATATATTCCAAGATAATGTCCTTCTTTTCAACATGATCTCTTATGAAATGATATCGACATCTATATGTTTTGTTCTTGAGTGCAACACAGATTTTGAGTGATTGCAATTGCACTTGTGTTATCACACATGCATGATTGGAATTTCTTTTTCTTCAATTTCATAATCTCTCATTGCTTTGTCTCATCCATAGGACTTGGCACAACACCGCCGCAGACTATGTATTCTCGCCTCACCAGAGGTGGCTATTGAGTTTTGCTTCTTGCTAAACCAAGAAATTAGTCTGTTTCCTAGCATTTGACAAAAATGCAAGTACTTTTCTGTCCACTCTGCATCCAAAGATAGTCAGTCTGAATAGCCAATTAGCTTGAATCCACCTTCCTTTGGATACCATAGCCCTACTTCTTGGTTTCCTTTTAAGTATCTCAATATTCTCTTAGTCAAAATCATATGGCTCTCTTTTGGAGCAGATTGAAATCTTGCACATACACCTACAAAGAAAGGTGATGTCGGCTGCTAGCTGTGAGATAGAAGCGATGATCCAATAAGTGCTCTGATCTTGTTTGATCTACAGCTTGCCATCCGCATCCATGTCCATTTTGACGATGTGTTCATTGGTATTTTTACTGAAGACTTCTCCTCCATACCAAATTTCTTCATTAAATCTCTCGGTGTATTTTGTTTGACTTATGAAGGTTCCATCCTTCACTGCTTTTCACTTGAAGTCCAAGGAAGAATGTCGGCTCTCCCATCATGCTCATTTCAAATTTACTTTGCATGAGGTTTGAGAATTTTTCACACACTCTTTGTTAGTGGATCCAAAAATGATGTCATCCACATATATTTGAACAAGCAAAGATACTCTTCTTGTCTTGAATTAAAAAAGTGTTCTATCTACTTTTCCTTTAGTGAATCCATTTTCGATTAGGAATTGTGACAGGGTATCATACCATGCTCGGGTGCCTGTTTCAATCCATACAAGGCTTTCTTGAGTTTGTACACCGTGTCTCCAAGAGTCTTCTGCTCAAATCCTGGAGGTTGTTCAACATATACTTCTTCTTCCAATAAACCATTTAGGAATGCACTTTTTACATCCATCGATATACAATGAAATTCTTGTGAGTCGCATAGGCAAGAAACATCCTTATAGCTTCCAATCTTGCTACAGGGCAAATGTTTCATCAAAATCTATCCCTTCTTCTTGGCAATATCCTTTGGCTACCAATCTTGCTTTGTTTCTTACCACGTAACCTTCCTCGTTCATCTTATTTCGAATACCCATTTGGTTCCAATGACATTTTGATGTATGGGTCTTTGCACTAGTTCCCATACTTTATTTCTCTCAAACCGATTGACTCTTCTTGCATAGCTTGAATCCAATGTGTGTCGTCCAATGCTTGTGACACATCTTTGGGCTCTATCTGCGAGATGAAGCATGTGAACATTGCTTCTTGTTGAGTTCGATCTTGTCTTGACACCTTCTCTCATGTCCCCAATGACAAGTTCTCGTGGATGGTCTCTCCCATCTTACGTCAGGTTGAAGTAAGTTAGCCGGATTGATCGACTTGCAACTGTTCTTCTTTGGGTCGCTCTCTCGTGATCACTCACCGCAGATTTTCCAAATTGTTTTTGAGATTCACTATCTCATCTTCTTCTCAATTGATAGTCCCCGTTTCACTTGAAAGATAGGGATTCTTCTCAGTAGGTTGGATGATTCACTTATCACCGACTCTTCAATGTCTTCCCCATTTACATTTGGCTCATCGAATACTACATGAATGGATTCTTCCGTAACCATAGTTCTTTTGTTGAGTATTCTCGTAGGCTTTGCTTTCACCGAGTATCCTAAGAAGATACCCTCATCGGCTTTAGCATCAAAAGCCTTTAGGTTGTCTTTGCCATTATTGTGGATGAAGCATTTACATCCAAATATCCTGAAATATGCAACATTTGGTTTTCTTCCACCCGGATCTCATAGGAGTCTTTGTCACCGCCTATTTATCATACATCTGTTTTGGGTGTAGCAGTGTGTTGATTGCTTGACCCAAAATCTTTTTGTAACCTGCTTCACTAACATGGTCCTCGCCGCTTCCTTGAGGGTTCTATTTCTTCTTTCGCAACTCCATTCTCACTGTGGAGTCCTTGCGGTGATAGTTCATGACCAATACCATTCTCAATACAAGATCTTGAGTTATTATTCCATTGACAAACTCGGTTCCTCTATCCGATCTTATTTTGATAATGGTTTGACTCTTCTCATTTTGAATTCTCTTCATCACCGTGGTAGCTTTTGTAGAGTTTCTTTCTTCTTGCACATGAATGTTGTCCATGTATATCTTGAGTAGTCATCTACTACCACCAAGGTGTATTTCTTTCCACTTATCTTTGGGCCGGTTCCACTGGGCCAAATAGATCCATATGAAGTAGATGCAATATTCTTGTTGAGGATGGGCATGTCTTTTCTTTGAATGACGACTTGATTTGTTTTCCTTTCTCGACATGCATCACATATACTCTCCTTCTTGTATACTCGAGTCCGGAAGCCCTTCCACAAGATGACTTCTTGCAAGTTTGTTGATCGTTTGAAATTCGGATGACTCGACTTTTTGTGCCACCAACTTGATTCTTGCTCTTTTTTTTAGTAGGCAGTCTTTGGGTGTTGCGGTTTGACCAATCCACTACATACATATTCTTCTCTATTTCCTTGCAAAGACAACTTCATTTGATTCAATATCCTTGATTTGGCATACACCCATGTTGAATCCAACATTGTAGCCCTTGTCACGAGTTGATCGATGCTTAGTAAATTGAAGTTTAGTCCTTCAACATATGCAACATCTGTGATTTCTAATCCATTCCTCTTGATGGATCCAATGCCTCTTATTTCACCAGAGCTTCATTTCCCCAAATATGACTTTGGCTCCTTTGACTTCCTTGAATTTTGACAGATTTCTCTTATTTCTGTCATGTGTCCGGAATGACCACTATCCATGTACCAGGTTCCTTGGCACTCGGTTGTTCCTTGAACCCGCAATCAAGGAAATTAAGTTTTAGGTACCCATACTTGTCTGGGGTCCCGAGGGGTTAGAATTGTAAGATGATCCAACCAACCTATAGCCAAATGATTTGACTCTAAGAGGTTGTCATCTATCGATGCCATAATCATAATTAATTCTCGCAAATTGCTTGGGGATTCTAGGTTCATACAAAATTGTCTCTTTTGTCTGTATGTCCGCATATGTGTTTTAGCAATTGCCTTCCTTGGGTAATTGTGGTGCTTTTGAGTGTAGTGCCTAGGTGCATGTGTGTGTGCGATGAAAGCTCTTATGCTTTTGGAATGGCCTTTGTTGAGTTCTAGGCCTTTGCCATTTGGGCTTATATTCCATAAGTCTATCTTTGATAGTTCACATTGTTCGATCGACTTGGCTTGGATATTTTCTACCATTCCCATCATATGTATTTCTTTTATGAGTTTTAGGGTTTTTGGTAGCTCGCTTCTTCTTTACAGAGTATTTTGTTTGGAGTCTGTTTGAGGACTCAATTGTGAATCTCTTCTCACCGTCCTTTCAAAGATTCTCAACTCGGGTCGTTTTCCTTTTCCTTTGTAACCAAGGCCAGTTTTTGCTTAGTATTGTGCTTTGGATTGAAAGTGTGTGCATCATTTAGAGTTTTGGATTTTTCGGACTCTTCATGACTTGAAGATCCTTTTTCCAAAATTACTCTTGAGGTTTGACATGGCACAAAGGAATTAAATCCTAAGCTTTGTCTTGTCTCCACATTCTCTTTGACTCATAATAAGATCATCCAATGATTTAGATGCCTTAGTGAATGAGGCAATAACATTTTGAGGTCATTCTCCCTCTTTTCTATAAAGAAATTTCTGCTTATTAATTTAGCATTTTCAGCCTTTAAACTTTTATTCTCATCACTATTTGACTTAGAGTACTCGGCTCCTTAGTCACTTTGAGTTTTGATTTTTGAGTAGGTCGTTTTCCTCATTCAATAGTGTGTGTGAGGTTTTAATGTGCTCAAAATCTTTCATCATTTTGCCTAATGAATCATAAAGATCGGTGGGTGATGAAGTGTGTGTGTCACGATCACTATCACTAGTGTCCGAGCTTGTTGAGTTAGATTGTACCTCATCTTCTTGATATTGTTCTTTGGCCATTAAGCGGATCAAAGCTTCTTCTTCGAGTCACTTGAGTAGTCGGCACCACTTGCTCTCGAGTCACTGTCTCTCTTGACTTGGCTCAAGTTTCAGCAGATCTCTGCAGCCATCATTGCCTTTTTCTTTTCTTGTCTTCTTTCTCTCAAGACTTTTCTTTCTTCTTCATTCCTGTACTTGTTGACTACGAGGATATGAGCGATCAATGGCGTAGTGACCTGGTTGTCTACAATTCCAACATAGATATTGACCTTTTGATCGACTCTTTCTACTCTTGAGTTGTCGACCCTTTGATACTCAACTTGTTGATGATCTTTTCTCTTGGTTGGCCTATCATCTCTTGATTTGGAGGGAGCCGAGTGTCTTCCGGAAGATTCACCCTTTCCTCTCTTGTAGTTCTTGTTAAAGAACTTGTTAAATCTTTTGACCATCGGGCTATTTCTTCCGGGTCAATTGCCTCTTTGACCTCGCTCTCTTCCCATTTTTGACAATTAGAGCAAATTGTTTTGGGTACAAATTGTCTCTTCCTGGTCTTTTCTTTTCACCAAACTCATAGGCTTTGAGGTCCGAGAATAGTTCATGGTTGGATGTCTTTGATAGGTCCATGGAATGTCTCGGTGCCATGACCTTCATTTCCCATTCACCGGAAGACTTTTTAGGATCTTCATACACATTTCCTTCTTCGTATATTCCTTTCCAAGTGTAGACACTCGTTTGTGATTTACGTGAACCGAGCGTCTAGTTGATCCAGGTTTTCTCCGAGATCATTTTGAAATTTTCAAATTTTTGTACTTCTCGACAATTTGTTTTCTTTGATTTGCTCGAGCCTTCACAGTTAATGTCGGCTTGTCCCGATTTCTTTAGCCGTTTTGCATGATTTGACTTTGTTGAACATGGCTTTGTCCAAGGTTTTGTAGAGAATGTCCTTGGCTACATTGTCGAGGTTGTATCTTTTTCTGTCATCATTTATCCACTCGATTCTTGGTTTTTCAACCATGACCGCAGTCTTCTGCATCTTCTTCCCCTTCACCGCAACTCTTCGTGCACAAAATTGTGTTCACTTTTAATATTTGCAGAGGCCCATCTTCTATCACTATCCACATCTCATCATGTAATCTTTGATAGATGAGCCCGCATACGAATTTTCCAATCATCAAATTCTTCAATAGTGAACATAGGAATGCGTGTTAGATTTGCTTCCATGATAATAACTTTTAATGATAGAAAAGAGTTTTGAAAGTTTAAGTACTAAAGCGAGACTTTTGAAAAGTTTGGAGATCTAGTTCAAGAACTAACCGAACGGAGGGTTCAATGAACCAACCGCTCCGATACCACTTGTAGGTCCCAAGGGGGTGTAAGTGTAAGGTTTAGAAGGGGGTTGAATAAACCTTACCAAATTTTCGATTTAGGCCTTTTAAATCTACAGTTCTACACAAATTGTGTCCTTGATGGACAATCGAATTAGTCACTCAAGAGAGTTAATCTCTCAAATCACTTCAAATTGAGCCGTTAGTAGAGTAACTCACGGTTTGTTGGCTATAATTTGACTCAAATTGTGGTTTTGTTTTCAATGAAGACTTAACACCCTTAAGTTTGATTAAGCAAGTTTTTACAAACTTGATTTAGTACTTATAGATTATCAAATGGATAGCAAATTTATCAAAGATATAAGCAATTAAAAGTGCAGAAATTTAAATCTTTGAAATGTAAATGACACAAAGAAAAGTTTTTATAGAGGTTTGAAGATGGGGTAATTCTTCTACTCCTCTCTTCTCCAACTCCCGGAGGAATCCACTAAGTAATGATCGGTTTACAAAGTGGTAATGTCCGGATACAAGTCTTGATCACAACAAATGACTTGATCCTTTGGGACTCGATCCGAGACGCCTTGATCACTCACCAAATCGTGACGACTCACCTTCTTCACAGGCAATGCCTTGCTACTACAGACTCACTTGCTCAAGCACTTTGGATTTGATCACGAAGCCCTCCAAAAGCTTAAGACTTGGTTCAGCCTTGAACCTTTCTACAGTCCTTCTTGGAATGTAGACCCCTTGTTTTCAGTATTTTCCTCTTCAACTGATTGAAGTTCTCTTTCCTTCACAGGTAAGTGTTGGATTGATGTACTTTGAGATGTAGGCTTGAGGATTGAGATTGTTTCAGTTATTGATAAGCTTGTATATCTCACGTGTGTCATTCATCCTCTTTTTTCAAACAAACTCCTCAGCCTTTTATAGTGAACTTTCAAAAATTTGCCCGTTGAAGAGATAGGCTCATTTTTGAAAATCACTTTGCGATCGTTGGTATGCGCTTCTTGGAATTGCCATTTCCTCGTATGAAATGTTTTATCATCTTTTCGAGTTCGACACGGTGTAGTGCTTCCCATTGGTTCATTTCTTTTGCACGCTTCGGGGATGAGCACTCCAAGAAAGGTAGTATGGAGATATTACTTGTTTAAGTAAATCTCTTGATTTACGGCAACGGTTCTTTTACGATTATCTCGACTTGACATTTCTTCGCTTTCCCCAGGTGACTTAGAGTCGACTTCCAATCATGGATGACTCTTCCGTCACTTGACTTGAGACTTGCTTCTCTTGAGTTGTCTTGACCGATGTTCCACTCACCGTGCATCTCACCGCTTCTTCATCGAGTTCTGTCATCTTTTCTTCTTTGTTGTACTCAAATTTGTCTCACAAAGCAGAGTTTTCCTTCAAGCCTTCATTGTCTTCTTGCAAGTTGGAGCGTAGGCGACTTAACTCGGCTTGGCCACTCTAATTGTTACAATACATTTCAAAGCAAGAATTGGGAGCCAACTTTCTATTCTAAGTTTTACATGGCATTCATCAAAATCTAAACAATAGAATTCCTAACACTATGTTTGGACTTGAATTTATGACTTTTATCGATGAATTGACAATAATAAACATGCAATTCCTTATTGAGTAAATAGAGAAAAGTAGCCACATAGGATAGGCCAACTTCTTTTCTAACCAACCATATAAGAAACTATCTTTTCTACCCACTTTTATGGTTCTTTTACTCAAATACCCTTGACACTTGAATACAAAAGCAAAAAATAGGTGGGAAAACAAAAAGTAGGTGGGGTCATATTTCTCTCACATAAAATACATTTTCTTTATTTTCAGATTTTTAACACAATTTATAGTTTTATTAAAATAAATTCAGATTTTTATAAAATCATTTAGTAAAAAAAATAACTTTTTGGAAATAATTTTGAGTATTATTATTTTATAATTAAATTTTTTTAAATAAATGGCAAATGTGTTAAAAAAATGTATAGTTTTTTTTCAATAAATTTCATATTTAATATTTTATAATTTTTTTGATTTTAAAATAACGTCGATTCTTTTTTTATTTTTTTAAACTAATTATCGTATTTATTATATGTTTAAAATAATATTTCATAACGTGTTATAATGTAACACGTTATAAATATAACACGTTATAATATAATGTGTTATAATATAACACGTTATAATATATATAACATGTAATAATATTATAACACGTTATAATGTAACACGTTATGATATATAACATGTTATAATGTAACACGTTATAATGTAACACGTTATAATATAACGTGTTATAATGTAACATGTTATAATATATATAACACGTTATAATATATAACGTGTTATAGTATAACACGTTATAATGTAACACGTTATAATGTAACGTGTTATAATATATATAACACGTTATAATGTAACACGTTATGATATATAACGTGTTAATGTAACACATTATAATATATATAACACGTTATAATATATAACATGTTATAATGTAACACGTTATAATATATATAACACGTTATAATATATAACATGTTATAATGTAACACGTTATAATGTAACATGTTATAATATAATGTGTTATAATGTAACACGTTATAATATATAACGTGTTATAGTATAACACGTTATAATATATATAACACGTTATAACTTATAATGTAACACGTTATAATATAACGTGTTATAATGTGACATGTTATAATATATATATATATATATATAACACGTTATAATGTAACACGTTATGATATATAACGATTATAATGTAACACGTTATAATATATATAACACATTATAATATTATAACACGTTATAATATATGGGTGTTGGCCTATATTATAACACATTATAATATTATAACACGTTATAATATAACACGTTATAAACTGAAAAATTTTGGTAAAATAAAAAGTGAAAGTAAAAGAGAAAGAGAAAGTAAATTAGGGGTGTTTCGGTCAATTTGGGTATAAAAGTAGTATTTTTAAAAAGGTGGGTAGAAAAGAGTTTTCTCTATCCAAAGTGGCTAGTTAAAAAATTTTCCCTTCCTTATTTGTCCTTGCCACATGGATAAAACGTTAGAAATTTACAAATAAATCTGAAAATAAACCTTAAAAAAGTCAAAATATTATTTCAAAAATTTATAAATAAATCTTAATTAAATCTTAAAATAAATTTACAAATTTACAAATTAATAAGTTGAGTATAAATATATGAAATAAATTTGATAATTGTTAATACAAATTAAAAATTAAAATATAAATATATGTAAATAAATCTATAAAATATAAAAATAAGTATAAAAAATACTTAATAAGTCTAAAAATAACTAAATGAAGTTTGAAAATATGAAAAGATTTAAAAAGATATTTAATATATGAAAAATTAATAAATTACCAAATGATTTATGAATTATATGAATAAATCTACATAAACATTATGTATTAAATCTAATATTTATTTTAAAAATTGAAATATTAATTAATTTAAAATTACAAATTAAAATTTTAAAGTACTTAAATAAATCTGAAAATTACAAATTAAAATTTCTTGCATTTGGATCATTTGGCACATTCGTAATGAAGTTACCTTTGATGATAAGAAGTGGACGACTGAGGTGGCGTTGGTTCACCTTCAGTAATTAATTCAAAGTCGTCTTTGTTAGATCGAAGTTGCATGCATAATACTCAGCATGATTTACTTTGTCTTAGGCGTTTACAGGTGAGGGGACGTCATTGTGAAGGTGGACTGGCATTTACTCCTTCATGGCTGGATTAAGGTTAACACAGATGGTTGTGTTTTGGGCTCTCTGGGCCAATGCATGGCGGCTGGGGTGTTCCGTATGCACAGAGGATTTTTTGGGGATGTTTGTTCAGTATTGTGGCAATGGTTATGCTTTCAAGACATAACTCATGGCAGCTATGACGACTATTTCTTTTGCCTACACTAAGGGATGGCATAAACTGTGGTTAGAGTCAGATTCGACCTATGTGGTGGATTTATTCAACAAGCCAAGATCGATCCCCTGGCAGTTTCTGGGTAGATGGCGACACACGCTTCATTCGCTTTCCAAGATGGAGTTTGTGGTGTCACACATTATTCGGGAAGGTAATAGAGTGGCGGATTATCTCGGAAATTGCATGAATTGGGCCGCATGGTGGGATAGTCCTCCGGCGCGTGTATTGTACCCTTGCTCAATGATGATTATGTTGGCCAAACTCAGTATCGTTTTGTTAGTTAGCTCTGTGGTTGCCTGGTTTTTGTTACTTTATAGGCGACTAATATGGATTATTTTATGGACGATTTATGGGGGTACTCTTTTTCCTTCCAAGGATTTTCCCCACAAGGGTGGGTTTTACCTTGGAAGGTTTTAACGAGGCCCCAAATTAAGCTATCTGATCAGCTTGTGATCAGATCATTTTTCATTTTTGTTTTCTGACTTGCGACATTCTCAAGCCATCCGGTGGCTTCCAATGAACTCTCTTTTCTTTCTTTTTTTTATATATATTATCGATTTATTCAAAAAACGTATTTTGCAAAAATTAGTTCATAATTTAAAATTACTTTAAATAATTTGTACAATTTTAAAATTATTTATTTACTATATAATTTTCAATTTTATATTGATAGTTCTTGAATTTATTCAAATAACTTTATTTCGATATTTTTTGGTATATTAAATAACTTTTTAAATGTTACTTCACATTTTTAGATTTCATTGAGTTATTTTAAGATTTATTAAATAATTTTTACAATTTTTTTTTTTTAGATTTATATTCATATATTTTGGAGTGGTAATGGGAATCATCATATTAAATTCCCTCCAAAGCTTTATCCATGTGGCAAGGCCAAAAAGGAAATGCAAGTTTATTATTGTCAATTCATCCATAAAAAATAGGGATGGCAATTTCGTCCAACCCAACCCGACCTTGGGGTACTCGCTCCGTCCCCCGCCGTGACCCGCAGCAAGGTGGGATAGGTCTGATACCCACCCCGTCCCGCCTATGTTTTTAAATATATATAATATATATTATAATATAACTTTTATCTTTTAATATTAAGCTAACATTTATAAATTGAAAATAATAATTTTTATAAAGAATATTTTATAAATATATTAAAAATAAATATTTTACTCATTTTTTTTATTTTTTCTATTTAAATTTATTTAATACTGGGCCAGTTTTAGGGGGCGGGAAGGGTCTGGTTGTCTATATACATGACCTGCCCCATTATCATCCCTACATAAAAGCCATAAATTTGGGTTTAAGCATAGCCAATTAGTCCACGTCAGATTTTAGGGATAAGATATCACCAAAATTAACAAATCGGACTAGATGTGTCATTTTTAAAAGGGATAATTACAAGAACATCCCTGAGGTTTGGGTTAATTACAAAAAAAAAAGCAGAAATATTTCAAAGTTACAAAAAAAAAAAAAAACCCTCCAGGTTTCATTTTGCCTTAAATTTAAGGGGGTAACTGTAATATTTTTGTAAATGTGAGGGAGTTTTTTGAAATATTTTTGAAAATCACTATGAAAAATGTAAGATGTAATCAAACCTCAATGAGTTTTTTGTAATTTTAAAAAAAATCTGTAATTAGCCCAAATCTCAGGAGTGTTTTTGTAATTATCCCTTTTTAAAAAGATAATGATTGCCAAATACTACCATTGATAATTAAAGGACTATATCTGTAAGTTGGCCACATGAAGTACCAAAAATATAATTTGCCTAAGAAATGGAATAGAAAATTAGATTGAAAATTGTGGATGGAAAATTGTGTGGTTATTTTAATATTCCCGGGTGAGTGGGTTAAATGTGTTGCTCGTGTCGTGTCCACTAAACACCGTTGCGTGTAATGTACTCAATTTTCTTACGGGTCAAATTTGGGCTTCCAAAATGTCATTATCTTGACTATTAATAAGAACAACTTCACACTTTAGAGAAATAACTATTAACTACCATATCGCCCATGTGATGTGTTGTGGAGGGATGTAATATTATAATTTTAATATTATGAAATTAGTATATTGTTTTCCAAAAAAAACAAAAAAAAATTAGTATATTGTAAGAATACTAACAGGACAGGGTAGGGAGGTTATTTGAAGACCCAAATTATCATATCTTTTTTTTTTTGAGAGAGAAAAATTATCATATCTTTTGAACGAGGAGATATGGGTATAAGTTGACACGTCTTATCGGAACAAAATAGTGTATGATTTATTAAACAATAATTATTACAATAATTTAATATATTCTTACAAAATATTATGTTAATTATCCAACAACAAATTAAATATTTAGAAAAAATGAGAGAAAAGTTGATTATATATTTGAAGCAAGCTTATACACCTATTAAAAATATTTTCTTAGTAGTCTAAAACTTTAATAATTATATGTTCACTTAATAATTTTCGACAACTAAATTAAATTAGATCAATTTAGACATAGTTCAAATTTATACCAACAAATTACTGTATACGTTAATTTAATAAGTGTCATTTATTTTTCTCACTAACAATAACTATACTCAAATCATGATTATTTGAAAAAACAATCTTATAACATAAACAAATGAGCAATAATTATTAAACAAATAAATATCGCATAAATAATAGAACAAATAACATTCATTTTATGTAATAAGTATTAATATAATTTTAGATGTTATTTGAATATTATTATATTAATGAATTTATCCAGTGATTTAAAGTTTTCGTATAGTAACTTTTAAATTTTTAGTAATATCTTTTTTAGAATTTATCTGATAATTTTAAGACTTATCAAATAAATTTAAGATTTATTTTATAGTTTTAAGGCTTCATTTCATAGTTTTTCATTTATTTATATAATTTTGTGAATTCTTGATAATTTTAGATTTATGAAATATATTTTATAGATTTTATATGTTAATTTTTGAATTTAGTTAATTTGTTTTTTTTTAAGTTTTTAATATTCATTTGGTCAATCTTAATAGATATTTATTTAGATTATTTATAATTATTTTATTCAGTAAATAGATTTTAGTTTATATTTCTTGTCCTTATTTTTTAAACATTAATTTTTTTAGTACAAATATTAATATTTACATTTACATAATGAATGTGAATTTATATAACATTCATTTATATAAAAGAATTTAATGACGTTTCATACAATTTCAAAATTTAGCAAAGATCTAAATAATTATTGAGTTTTGTTTGTTAACTTTCCGATTTCTTAACTAATTTTCAGATTTTATTTTTTAATTATTTTATATTTAATATTTTTTGAATTTACTAATTACTACAAATAAGATCTTCTTATTCTAAGTTTGGTGAGTACCCAATCCCAATTTGTGAAAAATAAGATTTATTATTTTTTAAATTAATAAAATATAAAATCGGTAAACCAAACAAATTTCCTTTATTGTAGATGAAAAAATCAACACTACATGCACACCATATAAACCAAAAACTTAAAACCTACCAAAATTAAGGTAAGACACAAAATTTACTAAGATTCTCAGTCTTATTTATTACATCTAGATTTTGTCAATATTTAATTAAACAAAATTTACCTAAATTACAAAATTTATCATAAAATTATACTACTATATATCTGATCTAATTTACGGGGGGAAACTTTTATGATACTATTTATAGAGACTTCTCTTTTTATATATATATAGATATCATCTATTGTTGGGTTCAGTAATGCCCTCACATAAATCTGTGCTTTTTTTTCCCCTTAAAAGACATATATATGGTATTGACATATATAACATCTTATTCAGTAACTCATGCACATATATATAAATATCATTAACTAAGTTACAATCAAGGACAGAGCCAGGAATAAAAATAGAATGGGCCGATACACGAAAATGGGATGGATCGATACACAAAAATCATATAAATTAAAAAAAAAAAAATTTTAAAAAAAAAATCTCTAGTGTTAATATATATTTTTGAAAATGGAGGGGGGGGGGGAGGCCCAAAGTGCCCCCCTACCTATGCCCTTGGTTATAATCCAAATTTATTTGCAAAAATATTCTGTCAACATTGACATACACACGCAAAAAAAAAAAATTCAACATAAAATTAAAGCCAATAAAATTAATGATGACTCAAAAGCTACTCTAGAAAACCGTAGGCAAGTGCATCTATCGTTTTATAGTATAGATTATTGAGTACCGAGTGTCATTCCAACGAGGATTGCAAGTACTAATAATTACCGTCTTTTTGTTATTTAATCTAACAATTTTCAGAGTTTTTGTTTGATAAATAAGGAAAAAGAAAAAGTAAAGAATTTAAAATAATTGCAACTTACAAAAGATCAAATAAAAGTAGATTGTAGGATTAAGAAATCAAGAGCTAGAAATGTGTTTGAATGTAAATCTCTCTAGAATGTTTTTGTGATTCAACAAAATTAAAATACAACCATAAGCCCTTAAGCAAAAACCAACCTCTTTTAATAAAATCTCATATTTTATGGACCGTAGAAATTCCCGATTTAAGTTAAACCCTCTATCGAGCGCGAATAACTTCTAACCTCAAGTTGATTAACTGAAATCTCTTTCTAGTTAAAACCCCTAAGACAACATTATAACGATTTGTGAATTCCCATATTAGGTTTGACCCTAATCCAGAAGATTTATGTCATCCTATATCTAGGATTGAATGCAACTCGTTTCACTTATATAGGTTCTATTTCACCATGAATTTCTCGATTTCCCGGATGAAAAATAAACTTCAAATTAATATTGCGCACATACCAATTCGAATGAATAAAGCATAATATAAGTGAATCACACAAAACATGAAGATTTTATTAAAAACATTCAAACCTTAATCACAAATTCATTCTAGAGTTCATTACATTCAAACACTATAAATTTAGCTACACATGGCTTTGACAAGAGAGTATACTACATAAGAAGATTTGAATAAAATGAACATGGTGTACTTAGCTCTTATTCAAGACCAATTCAAGACTTCCTCCTTGGTTGATTGCAATGATGTTGAGCTCCAAGCCTTCTCCTCTATTGCTCTTCAACTTCCAACTCTACCTCTCTTTTATCCTCTCAATATATTTTGCTTTGAAACTTAGAATATACAATGAATCTCTCTATGAATGAATACTACATGAATTATGAATCCCTTTCCCAACTCAAACTCTTGGCTTTTATAGGCACCATCTTTGTGAAAGAACACATCAATAATGCTAACAAATGCTCCACTTCCATGGTTGTTGGTTGAATCATTGTGTGCACATTCATGGTTGAGTTGGTTGAATCATTGTATTCACATGACAATACTCCACTTCCATTGGTTGAGTTCGTTGAATCATGTGTCCACATGACAATTGAGGGAATAATAGAGTTTGGTGCAGCAAAATGAGATGTAAAAATTGTTCAAAGGTTGTCAAAAAGCAAAAAGGGAAAGCTTCCATAATTTCCGCCAAAAGAACATCCAGACTGGACGAAAAACACGCCCGTGCTTTAAAAATTGCTCGTTTTTTTACTTCTAAAAAGCAAAACATTTTGGTACGTCGGGGTCGAAAAATTGCTTGTTTTTTGACTTCTAAAAAGCACGGCCGTGCTTAAAAACACACCCTACCCGTGTTTGACTGAAAAGACCTCAAAATGACGCGTTTAGCTTAGGATTTTGAGTGTTTTTGCATCCAGAAACCCCCGGGTATGTTTTGACATGAAACCATGGCCCAAAATTCACCAAAAAAGCTCAAAATCATCAATCTACACCAATAAAAGCACCTCGGAGTAATGTGAACTATGTACAATCAAAAATTTATGAAACTAACAATAAAATAACTCAAATCATACTTAAATATACACATAAAACATGCATAAAAAGACCCTTATCAATTAAAATTAGGGATAATTATAAAAATCACCCCTAAAGTTTGAGATAATTATAAAAAACCTCTTAGATTTGATTTTGTATTAAATTTAAGAGGGTAACTGTAATATTTTCAAAAATATAATGGGGTGTTTGAAATACTTTTGCTTAGTAAGAGGATAAAATGTAATACATAATAAAACCTCAAGGGTATCTTTGAAATCTTAAAAAACTTTTGAGTTTTTTTATTATTAGCTCAAACATCGATCGGGATATTTTTGTAATTACTGCTTTTTTTTCTAAGAAAAATATTCTTTTTGACATTTCTGAAAATTTAATATTATGCTCATTTATTGGAAACACGTTCATTAAATTAGGCACAACTCAATCATGGCCGTCATCGCATTCAAAATTAACATTAAACTAAATTTAACAAAATAGTCTTAAAAGGATGTCCCCAACATGTAATTTGAAGGGAGTCCATGGATATTGAACTCCGACACGTTCCATCAGATTCTAATGAAATTGTATGGGCTTTTATAGTGGAATTCAAATACATAATCAATGAGTTTTTATGGAGATATCATAATTTAATGATCATCAAAAAGTATAAAGAAACATATATATATTTTTAAATATAAATGTCTATATAATTAGGGAATCAGATAGTTGTCTATTAGTTAATATTCTTATATAATTAATCAATCACTCATACACATGTTTTGAGCTCCATCGGGATATATTTTATTCATTAAGATTAATTTATCTAATAATACTTGACTCGAAAAATTTATATTTGCATTTATATAATAAATTATATGTAAAATGGCATAAGTTTTGAGCACATTCAAGTAGTTGTAATGTGTATTGTGTGCAGACAACATAGTTATCTTCACCAAAATCTATCTAACAGTTGTAATTTTGACATTGCAATAAACATATGTTAACTATTGAAAGTGCCCACAATGTTTAATGTTTTTTTGTATTAAATTCCTTCATATTTATTTATGTTTTTCCATATAGAATAGGAAATGAATCTGTTTTAAGGATAATGTGTTCAACACACGATTCGAGTCATTTCTTCTTATTAACATTCTGTAACTTCAATATTCGTCCAAATGTTAATCGGATTCATAATTTCCAATTTTATGTGCAAATAAGCCGTACTGATTAATCCAATTTCCGGATATTTTGCGAATATATGATATGTGAGAAAAGGCACAAAAGGGCTATGCAAACTTTTTTTTTTTATTTATTGGGAAAAATGGGTTTTGAAATCCAAGGGTCAGATGAGATTTTGTGTAGAACTTTTTCTTCATAAATATTGATTTTTTACTTATCTAAATCCTTTCAAATCCATTTATATTAGAAATCAATGGAATTTATGGAATGAATCAGAATGCTGGATTTTCGTAGAAGCTATTAAAATTTAAGCTGAGGATCCTAAGATTTGACGAATACCATAAAAGTCTAAATTGAGAACACAATAAATGTCATGAAATTCTAAATTTTATTAAAATTTAGGATTATTGATTTTTTAGTGTCTGGCTATAGACATTTTGCTGGTTTGGTACTTAATGTTTGCGCTTCATCAATTTAGTACCAATACTTTATATTTTTTTATAAATTGGTACTTGTTCACTTGAAAGGATGAAAATGCCCGCAAGAAAAATAATTAAATTTAAAATAATAATTTGAAAATTAAATTAAACTATAAAATCATTTAAAAGTAAATTAATTTAATTGATTAAAAATTAAAAGAAACTTCAAAAAATATTAATGAATTTTTAGAAAAAAATAAAATTAATTACGTTAGATTATTAATTTAATAAAGATAAATAAAAATTTAATTGAAAAGAAAATTGAGTTTAGTTAACTAAGTTTAAAAATTAAATAAAAATTAAATAATTTAAAAAATTTAAGATAGTGAATAAGAAAATTAACTTAATTTTTTTATTAATATATTTATTTTCTAATTAGTTTATTAATTGAATTTTAAAACTTAAAATATATTTAGTTTAATTTCTTTCTTTTTAATTTTGAATTTAATAATTTAATTAATTTATGAGTAAGTTGTTTCTTAATTAAATTTATTTTTTAAATTGAATAACTTTAATTAAAAGTTAACTTTTTTTTTAATAAGTTGGGAGTATTGGATGTAGGGATGGCAATATGGACCTGACCCCACCTGGCCCGGCCTGACCCGTGGTGTTTGGGGCGGGGCGGACCCGCCCCGCAGACGGGGCAGGGCGGGCCTGGGTATTGTAATTGCCTGCCCCGCCCCGCCCCAGTATATATATATACACTAATATTATTATTATATGATATTATAAAAATAAAAAAATACATTTAGCTTTCACAAAAAAAATACATTTACAATAATACATTATAGAATATTATAAAAATATAAAAATATATTTAAATTTCACAAAAAAATAAAAAAATACACTTTGTTAAATTAATTTTAAGCTCAAAAAATTCAAAAAGGGGCGGGGGCGGGTCGGACCCGCCCCGCACAGGGCGGGCACGGGGCAGCCATTTTGGACCCGTGGCGGGGCACGGGCCAGGGCGGGGCGCGGGGTAACTAGCACGGGGCGAGTCCGGGTATTCAATTACCATCCCTAATTGGATGGAGGAGAATAGATAAATTCCAAAGAAACTGAAAGATACAAGGTTCGAACCCTGGTTAACACCCTTATAAATGGTGAGCGATACCACGTGAGCTACAAGCTCATGGTTCATGTGAGAATATATACCATCGTGTTACAACAACAAAGTTAACTTTTTAATAAAAATAATTAACTATTTTTAATTTAATTATTTTTTTAAAAAATCTTCGGGGCATTTTTCTGTGTCAAGTGAATAGGTACTCATTTATAAAATAAGTGAAGTATGAATACTAAATTGGTGAATCGTAAGCATAAGGTACAAAACCAATAAAGTGTTTATAGTTCATGTGCTAAAAAATAATATTTCTAAATTTTATAGTTGGGACTTGTGAGTTGGGATACCCCTTTGGGCTTTGATCCGTAAATTTAAATTGGGATAAGGACACAACTACCCAATTTTTCTGGACAAAAGACAGCAAAATACGCTGTCCGGTGATTTTTTTGATAAAAATACGGTTTTCTCCTTTTTTTGGACAAAAATATGCTTCTGCTAAAATTCCCGAACTTTTTTACGTTGGTTTCTTTGTTGTTTATTTGTTGTTTCAAACACGTTTCTTCTAATCAAATTTCAGTGAAAAAATAAATTTTGCCCCCGTTAAATAATCTACTTTGTACTTGAAATCTTATAAAAAACAAGAAATATACACATAAAACAACACATATTAAAACCAAACAAATTTGAAAAATAATAAAGAAACAACATAAGTAAAAAACAAAATTCAATTTTTGATCCAATGCATGAAAACATAAAACACATAGAAACAACCAAGAAACAATATAGAAACAAACTAGAAACAATATAAAAACACCATATGAGCAAAAAGAGCTTAAAAATAGGTACAAATTGTATTGAAACATCGAAAACTACGTGGAAACGACAAATAAACATAAGAACAACATTAAAAACGGTATGGAAACAACTTAGAAACAACGTAAAAAATATTAAAAATACCACATGAATAAAAAAAGCTTAAAAGTAGGTAAAAATTGTATCTACACATTGAAAACTACATGAAAACAACAAAATAATTATTCAAACAACATTAAAAATATTATAGAACAACACAGAAACAATAGAAACATTGTACAAAACAATACATGAAAAAGTAGCATAAAAATAGGTAAAAATTGTTTTGAAGCATCGAAACAACAAAAGAAACAACTAAAAAACAAAAATGAAACAACAATGAAATAAATTTAAACAACATCGAAACAACATATATAACATATAAAAAAATACAGGAACAAGAAAAAACGAAAAAAATGTAAAAATAATCAAAAAAATAAGCTGGAGCATAAAAAAAGAAAAAAATAGGTATAAAAGTGATAAGAGTGTATTTTTGGTATTTTTTCAAAAAAGAGGGAATATCATATATGGTGAAATTTCCCCATTTAAATCCGGACTATCCATACCCACAAGTCCACAACCCAGCCAAAATCAAATATTCATACATTTAAATCAACTTTAAAAATACCGATCAAAAAAAAAAAAAAAATCAACTTTAAAAACCAATCATATTATATAAAAACAATCTCGTATTCTCTCACACTTTTCTTCTCTTTTCCTTTCTAGAAAAACTCCATTGGAATTTAGATCTCAGTATACGTACATTATAATCCTGATATTTTTCATATTTTTTAATATTATTGTATGTATGGCGTCGACGGAGCAATTGATGCGCGACGGAGGGCCGAAGTACGTGCAAATGCAAACGGAGGTGGCGGCCCCGTCGGAGTTTCCGTCGATGACCTCTTCGTTCTTCTCGTTTCATCAGCAGAATATTCCGGGCGGCGAGTCGGGTCGGATTTTTGACGATTTGCCGAAAGCTTCCATTGTTCAAGTTTCGCGGCCTGACGCTGGTGATATTAGCCCCATCCAACTGACTTACACGATCGAATTCCAGTACAAAGAGGTGTGATATTGTTTTGAATTGAGGTGTTAAGAATTCTGTGATGTATTCGAGGATGAAATTTTTTGGAGTATAATTTCAGCTTTTTCTAGGAAGATGTCAGGGGAATTAGTAAGTTGAGTAATTTGATTTCTGCAAACACGGGTGGTTGCTCGTAGTTACGTGGAATCTGAATTCCTGGTATATTTATTGGCATTTGTATGTTTAAGAGGTCAATTTGGAATTTATGGAGTCGATTTTTGAAAAATGTTATCTTTTTCGGTTGCTATGTTGAAATGATGAAGATACGGTACTATGACCTTTATCCTGAATCTAAATCATGTTTATTAAAAATGAGATATGCATTTCGGTTCAGTAGTATTTACTTCTTTGTGGAATTCTGAACTTATTCATTAGCACTCCCTTTGGAGCTGATTTAGTACAGATGAGTGAAATATTAAAGCAAATCCAATAGACACTAGATCTCCGCTCCTATTTGCTGCAGGACAGAATAAGCATCAATTTCTGGATTCTGGAACTACTGCTTACAGTCTGAGTATTGAAAACTTTTTAGATGTAGATATGTGTATTCTTAAAAATCAAATGAATTCGAGTAATAAATAAGCATCTACTTATATTTGTAGAAGCGTTTCTTCATGTTCTCAAAAGATTCTTCTTATTTTTTTCTTTACCAAAATTAATTGTCCAAACATAGTATAAAAGTTTATTGTTATTGCTTTTGATGTGTTAGTTAAAGAATAAGAAGGATGGAATTTGTGAGATTTTGCAGTTACCTTTAAGTAGGTCAAGTGAAATGAGTCTAGGCAAGCTCAAAGTACTTCTTACACTTCGGGTCTAGCAGAGCCATTGTCAAGAATTTGAAAAGCTGAAAGCTTATTAATTGGCTATTCACGTCGAATTTTGAATTCAAACTCAATTCGAGTTTAGTGATAATAATAGTTTTAGCTTTGTTTCAATCACACTTTTTTTTTCTCAGGGGCATAGTTGTTAAGGGCGGTGACCTGAGGGACAAAGGCCATGGTAGTGCCTCACATACACGAAAAATTTGATTAGAACACACTTCAAGTGACCAAATTTAGTACCAAATCTCAAATTAAAACAGATAAGGTTTTCAAAACAAGCATATTAGCATCAGTCAAGTATGATGGGTTGACTGCCCTTTAAGTTTGGTTAGAGGATGGCCAAGTATGCGAGGGTAATGGAAGATTTTCTATAAAAACCCTAGCCCCTTTTTTTGTTTCCTTTTTTCTGTTTCTGTCTCTAGACTACAGTGCTTTTTTTTTGTTTCTTTTGTTATCTCTGTCCCAGCATCCCCTACCCAAATTAAAATAGTGAAAATCGCTTTTCTTGCCAACAAAAAGCATTTTTTTAAACTTCTAAAAGAAGTTGTCACTAAGGTGCGCCTCGCCAAGGCGGGCTGGGGCACGCGCCCATCCAACATCTCCCGCCTTGGTCTTGGAAAGGCGCAAGGTTTTGAGCCGTCGTATGCTCAGGGGAGATTCCCGTTCTGCTTGTAAAGCTCTATGGAAGGAAAATCAAGTTTTAAATTTTTCATTGTTTGGTATTTTTAATTACATTGTCTTTTGATAAAGTAGGAGCTTGCAATCAATTAAAATCTGATTGTTTCTGCAAATCTTGATTATACCTGACATATATAATATATTAGAGTTATTTTTTTTCTTTCATTTATCAACTTTAAAGATCAGAATTTATTGTTTGAAGTGCTGATTGTCACTCAATTTTCTCTTAGTTCAAGTGGCAGCTAGTGAAGAAAGCTTCGCAAGTTTTTTATTTACACTTTGCTCTGAAGAAGCGAAAATTTATTGAGGAGATGCATGAAAAGCAAGAGCAGGTATTTTCCACATCATCGACAATTTTTTATCATACTTCCAAACACTTCTTTGTTTTGGTATTATATCATGCCATCATGGTGGTGTGATGGTGGAATGGTAGATGTGTTTCACTGTAAATATGACTAGGACATTCCTTAGGCTTTTATTCTCTTTCTAGGAACAATCATGTGTGCGTAGTATCCACTACCATTTTCTTCAAGTTTCGTGTTTTAAGTGTTATCTGTTTTAATTTACTCTGACTTCAATTTTTTCAAAGGTTAAAGAATGGCTTCAAAATTTAGGATTAGGAGACCATGCAGCAGTTATGCAGGATGATGAAGAGCCAGATGATGAGGCTGTTCCTTTACGCAATGATGAGATTGCTAAAAATAGGTGCTCCTTAGTCAAGTGTGACTTGTTTGGATTTTTAAAAGAGTGAAATACTTTGATTGCTGTTGTAATATTTATATATCTTACAGGTGGTTTTTTGTTCAGAGATGTTCCATCTATAGCTGCTCTTCCAATTATTCGTCCGGCACTTGGAAGGCAGTATTCAATGTCCGACCGAGCAAAAGGAGCGATGCAGGGATACTTAAATCACTTTCTCAGCAATATAGATATTGTGAATTCCCAAGAGGTGAGGCTTAGTATTTTCCTGAAGCTTAGTGATATTTGTACTTGTCTTTGGAAAAATTATGAAGTACATCTGAATGTTTTCTTTTATGAGATTTCTGTTGTCACTGGAATATCCAGGAAATTTTGGCTTTGGGATGGGGCAATGAGGATCCAGTGTGGGGATTTTTAATTTTAATTTTGTTTTGGTTTTACCATTTTTTTGGGTGGATGGGGTGGGGGATGCTTTATATTTGCAGAATTTTGCAAAGGGGGTTGACTGCAGTCAGGCAGAAAGCCAGTGACCCGCATACTGTTCGAAATCTATACTTGGGCCCTTTAACTAAACGGCAGTGTCTCAGGCAGCATGTTGTTAATTATGCACTCATGTGATTGGCTCTTATTCCTGAATGATTTAGTCATGATTGTCTTAAACTTACATTTATACTTTAAGCAACTTTATCTAAAACTAATTGGTCCCAACAAAAACACATGTGAATAATTTTCTCCTAACTAAGTGGCCTGTTCTCGACTTGGTAGTGCTGGAAACTTTTCCTTGCTTACTTTGTTGCAAAATTATTGACATTGCAGGTGTGCAAGTTTTTGGAAGTTTCCAAGTTATCTTTCTCACCGGAGTACGGTCCTAAGCTAAAGGAAGATTACATTATGGTTAAGCATTTACCAAAAATTATGGACAATGCCGATGACACAAAATGTTGTTCATGTCAATGGTTCTGTTGTTGCAGAGATAATTGGCAAAAGGTTTGATCTGTCTTTGGTGATCGCGACATGAGCTAATATGAATAGTTTCATGTTGTGTACTTTGTCTATTTGCAAGGACATGTACCTAATCTTCTGTGTTATTCCTTAATGGCCTTTCCTGTATTTTACTTTGTGCATTACTCAGTGGTTTGCTAGTAGTATTGACCCTTTGTCCCACTCATATATAAAAGAGATAAAGGATCTCCCTTTTCACATGCATTGACATAGTTGAGGGTATGCTTCCTTGGGTAATTTACTCTATTTGAATTAATGCAGCTACATCTTTGTTCTAATTGGGGGGAATATTAAATTTGATATGATTATAGTTAATTTGTGTCACAAGTGGAGCATCTTTTTATTAACGATAACAGAACTGCCTATCCTTCAACTTAACTTTCTTTTTCAATGTACTCATCAAACGAGTTTTTTGTACAGAGGGGTGCATTAAAAAGTTTATTATTCAATTGCTAGTTTTGCTGCACATTCAATTTATCATGGAATCCTAAGTTCCAGTCCTCCTGTAGGCACTATCCAATGCCTCTTTATGCAAAGTATATGATACTGAATTTCCATTCTAGGAAGGTGTTCTCCTTCCCATGAAAAGTCATAAATGTGGCTCTTAGAAATCTGAACTTGAATTCATAGAAACTAACTTCTGTTAGCATCTGGCTGCTAAGTATTTAGGATTCTTTCTGCATGTAGGCGAGTCTGGGGTGTATTTTAATTAATCAGTATTTTTTTAAGAAAAACTATGAATTTTTTGTACGTTGTAGATTATCCGAGAAAGCTAGATAACTACTACAGTATATTGGTGGACAACCTTTTCTTTTCTGTTCTTTGACTTTTGGTTTTAGCTTGAGTTGACTACTCTGATCTCATTTGCTATGTTTCAGTTCTTTCTCCTTTTCTCATGCCCCTTCCATATCAGTGCTCATAAACGTTATGCCCATCTATTCCGTGATGTACTAATTGTCGAAGTCGTAGAGAATAGCCATCTAATATAGATTTGGATAATCTACAGGTTTGGGCTGTACTAAAACCTGGATTCTTGGCCTTTCTTAAGGACCCGTCTGATCCGAAGCCTTTAGACATTGTTGTTTTTGATGTTCTACCAGCCTCAGATGGTAATGGAGAGGGCCGAGTGTCTTTGGCGAAAGAGGTTAACGATCACAATCCCTTACGCCATTATTTCAGGGTAAGCCATGTATAACACATTTAGTTTTTTGAGGCATTCTCTATTTAGTGCTTCTTCTCATATTTTAATCAGTGTTTTTTGGGATGTTAAAATATTCATCATAAATTCTGATTCCAAAATTGCAAATAGAACTTGTTCACAAACAATTCTGTATGCTTCTAGAGGTCCGTGCATGTGCACAGATGCACTTTCCTAATCAAGACATAGCTAACTGTACCACTAATTATTGTGAATTGGCTTGCTACTCCTTTATCTGACTTAGTCTTTCTTCTAACCAAGAGGATTGGTTTTACTGAAGCTTTAATTTGTTGTGCATTCACCTTAAGATTCTGAATTTTTACTTCTGCTGTTCCCTGCGTGACTTTTATCTGAGTTTTGTGTTGAAAAGTCTGAATCTGTAGAATTATGCGGAATTGAGTAGCCTACTTGAGTATCAAATTTAGGTGGCCATATGTAGTTTAAACAGTGATACGAGTACTAAGTGGGAGTTTGCTAGTTATATAACCGTGTTTTAATTTAATCCTAACTGTGTATTTTATGAAAACTAAACCTATCCCAATTTGCTTTGGTAGTTTAAGAACTTGTCTTTTTAGGAGCTTATGAATTCTATGTTAGGTGACTTGTGGCACTAGGAGCATAAAACTTAGAACCAAAAGCAATGCCAAAGTAAAAGATTGGGTTGCCGCAATCAATGATGCTGGTCTTCGACCACCTGAAGGTTGGTGTCACCCCCATCGCTTTGGCTCTTTTGCTCCTCCTCGGGGTCTGATTGAAGATGGTAGTCAAGCTCAGTGGTTTGTGGATGGGTGTGCCGCATTTGAAGCTATTTCCTTGGCCATTGAGGAAGCAAAATCAGAGGTCTGTTTCTCTAACCTTTGATTTCTCGTGATTATTATCATAAACTGTGTTCATTAATAATGTTCCACACTCGATGTTTGATGCAGATATTCATATGTGGGTGGTGGCTGTGCCCAGAACTATACATGCGGCGCCCATTTCATTTTCATGCATCCTCTAGGCTTGATTCTTTACTGGAATCTAAAGCCAAGCAAGGTGTTCAGGTAGTTGAATTTATATAGAATTTCTGATAAATATTTTCTAGAACACATCATTTTAATGGCTAGGGAGACACCTCCATTTTGTAAATGGTTCAAAAGTCCAATCATTTAAGTGTACCAACAACAGAGCCACATATGAGATGCATGCAGATATATCTGATTGCACACGATCAGTGTCTTTGGTTACTAAAACAAGATGCCTCATGGATGCATTGTTGGATACTTTTGTTTTTAATAATCACAGTACAGAGGCAATATATGCTCAGTCAAAGGATGTGCTTAATTGTGTAGGAATAATAATTTTCTCATGAAATAATATAAAATCTATTTATCTAATCTTGTATATGTTTATTTGAAAGAAAGAAAATGTGGCAATATTTTAAGAAGGTAGATGAGAAAATAAATTGGAGCAAAAGAGAGGAAGAACATTGGTAATAGAGTGAGAAGTGGAGTGGTGGGATTAAAAGCTGCCTTTGACCTTTGCACATGTCTATTTTCTTTTGGAGTTTGCTACACCAAGATGAGCCAGTTACAGCAAGGGCTTCTTTAATAAGAAATTGTGCTAGGATTGATTCTTACTGGATGCACGTGCTTAGTCGAAATTTCTATATTATTACGACAAACTGCAGAGTAACTACTTGGTCTCCTTTGCCTGGCCAATCAATTTTAAGATATCAAAGTGTGTTTAATAGAGAGAAAGCATGGTGGTTATTCTTCCCGCTGCTCCATGTCTCTATTCTGTCATCAGATGAGAAAGAAAGAAGATAAGGAAAATGCTTTACTCTTACTGGGATGAAGCAATTTCACGCAAAATGCAATAGTAGTTTTTGCCAACATTCAGCTACATTGAAATACAAAAGTCACCTTGTAGACTTCCCTTCCAGAAAATGGACTTAGATACTTAATATTTAATTAAGAACTCTAATCCTATATGACTCAGAGCCAAATAAAACTCGACCAATAATAGAATTTCACACTTAAGTCTGGTTACCAAAAATTACTGTGGATGTGAATTACCACATACCTTTTCCCTAATCAGACTTAAAAGCATATAAAATCTTGAAAACAAACACATCTAAAATTGAGGACTCTTTTGGGCAGTGAGTTCTCTTCAAAGACCTTGCATTGAGCTGAAACGAATTCCAATAGATCACCCTTTGAATTTACTGTTTCTTGGGTCTTTTGTTTTCAGCACGCAAAGTTGCCTGGTTTATTATTCTTTCAATCTGTTTCGTTTCTAATTCACTTGAATGTGTGGTGGTTTGGGTGTATCTGTTTATCTAGGTATATATTCTTCTATACAAAGAGGTCGCTTTAGCTCTCAAAATTAATAGTGTCCATAGCAAGAGAAAGCTCCTGGGCATTCATGAGAACATCAGAGTGCTTAGATATCCTGACCATTTTTCCTCCGGCGTCTATCTATGGTATGCTTTCCATTATGAGTAGAAATTTCTTTGTATCTCTTTTACTTTTGTTCTGATAGCTTATGCTAATCCAAACCAATCCTTTTAGATGCCTATATTGTATATTATTGTGTGTAGGTCCCACCATGAAAAAATTGTCATTGTGGACCACCAAATATGTTTTGTTGGAGGACTCGATCTGTGCTTTGGCCGTTATGACTCTGGTGAACATAGAGTGGGTGATCATCCATCTCAAATATGGCCTGGCAAGGATTATTACAATCCACGGTATGTTCTAACTTGTACTGGTTGAGGATGGACTATGTGACAGTAGTTGGGTGTGATTGAGTATCAAGCTGAAATGATCTCTCTAGTGAAGCAAAAAGCTCCATAGCTACCGAGCTGATTCTTACTTAGCTTCTCATCAATTTTGTTTACTTGTCACTTAATTATTTTTGAGTTGTTGGGATTTGTTTTGCTCTAATCTTGATGGTGATGCCATGACCACATACATAGACATGAAAATCTCTGATTATTTTCTGCTGTTGAATCACCACTGCTTATTGCTACAAGTGTTATTAACATGTTCGGGAATTTGCTACTTGCTTTTATCATCTTTTTAACCACGTCAGTCTTTTGACTCTTTTTTTATTGTAAGGCAACTAGGATTTTGCTTCTTAGCGATTTGCATTGTTTCAGATTCGGCGTGAACTTCTTTGTGAACTAATGCAAATGCTTGACTTCATACTAAATCTCAGGGAATCGGAACCGAATTCCTGGGAGGACACGATGAAGGATGAATTAGATCGACTGAAATATCCTCGCATGCCTTGGCATGATGTCCACTGTGCCCTTTGGGGGCCACCTTGCCGTGATGTAGCCCGACATTTTGTACAGCGATGGAACTATGCAAAGGTTGAATTTTTTTCTTGTTGGAAGTGATATGTTATTTTGACTTGGGAATTTCATGTGATTTTTTTTTTCTTTTCATGATCTGCCAGAGAAATAAGGCCCCAAATGAACAAGCAATTCCACTACTCTTGCCTCAGCACCACATGGTTATTCCTCATTATCTGGGAAAAAGCAAAGAGATAAATATTGGTGATAAGAATGATTACGGCAATCATCAAGACTTAAAAAGAAATGACTCCTTTTCCTCTGTATCATCATTTCAAGATGTCCCGTTGCTTATGCCTCAAGAAGCTGATGGGCTAGATTCTGTAAAGATAGAACCAAAATTAAATGGGTTTAACACACTGCATGATCTTCATGGTCAGCAAAGCAGGTCTAGCAAGAGTCCTTTCTTTTTCCGTAAAAGCAAAATTGAACCATTAATCTCAGATATGCCCATGAGGGGTTTCGTGGATGATCTTGACACCTTGGATCTCCACAGCGAGTTGTCTTCCAATGTGATGCAGCCTGGCTTGGAAGTTCCAGAGAAGGAATGGTGGGAAACACAGGAACGAGGTGGTCAAGTTGTTTCCACTGATGAGATTGGGCAGGTTGGTCCTCGTGTTTCATGTCGCTGTCAGGTGAGTTTCGTCTCCTGCATAACATTAGGATATTTGACATGGAAATCTGCCATTGTATTTCAAGTCTCTGATATGTAGCAAGTCTGTCTTATATTCACATATTTAGTTATCTGTTACCCATTTAATTTAATCTTTACTCGTGCTATTTACACATAATGACACATTCTCTCTGCTCCTATTTTGCATATAAAGTCCAAATGATAATGAAAAAATGTGGAATAACTCTACCATTACCATATCATTTTTATTTCTTAAAGGAACTTTGGCATGAACATTTCATATAGAAACTATATCTGTAATGCCCTGTGTATTGTTCTATATGTGGCCAATACTGTTCAGCACATCTTAGCATCGGTTTCGATCAATTTGTGTATCGTTTTGAGAAGGTTCTTTCGGTCATGATTTTCCGTAGATTTCCCGAATCATTCCCTCACTTTCTAGTAAATTTGGGGTTGGGGGGTGGGGGTGGGGGGTGGGGAGAAGGGAATTCAAGTGTTTGTTGAGTGGCCAAAACTCAGCATAAATGAATGCAATTAAAGAGTAGGTCCAATCTTATGAACCTGCTTCTCTCCCACTATATCACCAATATATCGATACCAAATTCTTTACTGATGGTGTGATTGACACTGTTATTTGTTTGTCTAGTGCTTACTATTTAGTTGCTTCATTGATGTGCTTTGTTTGCAATATTGGATTGTCTCTTATTATTGTCATGGATGACCGTTCTCAGATTATAAGGAGTGTCAGCCAGTGGTCAGCTGGTACAAGCCAGATTGAAGAAAGTATTCACAATGCTTACTGTTCACTAATTGACAGAGCAGAACACTATGTCTACATTGAGGTCTGTAATTAATTTTTTCCAATTTCAGTTATCTATCATTATACATATATCTAGGTTGAGAGAATTTTGGAGTTGTATATGCTCTTTTAATTTCTCCAAAGTAATTTCAATTTAAGATTTTTTATTATTTTTTAAACAATAAAGTTCACACAGGATGCAAATTTATGCTGCATTCACTGCATAGGAAAAGCTTCAAAGTATGCTTGTCTTATTCTTATATTTTCCCACCCCCTCCTAATAAAAACCTTTTCTTTGATGTGATTTTGTCTCCAGTCTCCATCCTAATGCTGCAATTGTTGCTTTACGCTTCAGCCATTCACTACTTTTTAAACCTTAAACTTGCTTACAAAAATGATAAATTTGTGTTTCTACCTAACTGGACAATGTTGACCTTCTTAGTCTGTTTTAGAGGAATAATCCGTCTATTTTAGTGAGATAGCTAAACAGACAGAAAAGACAGATTGTGATGGGAAATGAATAGTAATAAATAAAAAAGTATATTTTTTCAGTGAGTCTTGGAAAAGCTTTAACTTTGGCTGCGAAGAGAGGTTAGTATAAAATCATACTAAGAAAGGTGATTAATAAAAGATACATGATAAGATGTCGTATTTGTTAAGTACATAATAGGCTTGTTACTTTGGCGACGGCCAGCCGTACGTTAGAATAATTTTTTTGTAGGATTAGCGTGAAATATCTATTGATGTTATCCTCACAGTTACTCTTGCATTATAAGTTGTAAAGCATCGGAAGTTATTATTTCTGACATGCTTTTGTAATTTGTTTTCAGAATCAATTCTTCATCTCTGGTCTATCTGGTGATGAAATTATTCAAAATCGTGTTTTAGAAGCATTATACAGGCGTATTATGCGCGCTCACAATGAGAAGAAGTGTTTCAGGGTTATTATTGTCATACCTCTGCTACCCGGTTTCCAGGTACATACATTTCTTTCTTTGCCATGTATGTTTTCTGTTGCAGATAATTATTTGTGTTTTCACCCTGTTAAATTTTAATAGGGTGGCGTGGATGATTCTGGTGCTGCTTCTGTAAGAGCTATTATGCATTGGCAATACCGGACAATATGCAGAGGAAATAATTCTATACTGCATAATCTCTATAACCTTGTTGGCCCTAGAATGTACGATTACATATCTTTTTATGGTCTAAGAGCTTACGGCAAACTTTTTGACGATGGTCCTGTTGCTACTAGTCAGGTACACATACATTTTTCTTTTGGAGAATTTTTCGCACCTGCTTTTCCTTGATCATGGATGTCCAGTTCTCGAGTGATCTCACTTCTTTCATTTCATCTCTACTATGGTTTGAGTTTTTTCTTGATAGTCAATCAAATCTTTTTCATTTTCAGTTGTTATGACTTTTATTACTTGCCTTAGTGAACTCTTTCATCAGGACTGTGGAGTATGTTCCATGAGAAAATAATTGTTCAAATCATTTATTATCTGTTTAAGAGTAAAATATCAAATAGGATTAACTTTTTTACCCTGAACTCCTTGGGTTTTCAATGAAAAATTATTTCTCTGGGTAGTTAACTGATTTTAGAATTGAATGATTGCCAAGTATTTGTTGGGATGTGATGTTAGCCATTTGTATTATGAAAAAGCAATTGCAATTTTCATTCAATGGAAAAACTTAGTGTTTGCAAATACAATTGGTAATGTCTGGACTTGGATTTTTTGCACACGTCTCTCTGCTCGACAATGTTTCGCATGCTTAGATCAACACAGTTCACATACAACTCGAACTATCCTCCCTCACCCCCACCCCAAAAGAAAGAAGAATAAAGAAAACCAAAACTAAAATACTAAAAGGACAACTTAAGTTGCTTTTCGTTTAGCCTGTTTTGGAACCTTGGTTTGGTATGGATGAATGTTCATTGAGCTGGGGATTTTGATGTTAGTATATTATTTCAGGTTTATGTCCATAGCAAGATCATGATTATTGATGACCACACTACGTTGATTGGCTCTGCTAATATTAATGACAGAAGTTTACTTGGATCTAGAGATTCCGAGGTATGATCTAAACTCATTCTGAAACTTCTTGCTATTTTCTTTTTAGCAAGTTAATTGCACATGAATTTTGTCAATTTAGGGAAAGATAGCAATTCCCATGTGTTTGAGCTCTCTAATTGTGGTTGGAATTGATAGATACCAGATACTGTATGTGGTTTACCTTTTGATTGTGTTAAGTTGCTTGTCTTACATTTAAAGTATTAAGCTATCTACAGTGAAAAGGTTTTAATAGCAGTTGATTCTCAAGCTGGTCGTACTTTTTGTGATCTCGAGATGGTTTTAGTCCATTTTCACTCTTATCTGATCCTAGCTGGGGTTAGGATTACTTCCATTTGGTCTGTCAGCCTTGCCTTTATCTTGTGTTGATCTTTTCATAAAGATTGTCTCATAATATTTGTCAGCACATGCCACCTCACAACTGAAAAAGGTTGAAAAGTGAGGTACTGCTTTTTGCTGGTTTGTAACTGGATTTAATATTTTCAGATTGGAGTACTAATCGAGGACAAAGAATTCGTTGATTCATGGATAGGGGGGAGGCCTTGGAAAGCTGGAAAATTTGCATTGAGTCTTCGCCTTTCACTATGGTCTGAACACATTGGTCTTCATGCTGGAGAGGTTAGATTAAACGTTTCACAAAGCTGTATTCATAGTGGTGTCCTAGAAAATAAATTGAAAACGAATTCTTGTGTCATGCTTTCACACGCTTTTTTTTTTTTTTACTGTTTTAGATTAATCAAATAAGAGACCCCGTGGTTGATTCAACCTATAAGGATATATGGATGGCAACTGCAAAGGTGAGGGTTTCAGTATTCAGCTATGATTTCAAGCATCCCGTTTCTTTGGCTTGAGTAATTCTGACCAAAAAAAGTGTAAAATACAAAAACTACCCCTGAATTTGAGCTTAATACTGAAACCCCCTTAATACTCCAGTTATCTTTCAAAGTTACAACCACCTCCTTAAGGTATTACAAACACCCCCTTGATATTTGTATTTATTTCACTAATTTCCCCTCTTGAGGGTGCAATTTGTAAAATAAAAACATATGTTGGGGGGGGGGGTATTTGTAATTTTGAAAGATAGGTGAGTTTTTTTGTAATTATACTGAACCTCAAGGGTGTTTTCGTAATTAACCATAAAAAATAATCTTACGAAGATTGGTTTTCCTTTGAAATCCACTGAGATCATTTTCCACTTCGTGCTCGGCCCTGTCTTTGTTTTGTCTATACTGTCTGTATTGGCCCCCGCCCCCTACCCCTCTATTGGCTTTGGTATAGTGTTTTTGTATTGGAACTGTATTTTAATGCATCAAATATTTTACATTTACCATTATAATCCAAATTCAACTAAATCCTGGTTTAAATGTGGCATTGGCAGACAAATACGATGATCTACCAAGATGTCTTTTCTTGTATACCAAATGATCTGATACATACAAGGTATGTTGAAGCTACCATCTCCATTTGTTTTTATATTCAATTTTCTATTGCTTAACTCATGCGATTTCATGCAGGGTTTCACTCCGACAATCCATGAGCTTCTGGAGGGAAAAATTGGGCATACCACTACGGATTTAGGAATAGCCCCAAACAAGCTTGAAACCTACCAAAATGGAGATGTCACTGGCACAGATCCTATGGAAAGATTAAAATCTGTGAAGGGACATCTTGTTTCATTTCCTTTGGATTTTATGTGCAAAGAAGATTTAAGACCCGTATTTAATGAAAGCGAATACTATGCATCACCTCAAGTTTTCCATTAAGCTTTTCTCGCTAACCAAGAATGGAGAGTGTGATATATTATACTCCTTTTCTTTTCCTGTATAAATAATTTATGTACTCTGGTAGTCGAGGATTTTCTATTCGACACGAGAAATTTGTTGTATACGAAACCATATAGGAGATGAAGCACACATCAAAAGGAAGAAAGTTATGGCGATGAATCCTTAAATGTATTTCGAAGCTACAATATTGGTACATTTTATGGTTCAAATTGCGTACATTAGTTTTTTAGTGTATTGAACATCTCAAAACTTTGTACTACACATATGAAATTATTCCCCTTTTATAATTTCTAATTATAAAGTTCTATACATGTTTGCCTCAAGAGAGTTTATTTTAAAAAAATTCTGCTTTTGTGTGGCTTTATCTGAAGGCTGATCCTCCTTTCAGTTTATAGCCAAGGCTCGTAGGGAATTTGATTGTATCTCGGTTAGTTGAGTATTTGATTTGAGATCAAATTCATCAGTCCCTCTCTTACCAGGACTAGGGATGGTAGCGGGAGGGGTAGACACATGTACCCATCCGCCCGGACCCTAATGAGTCGGATATGAGTAGTCTTTTTTGGGTTTTTGATGGGTATGGGATAAAAAATTATTACTCATTTATGTACGGGTAGAGTTTGGTTTAACCCCTCGGATACCCACTACTTGAACTCGTTGACCTCTTATTAACTTCCACTTATTATTTTTATGTAACAAGATGCTTTCTTCTTGAAAGCTCAACATGAATTCCATTTTGTACAAAGAAGATATAAAGTTGTTACTTTCTTTGAATATGTGATCCCATTAACTCTTTTTTTTTTAAAATCTTGTCAAGTTTGATAAAATTTCATGTTTGATGATGTGGTTAAATGGATTAAATGATGTATTAGTGTTGAATTTATAATTTTAAGAAATTTATTTGTTGCATTTGTATTTATGTGTTACTTTTGATTTATTTGATGAATAATGATATTCTGTTGTGACTTGCAAAATTGAATATGATTAATTGTTACAATTATTAAGATTTAACATATTAAACATTTTTTTGTATAATAACTAATTCTTGTAGGGGTACCCATTTAAATATTCATGTAATTATAAGTTTTTATATAAAATGAAAAGGTTTTGGGTGGGTACGGGCAGTATGCGGGTATCACCAAATGGATTGGGATGGGTACGGGTAATACCTGTAAATTCTTAATCAGGTTGGGATGGGTACATACAATATTAAATTATATGGTTTGATATGTATATCCTTAGGGCTGTTTTGAGATTCATGAAAAGGGAGGAAAAAGTCCTTATCCCACCTTTTCACAACGTTTGTATTTTCTGATAAGGGCCCGTGTGATAGGATTCGGCCCGCTAAATAATCAGCAAAATGGGTGAAACTGGATCACAGGGCCAAGGTGTTATTATATAATACCAACCAATCACATGCGCTGAAATTACAAAACTACCCTTCCTAAAGGACTTATTCTCCCTATTTTACCCTTGAATCTATACATAATTACAAGAAGTTGAGAGAGTGTAGAGAGAGAGAGGAGATACAGGGGAGCTCAAGAAACGGAGGTGCCGGAGGTTGGGGCAAGAAGAGGCGATGGTAAGTAGGAGAGGATCTTCGCCGCCGTTGCCGCCACCGCCTGCGGCGGAGATGAAAAGAGAAGAGAGAAATGAGTGCTGTGTAAGAAAGGCGGAGAAAAAAGTGATGGCGGTGGGATTGTAAGGAGGAGGAGCGGAGGAGGCGGTGCCACCGCTTGAGACGAGGGTTACGGGGCGAGACGGTGGCGGACGCGGTGGAAGATTTCTTGGAGAAGCTCATTGCAAAGAAGTGTGTCCATTGGGAAGAGTCTTTTCTCATCTTTTCTTTTCTTGAATTTTGGTCCTCTTTTTATGTATTATTATTTTGTTTAGTTGGTGATGGTGACTCCAATTTGTATAGGGTTGTGGATGTGTGGAAGAAGACAATGAGGAATGGACAACAAGACCAGGTGAGACTTGAAGTTAGGGCATTTTTGTCATTTCCATGTTAATCACTTCTAATCATAATTCCCAAACACAATATAAGCACTCTTTCGATAATAAGGGAAAAAAATAATACATAATCCCAAACAAAAGTTTGCAACCTACAAGTGTGATAAATATAATCCTATCACATGCAATCCCCAAAAGCTTATCTTATCCCATCAAAGTTCCCAAACGAGCCGTTAAATGAGTGGGTACCCTACTCAGGGCCACTCTTCCCAAGATTTTGTACTTTGTTAAAAAAACAAATTTGAAGAAACAAGATGAATTTGAGCTTGTGATTGGATGAGACTATTCTAGGAACAGTAACACAATATTTTCCCACCTAAATCACATTACTAAAAAAAGTAATAAAATCATATTGAAAACTAAGAGATAATAAATATTTGAGATTTGATTGTTTTTTATAGTCAACTTTCTTTAAATGAACTACTTTTTAAAATTATATAAAGAATTATGGAAAGCAAACTTTCCAAATTTGTGTACTGCATTAATTATTATATTTGTTCTTTTTGTTTAAACTTAATAACCTTTTTGTTTTTGATCTTTTTTTACGTATAATATATCTAATTGCAAGCACCTGCAAGAAGACAATATAATTATCTTGAACAATTAAACGTTTTACTAATGTTTTGCTCGTTCGCAAGGAATTCCAGGCTGATTTTGTTGAAAATGTATCATTTGTTGTTTACGACCATCGATATATATATATATATATATATATATATATATATAATCATGTGGCAACATCTTACCATGCGGCAATGTGGATTGATCCCATTGATCCACACCTTTTATTCAATGGTCCAGATTGCTATTAAAAACAACTGATTTATCAACTAATTAATAGGTGGAAAGAGCATAATAGTAACTAGCAAAATAGCCATAAATCACGCCCCTACAATAAGGGACTGATTAATATCACGTTTTCATAACTGAAATTGTGCATCATTTTAATAGCTGAATTGTACACCATTTAATAGTTGATTGTACACCATTTTATATCTAACAGTGCATCATCTAAAGGAACTAGAAAGACAAAATGGTATAACCATCTTTCCGTTTAATAACTTAATCGCGTGCACCATTTTATATGTAATGATTATTGTATAACTAATTGTACATCATCTAAAAATCCTATAAACACAAAATAGTGTAACCACCTTCCCATAATGACGCCCTACAATCATGGATGTGATAAAGATCACGTTTCCATAACTGAATTATGCACCATTTTAATAGTTGAACTGTGCATCATTTAATAACTGATTGTGCACCATTTTATATCTAACAATGCATGAATATATAACTAATTGTACATCATCTAAACGAACTATAAAGACAAAATGGTGTAACCATCTTCCAATTTAATAACCTAACTGTGCACCATTTTATATCTAACAGTGCATCATTGTATAACTAATTATACATCATCTAAAAATTCTAGACAAAATGGTATAACCACCTTACCATAATGACGCCCTACAATCATGGATGTGATAAAGATCACGTTTTCATAATCAATTATGCACAATTTAATAGTTGAATTGTGCACCATTTAATAAATGATCGCGTGCACCATTTTATATCTAAAGTGCATCATTGTATAACTAATTGTACACCATTGTGAGTACACCACAATTGAATGAAAAGCGGGAACAATTGTAAAATCAAATCCCATAAAAATTACTGGGATTGAATGATGTGCAATTAGTTATACAATGATGCATTTTTAGATGTAAAATGTTGTACAGTCAGTTATTAAATGGTATACAGTTCAGTTATTAAAATGGTGCACAATTTAGTTATGGAAACACGATATTAATAAATCCCTTGATTGTAGGGGCATGATTTATGCATTTTAATTGCTAGTTACTATTGTGCCCTTTCCACCTATTAATTAATTGATATATCAGTTATTTTTAATAGCAATGGACCATTGAATAAAATGTGTGGATGGGTTGGATTAATCCACACTACCACATGGTAACCCCCTGCCACATTTGATCCTAACCCTATATGTATATCATTTGGCACAAAATGAATAGTTTAGTCCTAATTAATCTCCCGCACAATGTGAATTGGCAAGGCTGCCGATAATAAATGGAAGCCCCATTTTCCTTCTATCCAACATTCACTAACACTCTCAAAACGTCTAGGGAAGCTCGGACAATAATATTGCCACATGGGACTCGAATATGACCATATGAATGTCAATATACGAATTGAAATCAAAATAATTCGCTTCATTTACAAATTTAACTACACCAAATATAACATCTACAAGACTATTTAATATATAATTTGCAATTTTAGATCATATACGATCACTTTTAATTCCTTAAGGTCCCCCCGAAAAATCCTATCCACAAATCAATAAAAATCGAGATACATCAAATGTTAGTCTAAAGACTTCAGCAAAAATAAAAGCTGGAAAGGCATTCAGCTCATAAGATCAACGCTATAACGAACTGACCAATTAGCAAAAGGACAAGGCATTTTATATAGCAACAATAGAATCTCAAAACAACAAAACAAATGCAAAAAGGCGCAAGACCTTTAGCAACAAAAATGCACAAGGGCCTTACCATGTGGCAGTGTGGACCAACCTAAGCCATTAATCTGTTTAATCCTAAGGCTAAGGTTTTTTCGATTTTCTATTTTTTTACATTTAATATTGCCCATTTAAGGGCACAATGGTTATTTTATAAACAAAATCACACGGCAGTTATGGTAACCCCCATAACCCCTTTTTTTTTGGGATTTCAATTAATCTCTCCAGCTTTTATGCATTCTTCTTTTCACACAAAATCAAAACTCCTTTTTTTTCTTCTCTTTCTTCTTCATTCTACCAAATGATCCCTTTTCTTCTATTTTTCTTCATTCTACCGGACGACCGCCAAACCCATCGTTTTGTTTTCAATTTGAAGCTTGTCGGGTTTCTCGACATCAAAACCAAAAACCCTTCAAATTATTGGTAAAGGTAAGAGTCTGGTTCTATTTTTTCCTTTTTTTCGGTTGTAGATTTTGGTAGAAAGGTTTATCCCTTAATTTTTTTCTTTTTCTGTTGAAACATGCTAATGTCTTTTATGGGTTTTTGGAGTAATCTGTAGAAAGTAGAGTAGGTAATTTTTTATTTTTTTTTATTTTGAAGTACCTAGGGTTTTGATCTTCGATTTTTACAGAATCCTTTTTTTTTTTGCTTCTGGAAATATATTTGTGCGAAATAGTACATATTTGGTAGATATATTGTTGGTATAAAATTAGGTAAAAACGATGTATATGCAGTTAATAGTTTGTGTAATGTTTATGTTATTGATGTGGGATGGTGTAAGTTGAGATATAGAGTGGAAGTTACGAGTGTAACGTGCGTGCTTGTGGTTTATTTTTGCAGATTTTGTTGATTCTCTTATTTTTGTAGAAAAATGGGTTTTGGTTCTTTTTTAGGGGGAATCATTCCATGTTTATTTGGTGTACATTTACTTAAGAATGATATATGTTTTATTACTTTTCGTATGTAGTTAAATCTTTTGTGGTATTTTTTGTCCAACCACTGCATTAGAAAAAAAAAAGGAGACAATGATATATGTATACACTGTCCATGAAATCCATAATGACAATAGTGTTTCAATAATATTATTTTGGTATACAATTAAAGTTCATGCAGTGTAAATTAGTTTTGTTTTGTGTATTTGTTGGTGAATTAGTCCTTGTTATTTTGGTGTACATTTTACTTAGGAATGATATATGTTTTCTTACCTTTGATATATAGTTAAATCTATTGTGGTATTTTGTTTAACCCCTGCACCAGAAAAAAAAAAAAAAGAGCCATGAATATATGTATTGGTGCATATTTAGCATTGTTATAACGACATGAATATGTGCTTTGATGCATTGATAAGTCTGGTAATGTGTATATAATGTCCGTGCAATGCGTAATGACGAATGGTGTTTAAATAATATTATTTTCGTATACAATTAGAGTTCATACGATTGCCCAATTAGTTTAGTTGGTGTATTTTTTTGATATATTGTGCTTGAGTTCCACATTCTTTAATATCTTTCATAGACATAAAATGATGTACAATCAATTATTATATGGAGTACAATTCAACTATTAAAATGGTGCACAATTCAATTATGGAAACGTGATATTAATCAATCCCTTGATTGTAGGGGTGTGATTTATAGCATTTTGCTAGTTACTATTATGCCATTTCCACCTATTAATTAATTGATAAATCGTTATTTTAAGTAGCAATCGGACCTTGAATAAAAGGTGTGGATGAATTGGATTAATCAACACCGCACACGGTAAGCCCACCGCCACATTTGATCCTAACACTATATATATATATATATATATAAAGAGACACTATTCTCAAAATAGTAAAAATTTTCGCTCATTTTTCATTCCTATAAAAAGTAATAAAAGTATGGAAAAAGAAAAGGTAAAAAATATTTGTAATTTATAGTTTCCAAATCTGTGTGCTACATTAATTAAATTTTCAAATATGTGTGGGTAGTACATTAATTATTATATTTGTCTTTTTATTTTTTTTTAAAAATAATAACTTGTCGTTTTCAATTATTTTTTTATGTATAATATATCAAATTAATCATCTTTTTTACGATATTCAGTTTGATACTCATATTGCATATATAAATTAAAATGAATATAATAAATAAAATATATATTTACTCAAAATTTTATTTTGTAGTGAGTTTTAAAAGTTATGCATTTGGACTATTGAGTAATTTGTATATTCATGTATTTTGATAATTGTAATTTCTTATTTCAGTAAATCGGGTTTCACCCTCAACATAATTGGTAAGTTCGGATTATTAATGTAAAATTAATTTGACATCAACTTTTATACTTTCTTAATTTAAAAAAATAAAAATTTCTTAGTTTCAGTAAATCGGATTTTCACATAATTCATACTTTCCTAATGTAAAATAAATACTTTTATATTTTATCTCCCAAAAATAATGAAGATCACTGTATAAAAAAATTATATGAATACTTATATTTTTATAATTGGTTATGCTTTTCGAAATATTTTGAGCCATAATATAATACTTAACAATTTATTGATATTCTTAACTTCTTGAAATTAATAAAAGATATTTTTATTAAAATACAGTTCGTGCCTCACATAGTTTGAAAATACCAAATATGAGAACCAGAATAGAACATAATAATTAAAAATTCCAAATAATACAATACAAATCCACAAAAGCAAATTAAAATTTAAAAATTGACTTAACAAAGTGAATAAAAAAATACATGACAAAATCCACAAAAGTAAAAATATCTAAGCTCCTTATTCTATAGGCTATATATATAACTTATGTAATAAATATATAAGTTATAAGGTGCCTAATAATTCCCAAGTGTCGTATCATCACTTATCATCTAAGGTACTAAATAAAATTAAAATCAATGGTACAAGTCAAAATATCAATCGAGCAATTAATTAAATTATAAAATTATTTTAAAATATAGAAATATTAATTTCAAAAATTACAAAATATATAAATGAATCTTTTACTATAAGAAACATTAATAGCTAGTCGTTAAGAAAAAGGGTCCAACCAATCAACGTAACACGTTAAAAGTTGAAAGAAATCGACAATCGTTAAATAAGTGAAAATATGTGTTATTAATATACACCATAAAATAAATGATTCTAATTATAAATGATTTATCTACTAGTTAAATCAAGTAGTAAGTAACTCAACAAAATCAAAAAATGAAACTTTGTTATTTTCAATAAAAAGAATTGGATTTTTACAGAATAAATCTAAATTACTATTCTTTTGAAAATATAAATTTTGTACTAAATGAGCTTTCAAGACAAAAGTATTGTATTATTAAAATACTAATTTAGTAGCAGATAGTTTTCAAAGATCATAATGATAAAAATGTGTGTTCGTAACGGACGAAATCATATTTCTTTGAAATAGTTTTAAGTGCTATTATAATATGCTAAGAATTTTAAAATTATATAATACATATTTTTTTTTTTCCGAAACGATAGAACTTTTATACATTAACAAAACAAAACTTACACTGCCAACTGGCAAAATGACCACCTTGAACATACATACATTGATACATGTCAAGGGGAGAATTCTGTACGAGAGGTAAAACCACCGTAAATCGAGGGAGCAAAACAAGAAACAACTAAAAAAACACAAAGCAAAAGAAAACTAAACCACCTCCGAAAGGAGGACTAAGGCACTCCTCAAGGGAGACTACCCAACTCGAACAAATCCGGGCACGAGCTACTTCACGCGCACCGCAAGACAAATAATGACCGCCTACGAGTTTCGCAAAATCAACCTAGGTAAAAATAAAGACTCAAACAAAAAAAAAACAGAAAAAAAAACAGAAAAATCGAAAAAAAGAAATGAAAAATGCCTCTCTCTCACCCGATCTTCAACCGCAACCCATCACCTACCCGACTCCAACTCTCCTCTTTGTAGCTCCGACCTCCGACTTGCCCCCACTCTCGATCAGAGAATCCGATCACCTCCGGATAACACAAAAGATATGCCTTCATTGGCCTCCATGTGAAACATGGTTGGGGAGGGGAGGGGATAAGGGGAGGAGGAGGAGGAGAAGGGAGGGGAGGGGAGGGGAAGGGGGGGGGGAGCCCATTTGGGGATGGGGAGGGAGGGGGATGGGTTTAAAGTTTTAGGGTTTGGGTTTTCTTAGAGAGTGGGAGGAGAGAAAGAGTAGAGAGAGGAATTTTGTGGTTCTTCACTTCTTTACATATAATACATGTTTGATAAATCAAGATAATAGACTTTTGAGTAGATTATTTTCAAATTGTATTTTTATTTCAAAATCTCAAAAATTTAATACTAGGTTTGTCCAAATCAACATGGTAGTTTTGCATAAAGAAAGGACTTTTAATAATACATTTTCTTACGAAATTAAGGTGAAATAGATAACCAATGCTAAATCCATTAACATAATACAAACCGTAAAATAAATAGTAAATATAAGAATAAATTATCGAAATATTTAAATATTGTATCAGAAAAATGTCTGCGATCGTGTTATCTATGGTTGAAAAATCTGGGGCCTCACATTGTTCGTTTGTGTAAGAGAATTAAATATATTTATTAAGGAAATAGGAAACAATAAAACATAATTTGAGCAATATTATTGATTTTTATGATAAGTGATTGTGGAATTAATAAGTGATTATTGGATTGATAAGTGATTTTTGGACTTGATATTTAACACAATTTATCACCAATTTGGACAAAATGGAAGCCTCAAATTGTTTATAATTTCTTAAAATCCCACTCAAGCAAACATTCTTGTAAAAATTCCCCAACAATCCATACTCTCCCATTTCCCAAAAGATACTCACTTAAACTAAGCTTAACCCCATACCTTTGACCCACTATTGTCTCCCATGCAACCTACATTTTACAAGACACAAAATAAAAATTCTCCCCTCCCTATCTCTCAATGGATCGGCCATATGCTTACCAAAGGGGAACAATTCCATTCATTTCATCCTTCACTCATCTCTCAAACACCCCCAACTCACTCTATACTTCCAACACATTCTTCTTCTAATACTTAGTCGAAAACACAAGAATTCCTCCCATTTCTCTCATAAAATTCGAACCACATTGCAACAAAGTAAGAAAATTTCTTCTTTCATCTTGATCTATCCCTTAAAATCTCTAAGCCTATCTCCTTCATTTGCTAACTTGATGAATTTTTTTCTATTTGAGGTACACTTAAGAAGCTCACATCTTGAAGGACTTAAGAAAAACAAGATTGGATCATTAGCTTGAAAAGGACCTTTAAGTCATTTGTAGAAACAAGACAACAAGGTATAAATTGAGGTTTATTACTAACTTTTTCCTTACTCTTTTGATTTCAAATTTTAACACCAAATATGGTTTTAGTATGGAAATAGGGGCTGACCTTGTAAGCTTGAATCAAAGGTGTTAAGGTGCTAGAAAACACTTCATTTTAGGCTCAACTTGCAAAACTACACAAGGTAGATTTCTTGACCTTTACTCTAATCTCTTATTTCTTACCTCAAATCCTAACACCAAATTCTTGAAAATTTGACACTTAAGGGTTGTCTTGAGGTGTTGAGGTCGAATTCCATGAGGTAGAAAGAAAGTGACATTCCAAGACTCACCAAGAAGACTACCAAAGGTGGGTGGAAAATCCTTTATAAAAACTCAAATAATTTCGTAAAAATTGTATGTAGTAATTTGAAACTTGTATGATATATATAAATAGGCAAAATTTTTTTTTGTCCTTTATCTAACACCACTTTGAGATTTCATCCTTTTTCTTTTCGCTTTTGACAAATAGTCATTTTCTCAACAAAAATTGAGATTTGGTCCTCTTACTGCTATAGCAAAAGTTACTTTGACCTATTTAGGCGATGTGGCATTTTTATTTTCAAAATTTTTAATTTTCATTTAGAAATAATATTTAAATCTTAATGGCATCCTAAAAATTCGAAAAAACCATTTTAAATCTAAAAGTTATATTTCTAAAATTTGATAATTTATTTTAAAAACTAAAAGTAGTAAAAACAATATCGAAATTATTTTAAAATTAAAAAAAAATAATACAAAAATTGTTAAAAAAATATAAACTGTCTGAAAAAATCTGATATTTATTTGAAATATTGAAAAATATTTTATTTTTGAAATAGAAAAACTCAAATGTTTTTTGAAAAATTTGTTTATAAACTAAAAGATGTTTAAAAATCTGAAAATTTGTTTAAAAAAACTAAAAAAATTGTTAAAAATCTTAAAATTATTTGAAATATTAAAATATAAAATAAAAAAAGTTGAAAATTATCTAAAACAAGAAAATTAGTCTAAAAATTTGAAAATGGATTAAAACTAAGACTTTTAAATTTTTTACAAAAAAATATGAATTATTTTTTAAAATAAATCTGACAATTACGCCAAATATATAAAACTAATCTAATTTTTAAAAAAAATTCAGATTTTTTTACTTTAATTTTCAGATTTTTTTTTTACATATTTGGCATAATTTTTAGATTTTTGAAAAATAATTTATAGTTTTTTAAAAACAATTCTAAGTTTTTACTCTATTTTTTATTTTATAAAAAAAATCAGATATTTGTTTTTTATAAAACTTTCAAAAAGTCTTTGGTTTTAATCCATTTTCATATTTTCAGACAAAATTTCGTTTTTTTGAACAATTTTCGATGTTTTAAAATAGTTTATAATATTTCAAATAAATTTCAGATTTTTTGAAACAGTTTATAGTTTTTTTAACAATTTTCATATATATTTTTTTATAATTTAAAACAATGTCAATCTATTTTTAGTTTTTTACAAAAGCTATCAGATTTTATATATTTTATTTTTTAGATTTAAATATATGTTTTTGAATTTTTTAAGACTTTGTTACAAAAATTTAAATAATTTTTAATTTTAGTAAAACAATTGTCAGAATTTTTAGATAATTTTTTTTCTTCAGATTTTTCAAAAAAAAATATTTTATTTAATTAATTTTTCCATCATTTAAGCCAACTAGGATGCCATGTAAGATTTAAATATTGTTTTCTAAATGAAAATTAAAAATTTTGAAAATAAAAATGCCACATCAGCTCAACAGGTTAAAGTAACCTGCTATAGCAGGTGAGAGGACTAAATCTCAATTTTTTGTTGAGAAAAAGGACTATTTGTCAAAAGCGAGAAGAAAAAGGATGAAATCTCAAAGTGGTGTTAGATAAAGGACCAAAAAATTTTTTTTTGCCTATATAAATATGTATTGCATGTATGTTTCAAGTAATATGTCCAACAATTCCATAAAAGTATGCTTGATGATTCAGGTTTGCAAAAATAGGTGCATGCATGTACAAATCTATGAATTTATTGATGTATTCTTGAATGATATGTTAATGCATGCCTATGTACATGAAATTTCATGTTTTATTTGATTTATATTCTGTAAACTTGAAAATATATGAAAAATGCACTATTGGACCCTATATCCAAAATTAGCAAAATTGGAGGACTAATTTGCAAAATTTTTAAAACTGTGAGATGCCTCTATAAAATTTCAAAAATGAGACTGTACTACATTAACAATATGACATTTTAAGTCAATAACAAAATTTTAAAGGTTTTGATATGATAAAAACCAACATTTGAAAGCCTAAAGACATAATTGAGGAATTTTGAAAGTTTAAGGACTAAAAATGAGATTTTTGAAACTGTGCAAGGACTTTTCTGTAAAATTTGAAAATTTTAACTTTTGTTTACTGAAAAACTCATATTTTGAGTAAATTCCAAAAATCAAAGTGTTAGAGTAAAGCAAACCAATTTTTTTAAAGTTTTGAGGACTAAAGTGTAATGCCAAACTCAATGGCCAAAAATGAAATTTCCAAGATTAATGCAGCCCATATACCTGGAAAAACCACTTAATTATAATTTTATAATATTTTGAATCCATGGTTCAAATCTCATAACAAATAGACCCCAAATAAGCCTTAAAGACAAAAACTCAAAAATTGGTCTAGAAATGGAATTTTCAAAAGTTATGGGACTTAAACTAAGAATTTTTCAAAATTGCTTTTGTCCCAATAACCCTTTGTTATAAGTGATATTTTAAATTTTGAATCACATCAAAATCCCTTCCATTTGTAAGATCCAAATATTTTAAATTCGGGCAAAAAATGGCAATTTTGGCAAAAAGGGGAACGAAATCGAATTTCTCAAAAACTCGACCCCAAACTCTTTGAAAACTGATTATATGCACAATTTGGAGAATTTAGAAACTTACCTTATATTTTTTCGAGATCGAGACCAAAACTTATTTGATTTTAAACCTGACAAATACTAGTTTTTCCAAAATGGGGCTACTTATGAAAATTTCCTTTTATCAAGGACCTCAAATTAATTGTTTACCTTGTTACAGCCCTGAAAATTTACTGACTTATATTTAATTATATAATTTTTAGTTTTCTTAAAGATTTCCGTACCTTAACGATCTCCTAACCGAATTTTACGCGTTACGCGTGGCGATTTCCTCGTCTTAAAACCATTTGAACTTTCAACGAGGTTGAGACCTTCTGCATAATACACCGAATCCACCAAATCAATCGAAGCATGGTTATCCTCCCGATAATTAGCTTCACTTAGTATATTTACACCGTCAATACTAATAAACATTCGCGTATATAATTTTAACGCATTTACACTTGAATTGCTTTTGCATGATTAGCGCAATATATTCGACTGCCTTGTTGACATGTTATAACTCTGTGTACCTAATTGCTTGAGTCAACTTGGTGTGTCGAGCTCACAGTCAGAGTGGACCAGTCGGGAAATGGAACCGGGCAGCTCGACTGCTATTCCATTTACCGGCCCCATTGTCCTAATCCCAAAACCGGAGGACGGCGTGTCCAACGGGAGAAGTGGGTCGTAGACTTGAGGTATAATCATGATTATGACAATCCGGGCTTAGCAAGCCATGCGTGGATTTGTCATGTCTAGGAGCGATAAGGTGGCGGGCCTTGTGCCATCTAGCTCGGGAATTACAAGGAAGAATGAAGGAATCACCATGCGATTCACATGATTCCGGAGTTACTCGGACCAAATTACTTGTTTAAGTTGGCTTTACAATTCGTATGCAACCACTACTTGAATTATTTAGGTTGGCGTTACAATTTTAAATGCGCAACCACTACGACTTGCTCGGAATACCATTCATGGTGCTTGAATATTTTTAACAAGTTATATATTATACTCTATTATTTTAATATAACACGCTGCTTGTGAATCATGTGTGACACACGCATCATGAACCATGCATTCTTCATATAACTATTTTCATGCATCGATATAAGCCACACTTACACACGAACACCCATCCACTGAGAATTTTTGTCTCACCCCCACCTTTTCAAACGACCAGATGGTGAACTACACGTTGAGGACGTGAACTAGGATGATCAAGAGACGGAGTGACACCGTGCCCTGGTCGTCCAATAGAATGATAATTTTTCTATTTAGTGTTGTTATTGGACAATTCATTTGGGTAAATGATTATTGAATTTTATTCGGACTGTAACTTAAGAATTTCCGCTGCTACGTTAGACTCTGATTTCGAATGTTATAATGCATGGTTGACCATTTAGGTACTAATGTTGTGTAAATTCTTTATTAATTGATCCACTTGGCGTACCAACTGGTTTAAGTTATTGATCACGTCATGCTCCCGTTTGGGGCGTGACAAACAATATTGAAAAATAATTTAACATCCGAATATACTACTACAACCTTGAAAAACAAATGACACACACTTTCACACCTGTGTGGTTTTATGAAAAAAATAGTTTTCAAATACCAAACACAAATACATAGACTTGAATGCATCTTCTTTTATGATTTTGAGGATTGATATTTTTTCGTTTTTGATTTTATCAATAAAAAATATTAAACAAACCTTGAAAAACAAATGACACACACTTTCACACCTGTGTGGTTTTATGAAAAAAATAGTTTTCAAATACCAAACACAAATACATAGACTTGAATGCATCTTTTTTTATGATTTTGAGGATTGATATTTTTTCGTTTTTGATTTTATCAATAAAAAACATTAAACACGTCTATTGTTTGATGTTATATTAAATCATTACAATGTATGAGATATAATTCGTAGAACTATTAGAAAAATACACATGTCACAGTAAAAAACGGACGTCTCACATATACACACCCGTACATCACACGGCAAAAGGCTTAGTGGATGAATAGTGGAATTTGTGAGAGATGTGTAATAATGATTGGTGATTTGATGAATTTATTGAAAAATGGTAAAAGTGATTGGTGGAAGAAAAAAATAAAAGTGAATAATTAGTGTATTTTTAAAAAATTTCATAAGCATTCACATTTTGAGGTAAAAGAATTTCTCAAACGAAAAATTGATTGACCTTTCGTTCTGCTCTTTTTCACTTTTAGAGAGAATACCGTTAAAAAATTTATTTTAAAAAAATGAGAATTGATTTTGAGAGTGTGATTGGATAGATGAAAATGTGATGATGATAGTTAATGTAATTTTTTTTTAGCATAATAGTGACTATATGTGATTTGGAAAATAAGATAGAGTGAATAATTTATTTGTGATATGATTGATAATGATAGTTGATATTATATTTTTTTTGTTTAAATTATAAATGGATTTGATTGATGATTTGAAAAATGAGAAAAATAAAGAGTATATTTTTCAAAAATTTCATAAGCAATCACATATTGATACAAAATTGTGTTAAAAAAGGGGTGAATTTTTTTTACAAGCAAGCCCTCTACGAGGCAATCACTCCCTGACTAGTCTTGTTCTCAACTCTCTCTCAATGAGCACAATTGCAGTTCCTCATTTTCCATATCTTCCACGTGCCTCTCACCATTCATATTCTCACGTGTCCCTCACGTGCCCCCGCTCTTTAATATCTCCGCCACTCCAACCCTTCCCCGGCCGTCGCCGGAGCTCAGCCTTGTCCATGTACATCGGTGATTCGCTTCCGCGGGAGACCCCTCCCCCGCCGGATACATTACCTTTCGAGCTCAAAATTGAGTCCGATTTTGATCAAATCGTCTCCCCTGATGGACTAGTTTCTATCTGCGGCTTCGGTTCTCTTCTCTCTGGTTCGTGCATTCAGATCAATTTTTTTTTTTTTTTTTTGAAAAGAAGAAAAAAAGACGTTTAATTGATTTAAAATAGATAATGCCGCTCCAGTTTTACTTTGCGTTTCAAATTCACCTGTTGGAAGTTCTCATATTTTATAGTGATTGAAGTAAATTCTGGAGCTATGATGTTATTTTCAATATTCTGTGTGTTTTTGGTTGAATTTTATTCCATTTTCACTTGCTGGAGCCTGAAGTTGCTTGTATCCACTCAAATGTATCTCCTTTTGAGTGAAAAAAATTCAACATTCTTTTTAAGTTTCTATTTGGTTTATTTTTTATTAAATGCTTTGAGATATTTTGCAGAGAGGAGTGCAAGGAGTACATTTCCGGATTTGTTGAACTTTAGAGTTGCAAAATTGAGAGGATTTCGGAGGGTGTTTGCTCATGTTGCTCCTATTTTCTTTGAACGTGGCATAGCTAAGCCTGAAACCAAGGTGCATTTTCCCGTTTTCTTTTCCATTGTTAATACCATTAATTTTGTGTTGTGAAGAAATAAACTTATTGATGAGTTATTGAAAGAAAGTATATAACTGCATCAAGAAAAGTTAAACCTTATGTTCATGTTATTAGGAGGTTGAGCTAACCTACATCGATTGTTGAATGCTTGATCAGAAGTTAAAAATGTCTATGCATGTGAAGCTAATCGATTGTGTTTTGAGGCTCACGTTTGGCTAAATCATGTGTTTTTACTTGTAAAATTAGGTGTAATGTGATATATGTACTTTGGGATGTTTTACTCGCCTACTACTATCAATCTGATCGCTTGTGTTTAAGGCTCAAATTTGGCTGAATTATGATTGAAAACGTGCAAGTGTAGAATCAGTCAAATATACTTGCAGATGTGGACTGCACATGTTGATTGATGAGTGGCGGAAGATTGAAGAAAAATGATGGCTTCGTAATATTGATTCAAACCTTTATATTAGCTGCATCTTTCTTTCTTCTCTATTTATTCAAACATTGAGCTCCAAGATTTAGTTATTATATAAAATATTATTAAATAACTATTGTTGTTTTAGTTACTGATGCACAACTTATTCACCAAGCAGGAGATATCAAGCTTGAGCGTGGAACCATGTGAAGGTGAAACTCTTGTAGTTACTACTTTCGAGATACAGAGATCTGAGGTATAAGATCATTTGCTGTTGTTCTTAAGATTCAAGTTTGAGCTTGAGAGACTGATCTTATTTGGGGTTTTGCCTTTTAATCTCAGATACCATCTTTTATTGAAAGGGAGCACGAATTCCGGTTTTTAGCTGTGAGTGGCATCATCATTATTAGTTTTTTTTTAAATGTTATTTACTCTGAAAGATCCCGCGCTTTTCTAAGATATTGCTTGACATGGTATGATGTAAATTTATGTATCTTAGGTGACACCAGAAACATTTAATGGGTTGCTTTACACAACTCCATCGGTGAGCAAAATTAGACTATTTTGGTTCTTTGTATATGACATATAACTATCTCAATAATGGTTTCCGGACAAAATCTCGTACTGGACATTCATGCAGGTATTATGTGCACGTTACAGTGATGAAGAATATTTTCTGAACAGATGTAAAGGTGATTTTCTGTTTTCTTCATGAGCATAGATAATTTGTTGTATATCTGCCATCTTCGGATCAAATAGTATGCAAATAAACCGAGCCTTGTTAACTTTTTTATCTTTGCTATGATATTAGCTCTCTGGCTGTTAGTTGTCATTGTAATCAAGATTCTGTTTAATCAACGACTTCCTCTAATCCGAAAGAATGAACAATGATTAAATTATTGAGGCAAAGACTTTAAAATCTAATTTGTCATCTTGACCCTGTCGAAGTTGAACCTTAATGATCATCTTGGCATTTGGGATGACGTATTGGCTTTGCTTTTAATTTCCATCATTTTTCTTTTAAAATCCATAAAGAAGAGCTTTATCCATTACTAATTTTCTGGGCATTTGGTAGCAGGAAGCAAAGAGATCTTCTTTCAACGGTACGGACAATATGGCATTCACAAAATTTGGTTGGATGATATCTTACCCTGTCGACTTTATCTGCGCCATTGGTGAGTACGATAATAAGTATATTCATAGATTAATTCTACTTGTGGAAATTTTCCTTCATTGACAATTGATTGTTTATACACAAATTGCGCAAGTTGTATGCACAACACTTTCCATTAATATGCATTGCCCAGACATCTCTGCTTGGCTTGGTTATTTTCCCATTTTCCTCTGGGATAATTACAAAAACTACCCCAGAGGTTTGAGCTAATAACATAAAAACCCATAGCTTTTCAAAAATTGCAAATATTCCCTTGAGATTTGATTCTGTATTACACTTTACCCTTTTCATAAGCAAAAACATTTCAAAAACCTGATTTACATTTGTAAATTTTTTAAAACAGAATCAAATCTCGGGTCTTTTTTTTTTTTTTTTTTTTTTTGTAATTTTGAAACTTCTCTAGTTTTTTTCTGTAATTACCCCAAACCACAAGGGTAATTTTTGGAATTATCCCTTTTCCTAATATCATTGAAATCAAAGTACCTTTGTGCAACCTCGTTGGCAAATAATGCCATTGTCGTCACTCATGAGCTGACAAATTTGAAAACATTCTACAGTGTATTAGCGGCGAAAAATCTAAGTGATACGGCTTATGATAACTTCCTGGATCATACATTTCTTGGGGATCGTAAACGACCATCCGTCAGTACTTAGCGACATCAGGTTCGGGTATAATGGAAGAGGAGCCTCCCGAACAGCTGAAATACCGTTATGGTGGTTGATATGAACTACTCTTAAATGTGTCTTTTGAAGCTGTGGTTGGTACGTCGCAGAACCTAGTATAGTAGACCCTCCTTGATGCCAGATTTGAGGGACTTGAAAATTATTAATCTTCTTATCGGCTTAAGGAGTGTTTTGCTCTAAAAAAGTGATTCTAAAAGCTGAAAAGTTTCACTTTGTAGCGATAATGTTAGCTTTTGTTATTGCTTTTGCTCCATTTAACCCAAATCGAAAAGCTGGGTGTGGAGTGCTTCTAATTTTGGAAGAGTGCTTTTGTTATTTTTGCAAAGAAGTTTGTTTTGTCATTTTTATCTTCAAATTTGAAAAATATAATATTGGAATACTAATGATAAGTTGATAACAAGGGTGTTTTTGTCTTTCTATCTAAAAGCTAATTTTAATACTGGTTTTTGTTTTATTTTCCAAATACTTCAACTTTGATTTTTCAGCTTTTTAGCTTCTATTTGCTAACACTAACAACTTCTAATTCTTAACTACTTTTAGCTTCTACTACAAAAATTCACTTCTTGAAATGTATAAGTGTTTGTCAACACTCTCTTAAATTGGGACTAGACTAGATGAAGCTTATAAGTTATAAGGGCTCGTTTGCTTTTGTTGATTAATTTGATAAAATAATTTAGGTTAGATGGGATTACACTGATAATATAATATAAGATACTAATATGTTTGGATATAGGATTAAAATATTTGATTCTTTTAAGTAGGAAGACAATTTTTGTTTGGAATTAATGGTAAGGTTGGGTTATATTGAAGTTACCAAAATGACCCAGGGGAACAAACGAATATATTGACCAGAAATTTTACACTCCTTAAAACTTAATGCATATGAGGAAAGTATGGGCCAAATATTTGGAATAAATAACTTCACGCCCAGGTACTCAAAGTTGTAACAGAAATTCTAAATGGCTAAAGTGAAATGAAGTCCTCGCTAACCCCAAATTATCCTTAACTAAAGAAAGATAATTGTGAAAACAATTATAGTCACAAATTTCATGGCATTTTAAATAGACATTGCAAGACTGCTGTCCAAAAAATCAGCCAAATAAAAGTCAATCAATTTTGGAAAAATCACTAATCTACAAGCCAAAGTACTAGTCTTCACCCTCAATTGGTGTTGTATTTGGTGAGTGTTTTTAAAAGATTGTACATCCCACATAGGAAACTAAAAGATTTTTATCCTCTTTATTAATGGATGTCCCTTATGGGTTTAGTAATAATGGGCCAAAGAAAATAAGGAGCCTCGCGACACAAAGAAATTCTTACCAAATTTGCTTTTTCAAGTGTAAAATCGCAGATTTGTACCCCTGCTGCTGGGGCGATACCTGGCCGACCAGGACTTTAAAATTAGATTTAATTAATTTTGTGGCTTGGATTTTTAATCCTAAACGAGATGGACTGATTCTCTTATTTTTTAAAATATCACTCCTACCTTTTACTCCCATTTTATGGCTTAATTAATTTTGACCAATTAAATTGTTTGTTCCTGGTTTCTTGAAACAAAAACCCATCCTTATCTAAGTTCTTTGAACGTGTGCAACAATTTTCCGTTCCTTAATTTTGGGCTCGTTCAAACGTGGTTTCTGTTGCCTTTTCAAAACCAAGTCTTCCTACTTTTTGGGTTTAGTTCGTTGGTGTGGCCTATATAATAACTCCCCTGCGGCAAATTGATCGAAAAAATGATAAACACCAACGCAATAACATTCTTCTTCATGCTTCCTTTTCTCGACCTCTCAAATTTTCTCTCGATTTCTTCGGGTTACTTGATTAATTTCGCCATTAATTACCCTGTTGAATCCTGGGAATTAATGAGATAAATTCCTTATGACAACGCATTTGAGCACGCCTCAGTTTTCTTTCGAGTTAACAAAATCGGTTTTCCATTTCGTAAAACAGAGCACGCAGTGTTTTGATCCAATTTGTTCGCCGTTTTGAGCTTCGCCACCTTTTAATCAACAATCTTAAGGAATTTAATGGAGTTCAAAATACGCCCTGCCACATCGCGCCAACCTCAACAACCTAACGTTCATGTGCAAAGAATCGCCCTACTAATGTCACCAATGTTGCTAAACAACTGGCCACGCCCGCTCACGCTAGTTAATATTCCAAGCACCAATGCCTTCACATCCTTCAACCTTCTCATATGCTGCTTTTCCCGATATCTCTAAAATAGAAATGTTCGGGCGTAATTATCGGCTGCATGAACGGATTTCTTCTATTCTCGATATGCGCGGAGTAAAGATCTCGCCCAACTCATAAAAAAGCCCGCACTGACGATCCGAAGAGTCGATATGTGGACATATGCCAATAAGGTTTGCAGTACACCGTTACAAGACTCTGGCTAATGATTTGTTCGATGTGGTACTATTCTTATAAAGCAAAATGAAATTTGGGAATCTTTATATCTCAAATATGTTAGACCAAGTGGCTACAATAATCTAGATGGGGTAAATAGATTATCCTGTTTTGATTTTGCCCCTTTTTCGAAAAACTCAAGCAATATGAAATGCTAAATGCGGAAAGTAAATAGCACACGCGATTTATAGTAGTTCAACCCACCAGGGCCTGTCTACTACCCCCGAAAGATATCCTGGATGGATTTCAAAAAAAAAAAAGATTTTATTAATTTACCAAAAATAATACAAACACCTCGAGGATTACCACAACCTCTTTCCCACCTCGGCACACCACAACCCTCTTTAACACCTTTGAAGATTACCACAACCTTCAAACACCTATCACCTAGATCACGAGTGTATTCATACCCACAAGAATACTCACAAGGACGCTCAGTGTTGAATGACCAAAATCAAGATTACAACTCAATAATGATTGATACAATATGAGCACAAGTGTAATCAAGAATTGAAAGCCTTAGACCTCAAATTTGTACTGTGAAAGTGCTTAAAGCACTAACAAGATATATGAAAGTGTTTGCTCAATGCTCTTTGCTTGTATAGTATTGTATCTTGTTGTTCAATGAAGCCTCTATTTATAGGAAGACTTGGCTTTCATTTCCGCATTGGTTTCTCCTTTGGGAGTGATTTTGTCGCAAAAGAAACCATTTAAAATGATCAATATAGCGTTAGAAATCAATCCCACAAAATAGGAAAAGTTGTCACAAACGCAATCTGGAGGTTCTTTGATAAACATGGGGTTAAACCTGGTGCACAGATAGAAGATTTGAAACACATTGAAAATTACAGTCCAATTTTTTATCGAAAATAAACTTCAAGAAATATCCAAAAATAGTAAAATATTTTAAATCGATCGGAAGTATTTGGACAACATTTAGGGACATTGTTTTGGTATAAAACTCATTTGAACAAAATCATCAAAATCATGATAAAAACATTTATCTAACAAACTCCCCTTTGATGATTACAAACCAAAACAATTTTCAATAGACGATTTTGAAAACAAAATAATTTTCCGGTCTATGAGTAAACTATCCATTTAAAAATATTTTACAAAAGCTCCCCCCATCAACAAGCACATCAATAAGAAATATTGTAAGTTAGAAGCACAACATTATGAGCTTAGAAGCTCCCCCACAATCACAAATACTCATTATCCATGCAAACAAGTCCATAATACAACCATTGGACTAAGTATTCTTTACAACTTATGGCATTAGAAAGCCATAGCTTATAGCTTTTATAGGGAGCTTTTATTAGCTTCTTTGAGCTAACGAGCCAATTTCTGTTTCTCCCTTTTGGAATCATCAAAAAGAATGTTAGCATGATAAAAACATCATACAAGTATATCAAAGTGCGCCAAAGAGATGTTTCTTCACCTATTGCAAAGATAAGCTTAGAAACCGAATAGAAATGGGAGAAATGTATCATATGATATCCATAAGCTCGTTTTTTTTCAAGACATGATCTCAATAAGTATATAAGACATTTGAAAGCATGGAGTCATGTACAAGTTGAAAAATTCTTTGTGACAATTTATCGAACACCTTGTGGCGTGAAAAATAAAAGTTGTAAAAATCCTTGTAAATGAGTCAAGCCAAACATTTATCACCAAATCAATACAAACACAATTCAATACATCATAAATAATAAGCTCATCACAATCATATGAAACTTCCATTAAAAATATAACAACAAGTTCACCATCTCAGGGTTCAACCCAATTGAGCAAAGGAAGTAAAATTCTTACCATTTAATCGGTAAAGATGATCAATGATGATGATAATCGAGCTATATGAAGTCCAAGATATGAAATATATGCAAGAAAGCAAATTTTGAGTGAGATTTGTGTGCTACCGCAAAGGGGACGAAAAATGAACATTTTGAGCCAAATGGCTAAGTTTAAAGACAGAGACGTTTTAAATCAAAAATTGGCGTTGGGCACGGCCGACGGTGAGGGCGACGGCCGAGGTGAGGTCCCACCGCCCTTCACCCTTACCATCCCACTGTCTCAAATTATTTTCAAAAATCCGAATTTTCAACCAAAAATCCGATTTTTCACCCCTAAGTTTTAAAAACATGCAAAATGCAAATGTAAACCTCATTCAATATCATTATGCCTAACCGAGCTCGTATAGATGCAAAAGTCTCTAAGATAGCGGTTTTGTAAAAATATCCGCCAATTGATCTTGAGATAGTACGAAAGATATCTCAATTTTACGTTTGGAAACACAATCCCTTAGAAAATGATGTCGAATCTCAATATGTTTAGTACGATTATGATGAACCGGGTTTTGAGCAATATTAATAGCGGATATGTTATCACAAAAGATAGAACATTTTCAAAAGAACATTTGTAATTCGCTAAGGTTTGTTTCATCTAAAGAAGTTGAGTACAACAAAACGCGTCATGAAATATATTCGGATTCGGGCCGTTGAAAGTGAAACACAATTTTGTTTCTTTGAAAACCAAGATCTTAGGCAATCGCTTAAAATTGAAATGATCCTAAATACTTTTCCGATCATCAATATTTCCCCGCATAATCCGAATCACTATAACCTTTAAGAGAAAAATTTCATTCTTTGGATAAAATAAACCATATTGAATAAATACCTTTCAAATATCGAAAAATCCTTTTATTGCTTTGAAAACGAGCACATAGGCATACGGCATGAAGAATGCCTGGTCTACTTTGCGGTTAAATAGAGTAAACTACCAATCATACCTCGATACTTTGATTCATCCACGGACTTGCCTTTCTCATCTTTGTCAATTTTGACATTTGTCGCCATAGGGGTAGAGACGGTTCTCCCTTTCTTCAATGCCGAACTTTTTCAAAAGTTCTTTTGTATATTTAGATTGTGAAATGTAAATACCTTCTTGGCATTGCTTAATCAAGTCCAAGGAAGAAGTTGAGCTCCCCATCATGCTCATTTCAAATTCACCTTGCATCAACTTAGAAAATTTTTGCACAAAGATTCAAGTAGTAGCACCAAAGATGATATCATCAACATAAATTTGCACAAGTAAACAATCTTGCCCTTTTTCAAAAACAAAGAGAGTAGTATCATCTTTACCTCTTGTAAAACCATTTTGCAAAAGAAAAGAGCTAAGTCTATCATACCATGCACGGGGTGCTTGTTTTAAACCATACAAGGCCTTTTAAGTTTATAAACATCATTAGCCTAAAAAAATTTTCAAACACCGTGAGGTTGTTTTACATAAACTTCTTCTTGAATGAAACCATTTAAGAAAGCGGATTTAACATCCATTTGGTAAAGCTTTAAATTTTTGAAATAAGAATAGGCAAGTAAAATACGAATAGCTTCTAAACGTGCTACGTGCAAAAGTTTCATCATAATCAATACCTTCTTCTTGACAATACCCTCGAGCTACTAACCTTGCCTTGTTTCAACAATGTTGCCTTGATCATCAACTTTGTTTCTAATACCCATTTAGTACCAATAATAGTTTGAGATGGAGGACAAGGTACCATTCCCATACATCATTCTTTCAAATTGATTCAACTCTTCTTGCATTTCCAAAACCAATTATCATCCTCAATAGCCTCCTTGCATTTTTAGGCTCTTTTTGAGATATAAGAGCTTTCTCGGCAAATCCTCTTGGTCATAACTTTATCAAGGGATCACCAATAATAAGTACTTTTGGATGATCTCCTTAAATTCCAATGCTACGAAGATCTCAAATGTCACCTCTATCTTCGAGGAACATTAGAAGTGGATGGTTGATCATTTAAGGTAGAAGGTTGATCATTTTGAGCATCATTTTGAACAACGGGTTCAATAATATCCTCTTCATCACTTTCATCATCGGGTATCCTTTCAACACCTGCTTAATTGAATTTGACATGGATGGATTCTTCAACAACCCCACTAGTCATATTGTAAACCCGATATGCTTTGCTTTTTTGTAGAATACCCCATAAATATTCCTTCATCGGCCTTAGGATCAAGTTTGTCCAATTGATCCTTAGTATTCAAATAAAACACTTACATCCAAATATTTTGAAGTAACTAATATTTGGAGTTCTTCCTTTCCAAAGCTCATAGGAGTTTTATTCATTTTAGACTAATATAAACTCGAATAGTGACATAGCAAGCTTTTACTTACGGCTTTGGCCCAAAAATATTTTGGAAGAGAAAATTCATTGAGCATGGACCGACTCATTTCTTGTAGTGTTCGATTTTTCCTTTCGGCTACTCCATTTTGGTGAGGTGTCCTTGGAGCCGAAAAATTATGTGCATATCCCTTGGTTTCACAAAAGACTCTAAATTCACCATCAAATTCTCCACCGATCGATCACTTGAATAGACTTAATAGTATCTTCCTTTTCATTTTCAATAAGTCTACACAACTTAACAAACTCATTAATGGCATCGCTTTTGTTGGTAAGAAAAAGAGCCCAAGTATATCTAGAAAAATCATCGACAATAACGAAAGTATAATGTCTTCCACTTAGACTAGCCGTACCAATATCCCCACATACAAATCTAAATGAAGAAGTTGTAGAGGTTTGGTTGTGGAAATTTCATTTTTGGGCTTAAAACTACTTTTAACTAATTTGTTCTTTTGACAAGTGTCACATAAGCCAAGATTTTCAAAATTTAATTTGGGTAGTCCTTTTACATGTTGGTTTTTGTAGATATTTTTCAAATTCTTGTATCCAACATGTCCAAGTCGCCTATGCCACAAACTCGTTAAATCATTATTGGCGACAAGACAAGAAACATTTTGACTAACCAAATCACTTGTACAAATTTTGTAAAGATTGCCTTTTCTATTTGCTTCACAAATAATTTGATCATTTTTACGAATAAGGCATTTTTCTTTATTAAAAATAATATTATAATTTGAATCACAAAGTTGGCAAACACTTATCAAATTAAACTTAAGCCCTTCTACTAAAAGAACATTACTAAGAGAGAAAGAAGAGTTTCCAATGTTTCCATTGCCAATGATTTTTCATTTGCCATTGCCGAACATGACCATACCCTCTTCTTGAGCTTGATGTTGGTAAAAAGTTCTCTCTTTCCTATCATATAGCGTGAACACTGTCCACGAGCCATTTTGAATCCTCCATGTTTGTTATAGCCTCTATGACCTATAAAAGAATTATTTTTAGGTACCCTATAGTTTTGGGGTCCATGGGGTTAGTCTTGAGACCTTTGGGTCTCCAAACATAGGTAAAATTGTTCTTCAATTTACAATGGCTAACATAGTGACCAACTTTACCACAATAAAAACAAATAATATCACGGGTACTATTAGCACGTACAAAAGTCGGACTTTGGTCATTTTTCTTTGAAAGAGGTTGAAAATGTTTATAGCCAAGTCCTAATTTTGAAAGCTCACCTCTTTGTGCATCTAAAATTTTTGTAACTTTGTCTCAGGCTTATGTTAAAATGATGCACATCCTTTTTTTAAACATTCAAGATCTTTGGTGAGTGATTCTTTTTCGGTTTCAAGAGTATGAACTCTAGTAAGAGTAATAGCATGAGCTTTATCGAGAGATTCATAAGAAGTAAATAGTTTTTCTTTTTCAATTTTAAGCTCTTTATGCTCTTTTTCAAAGTCTTGTATTTAACAATCAAATTTTGAAACTCAATTTGCAATTCATCAAAATCACATTGCAATTCATCAACTAAGGAGGAGGTAGAAGAGTTAGAGCGTACCTCATTGTTTTTATCGTCTATGGCCATAAGACCATGCTCGGTTTCTCCTTCCTCGTCGGTTGTTTCAAGTAGTTCATCCCAAGTTTTGACCTCCGCATTTAGAGCCTTCTTTTTCGAAAAAGGCTTCTTTTTCTTTTGTTCATCCTCATCGAGTTTTGGGCAATCGGCAATGAAGTGCCCGGTTTTCCGCATTTAAAGCAAGTATTATCTCCCGGTTCATCCATATCCTTTACGGCTTTTCCCGCGTGGCGAGTCTGTGATGGTGGCAAGTCGTTTGCAATATGCACACCTTGGCATCTCCCTACATGGTCTTGCTTTTGATGATTCGACGCCCCAAATTAGCAATAAAGTTGGCTCGTCCGGTTATCGATGATGAGTTGCTTGCAAAGCCCATATCTTGGATTTAGATTCTTTGATTGGTTGAATCTCACGAGATAACTCCCTTAGGTGAAGTCGAGTCGTCAAATTTGGCCATTACTCGATAATCAAGTGTTGCACGTCGGGCGAAGAAGAAATATCTTTGAAGTATACCATCGTAAAATCTGTCAAAAAAAGAGAATGGTCAGAAGCAATTCAAAAAAAAAAAAAAGAAAAAGAAAAAAAGAGAATCAAGTTCGTCACCAGAAGCCGCCAACATGCATGGTGCAAACCCATTGAAAAGTGATAAAAGTGATTAATTGATCATTTTGATCAGATATTTGACTGAGGCAATAATTATAAGTTTTCATTATCAATATATCAAGATAACACATGCTCTGTTCGTTTATCTTGAATGGGATATTCAATTCAACTTTTGCCTTGCATTACAATTGAATTTCAACACAAATAAGAAACAAGTAAATAAGGATAGGGCCTTTACCGAATATAATTGTGTGAACTAGACTGAATATGTGAATGGCAATTTTTTTCCCTTTCCGACAATTCATCAAACACATGGAGTGCAGAATCATGAAAGACTAATTGCGGCGGACACGAATGCACAAAACTCACTGGAATTAATCAGAAAATAGCAGCAACAACAATTAGGCAAAGGAAATACGAGCTCAATTCTTGATCACGAATAATCAACCACCGATCATAAGAAAAACCGAAAAATGTAGTTGTGAAACAAAACAAACTGTTATTCACCTGATAATGAAAAATAATGTACCCGGTATCCTTTTTATAGGTGCTGAAGAAGCCATAGTTGGGTAGATTTAGGAGATTTCTCATTATCCAATTGGTTGATAGAGAAATAGAATCCAACTGGGTGTGAGTTTCCAGCTTGAATCTAGTGGAAACGTGCGCTACGCAGAGAAAAGGATAGTCAGTGAAAGTCTATTTTCCGTTTGCTGTGAAGTTCAATTAGAAAAGGAATTTTGAGTTATATTCAAACAAGAAGAGGTCAACCTGAATGAGTGAGCAGAGGACTCTTGGATGATTTTGTTTCGAAGCCAGATACTTGGGAGGAAATTGCTATTCTCTTTTGAACTTATGTGGGCCATCTTGATTTAGAGAAGCAATGATTAAGCTTGAAATCAAGTAAATGAAGGACTTTGATATTTTGCTCTGTATAACCAGCAACATTAGTTGGGATGAGTTCTAATGTGGGCCCAACTGCAATTGGCAAAGAAAAAAACAAAATTTGGTTGATGGATTAACGAATTGGTGGCATACTCGTTTCTTTTCTTTGGAGCTTTTACTGATATGAAATTCGAAATGGGCCAAAGTTTTCAAAACTTGTAGATTACAACCCAAGATTCATGTGATTTCAGATCGTCCGGCCCGTCCAAGTGGTAATTACGAAACCAATATATCGAATGTTAAATTCTTGGTTCAAGGTTCGAAGCCTACAATTGAAGTATGTCCAATTCGAGTAATTTTCGACTTGTTCACCTCCAAGACACATTGTCCCGTAAACAAGTCTCGAGGATTTGTAGACAAATTAAATTTATACCAATGAAATGGTGCCACGTGTGAAATTCTTTATTAAATATCAATTTCGTAATTTCTATTTATATTTGGGAATTTAATTAAATTTAATTCCTAGTTTCAATAGTTAATTAATTGATATTTTAATATATATATATATATATGTATTGGCCAATTAAAGAATGCCAAATATCAAATTCTTATAAATCAAGATTTATCTTGATTTATCATTATTTCTTTTGATAATTATCACAATTTGTGATTAAAGAAATAATATTAAATCTTGAAGACCAATCAAATTAGAGTCCTCACCATGTGAGTTATCCAAAGACCTCTCTCCCGCAAGTATAAATAGGGGTCATTCTCAAGGAATTAAATCATAATTCAAAGAGAAGAAATCCAAACAAGAAGGCGGTGGATGAAATTCTCTCAAGGCAAGAAGAATATATTCAAGGAGATCCACGGTGTTCAAGGCGAGATTCAAGGCGTTCACCATGGAGTCCACTCAAATCACGACGTTTGATTCGGGAATAAGTTTCCAAGCCCTCGAGTTAACATTATTGAAGCTCAGTTCAAGTTTGGAGAAGATCAAGTCAAGAGTTCATCTCCAAATTCTCAATTTCCGATATTATATTTTTGAAGAGAAGAACCGGAGGAAGAAATGAAGATTTTAACCTATATTTTTCTTGTTTTTCATTGAAGCTTAAGATCATGTTGCATGACCTCATGCGTATGGCAATTGTCAATTTCATTGGCAAAAATTGGTGGTCCGTCATAACCACGAGCATCCTCGTTCGGCGATTTTTCGTAGTCAACCATTGAAATTGTATCATCACCTTCCGTATCAAAGATAGGTGGTCCATTATAACCACCAATCTCTCACAAATTTTGGAGGCTCGTCGTAGCCAACCTCCATGATAGTGTTGTCTATTTCTTCATCAAAATTGGTGGTCCATTATAGCCATCATCTTCAATGTCACTTGAGAATAAAGCATCCATGCCCGTGGAATAGGTTTCCAATGGGGTGAATCTAGGGCACAATATCGTAGACAAACTCACAACTACCAAGAAATCGATGTTCAATAAATCTCTTGATTTCTTGATATTGATGCGTACAATATTCACTTGTTTTGTCGCAAGTCGATCTCTGACGAATCTGAGCGATGTCATTGCTCATAGCTTCAAAATCGAAGTGGTGTCGAGATAGCATATTAAGGATCGTGAGCGGTCTCTGGATATCCCAAAGAATAAAGGCAAAATTTTGTTCGACCGCTAAACACCTAAAATAAATCTAGCAATCCTCGCAAGAGAACGAGATCAATCATAGGGTAGCAAGTTAACCACAAGTCGTCTCTCAAGGAAAACTTAGCCACAAATAATTATTATGTATCACAATAAATCGAAAATAAATCCTAAACACTCTAACCAGATTTGTTGGTTTCAAATAAACTAAAAGAAAATAATTAAAAAGACGAATTAAAACTAAGCACAAATAAACTTGGAGAAAAAGATATGGAAGAAAGTCTAGGATTATAGATTCATCTCATCAAACTTGCAAGCGAATATCAATTAATTGATCATGCGGTTAACAAATATAACAATCATGAAAAGACTAGGTCTAGATCCGATAACTCTCGTATTCACAGTTAGGGCTATCCCAACATAATTTGCTATTTTCATTAAACCTAGGGTTAGATAATACATTTTTGATTCATATCTAACCCCTGAATAAATTTAATCCAGGATAATATCTTCGATCGATCTCAATTATACCCTTAAACAATCAAGAGTTGGCCAAACAATTAATCAACAAATAAAACACTTTACTCAGGAAAGCGATCAATTAATCAATACTCATGCTTGTTTGTTTGAATCAAATCATCATAATCCTAGAACAAGGAAATTAGTTCATGCTTGAGGATGGGATCATAATCTCAATTGAACAAAAGAAAACAATCATAAACATGATCATGCAATAATAATAATCACCCAACAATTGAAATCGGACAAAAGAGATGAAGAAATCTTACTCTTTGATTAAGAAGCAAAAATAACTTCAAGGAAGAATCCAAGCAATCCCAATGTTGAATGGAAGAGAAAAATACCAATAACTAAAGTCTAAAAGTGCTATGAATGATGGTGTCTCGAAAATAGGGGCTCCCAAGTCCTATTTATAAGCCTAGAGTCCTAAAAAGGTGGAAGAGCCAAAAACGCGAAAAATCGAAAATTTCGTGTTCATCAAGTCACGGCACGCGTGCGACCACAAGCACTGACTTTCTTCTTTGCTCAAGTGTTGTCAGCAGCCGACATCGCACACCACTTCCATGCGCACGACCTCCAAACGCGGATTTACGTCTTGATGTCTTCTTATGAATTGTAGATCTATCTCTTAGCTTTTCATATCCACTTGAATCACCTCAATATCAATTTTCTATAGAGCGTTATGGCCAAACTACCAAGACATGCCATTTCCAAGATTTTGACATATTATTTTGCCTTGTACATGATTTTAACCCATCAAACGTCTTCATTCGCATTTAGTAGCAGAGATAAACATTGTATAACTTTGAGTTATCTTTCTAATGGTGTATGAATCATGTCAATTGGAATTCGGATAAGAACATTACATCTAAAATACGATGATCACCATGATTGTAAAAATGAGTTTTTAGCGTTTTTGCTCCAAAACTTATTTTTTCCACCAAAACCTAAAAAATCAATAAAATAACACAAAGTAACACTAAAACATGCAAATTCAAATAAAACACTAAAAATATGTATAAATTATCACACAAAATACACACAAAAACATGCAAAACAAAAGAGTCTTTCCCTTACCTAAGTCTTTGTTTTTTCCTTTTGCCTCTTCTCAAAGAGAATGGAGGTGGCATACAACTCGTCCAAGGGCGGGACAAGTGAGGCATTCTTTAAGAAGTCTAGAAGCCATTCATCCTCATATATCATCTCCGGCCTTTGAAATTTAATGCGGCTTTCACTCGGCCTTCCACTTCCTCCACATATGCGGCTGGCCGATACCAAGATAGATAGGGGATCTTGGTTCATCCAAAACAAAGCAGGTCATCTCGTAACATGCTCATCTTCTTCTTGAGGCATGACAACCTCAACTACTTATGTAGTGGTCTTAACGTACCGCCTTCTCGTATCGATGCAATCGTGTCCTCAACCATAATTTCCTCTTGCTCACCGCTCGGGCACGAGAGAAGTTATGTCCATGAAGCTTTGCTCAATGGGGACCACCACATGCCCACAACAGATCGCAAGTCATGTTTTCTCTTGAATCGCCTCTCCAAGGGAATTTCTTCTTCTTCTTTATCGTAGTCTCATCCATAACCCAAATGATTGATTCTGTCTCGGAGGTCTTTGTTGTAGGCTTTTCAACAAATTTTGACAATTGATTCATCTTCTTCGTCTCTCAAGCCACCCTTGCGCTTGAGTCTTCTCGCATCTTGACAACCGCCTTTCGAGGCGCATCATCCTTGTTTTCTTTGTCACCACTTCAAAGAACATGAATCGGGACTTTGGGGCTAGAGCCGGGTTGTTGTCTCTTTTTGGATACTTTCGATTGTTTTCCTTTTAGAAGCGCCCTTCTTCTTTGCATGGGCCTTCTTCCTGGCAAAATGACAAGTTCTCCTTGAAACGATTGTTTGTTCACATGGAATACCTTACCCTTGCGCATGGGCACTCCCTTATTCTCCAATAAGTACCAAATGACTATCCATAACCAATGGTGTTCTTGAAATTTCCATCAACCAACTCCACATTCTTGACGTTTTGACACGATTTGTCAAATACGAACGCGCTCGATTCATGTATACGGCTCCTCACGATAGTTGCGATCACAATCGGCAATGCAGTGACAATTGGTTATAGAAACCAAACTTGATGTCGATGCACTTCGCCACCATGTCTATCGCTTTATGATATTCCTCCTTGATAACTATCTTGGTAGTGAGGGATTCACTTGTCACCTACCTCCTTCTTGGCAATCTCCTTCCATATCTTCATAAAATCGAACTCATAGTCTACCCTTGTTGTCTACTCTTGTTCATTTTGTCATTAGATGCATTTGGTGTAGACCAATATTGATCCCCCCCATTCTACTTTTGAATCTATGTTATCATCAAACAGTATATCATCATCTGAAACATCAAATTCACTGTCAATAAAATCCACTGATTTATCACTGTCTGACCCTATTGATTGCTCATCATCACTTTCATTACTGTCTTTGTCATCAAGTACATCATTTTTTCCTAAATCTCCCTCATGCACATGCTCATTAAAGTCAATGCTATTTTCATTTTCTCCAATAAATTTTAGGGGTTCATCAACAGTTGGAATGTCTTCCATAGGTACATCACTATTATGTGGCTCAAGAGAGATGGACATATCTTCTCATGTTCTAAATACACACAAACCATCCTATTTTCATCCACAAAATTCACCAAATTCATAGTATCTACATCATTGTGTATTGGCACCAAATTACTCGCAATCATCCACCCTAGCCCTACTCGGATGAAAGCAAATAAAAGACTTCAAACCTATTTCTCAGTAGCCATACTACTTAACTCAATTAGTGACATTTCATCAGGGTGACACCAATCAATGTACGTGATTTCTTAGGGTACGTATACTATTTTCTCTAAATTAACAAACAAACCACAAATGATGCATTCTAATAGTAAAAAATTCAAAGACCAAAACCTATTGGGGTGGGGAGAACAATAAAAAGTGAGGTCCGAGTCTATATAAATACACTTATAAAAATAAATAATAAGATTTTGTAGGACCAAAGCACATGCAAAAACAAAATTTTTGTGGGGTCCAAAGCACAAGCAAACATACATGTCCCACAAACAATATAAAAACCCAAAGTATTTTTGACCGAGAGAATACACCACCAAAAAGACCAACAAACTAACCCCACCATTCCAACAAAAACAACTTTAACATTAAAAATCTCACTTAACCCGACTAATCCTCCCCTTGCGAAAAAAAAAATGACGGGCTTACCATAATCAGGGCAAATATTTACTTTGGGGTATACTTGTGTCATCGTCTTTTCGAATCTTCCAACCCATTGCGACTCGATGTGAATCATTATATGGATGATTTCTTGATTTCAATCTTCGATGATTAGGGATTTGGTTAGGAATTAGGATACTTTTAGGGTTTTATTTTGGCAACCGAAAAGTTAGGGATTTTTAGGGGATTGGACCCATGTGCAAGTCATGTGACCGATTTGAGCGGAACCAATATGAATAGACGATTATGCCGCTTAAGAAACACATGTGCATGTCACGTATTCAATTTTCGATTGAAAAAGTTGCCGCCGATGTGTATGGTATGACTAAGTGTAAAAATGTAGAGTATGTATGGTTAAGTGTAACAAAAACAAGTTCGTAGGGCAAAGTGTAAAAATGCTAATAGTCCGGGGCTTAGTGTAATTTTCTAATTTTTATTAAAACAAAGTATCACTTCTTATGGAAAAATATCACTTTTTATTAAAATAGTATCACTTATTATAAAAACAAATATCACTTCTTATTAAAACAAAAGTATCATTTTTTATTAAAAGGTATAATTTATTATTTAAAAAGTATTACTTTTTTTAAATCAAATACCACTACCTATAAAAAATATAACCTTTTATCACAAAAGTATCAATTCTACTATGAAAAGTATATGTTGGTGTTATGATAATTAAAAATATTAGTTTTTCTCGAAAAGTATTACTTTTTTGGCAACGGTGACCATTTAAAAATATTAGGTGGTGACATAGTATCATTTTGGACTAAAACAATATCCTTTTTTATTAAAAAATTATCATTTTCTCTCAAAAAGTATATATTTTCAAATTCAAAAACTGTTTTATGTACTTGAAAAGTTATATACACCACTAATTAACAGTATCATTTATTTATTAAATAAGTATCATTTTTATTCTAATAAGTATATGTTCTCAAAATAATAAAATTGATATCAGAATGTTGTTGTACTGAAATATATCAGTTTTTTCCTAATAAGTATTAGCAGTTATCATTAATTTTTTTGCTTAAAGGTATTAGAATATCATGATAATGTTTATTTCATAAATCTTTTTGACAACTTCATGTGTAATTTCTTTTTTGCCTTTCACATTTCCAGAACTGTTTTCTACAATTGACTTTACTTGCACGCAATCACTACCCTTGATTTTGTATTTGATCAAATTTGATACTAGCTAATTGGCGAAAATAATTCCCATTAATTTTATGACTTTTTCTCGAGTGCTTTAAAAGAGATCTAAAAGCTCTACCACATGCAGCAACAAGAAGAGGTCGTATGATGGTGTCTCAAAAATTTACTTGCCATCTTCAATTACCGTGCCACCACTCCTCGAGCCCTCCGCTGCCCATTTTGATGGCTGCTCTATGAAGTTAGTGGCACTAACGCCAAAGAGCACCTTATTTCAACAATAACTCTATTTTCGAGCTCCAGCCATCGGCAACATCTCTGAGCATGGTAATAAACTGTTGTCATCATCGCCGTCAACTTCTCATTTTCCGAATCACAACGTTGGGATTTCGGTCAAACAACCTCCAGCGACCAATATTCCTTTTCTTACCACTTTTCTTGTTTTTCAAAGGCTAGTTGTACAGTAGTATTTTTGGGTGAGTCACATTTTAATTTTTTCTTGTTGTTTCAAAGGTTACAGCAGTACTTGGGTGTGGGTTGGGTCAGGGTTTGGGTGTTGGGGCGACCGTCTCATGATTTTAGATCCGTGAGACGGTCTCACAAGAGACTCCCCATGAGTTTTGCCTTCGAAGATATTTTTGAATATTCCATTCCATCTCAATCACGTCTATTAGTGAAAAATATAGGAATCATTAGAGTGTAGACAAAGAAAGACGTCTTCTTCTACGAACTCTCCTCTTCATTCATATAATTCTCAGAATATTTTCATACTATAAAATATAATGTGCTTAAACACGCACCAAATATAATTGCACATTTAGTATATGCATATTGCATGTATACTCTATCATGATTGTATAGTTAGTATATTGTTGTTGTATATATACTAATTTCTTTATATGTCTTATAATTGCATGTTAGTATATTCATATTGCATATTTAGTACGTTGAGTTTGCATAATTAGTATATTTAAATAGATTTTTATTATATTTACGTTAAAAATAATTGCATATTTAGTATATGTCTGTTGCATGTATACTACATCATGATTGAATACTTATACAATTTTTAGCTTCATATTTATTACTTTGTCACTGCATTTTTACTATGGTATGATTGCATTACTTCGCCAACAATTGAAAATAGAAAGGTAAAAAAAAAGCTTAAGTTGATAAATCTTCAGCACCGTAAATTCCTCTAACCATATCTTTGAAAAGGAAAAACTGGTAAATCATAAATTGTGTGTGACGGAATTATTACTTGGCCCTTCTTAACTTATCCATAATGTTATAAAATTATTAAGCTACCATTAAAATCAATGAAATAAAAATCTAAACACCTAAAAATAAGATTTAAATATGGGCCATAAAAAATTACTCCCAAATGGTTAAATTGGTTCCTACGTACTCACCCAATAGGAGAATCTCATTTTATCCAAATTTCCACATGAATTATGAGATGAAATTAAGAGATTTATTACCCGGGGGCTGGGTGTTTCCAAGCAAACAAACAAGAACTACTTCACGTGCAACATTATACCGGAATAAATATTATACAGTACAACCTATTTTAAGTAAAATGAACTACTTCACGGAGAAAATTAGTGAGGTTGTTTATCAATGTTATGAAGAACCGTATTGAGCATATTGCATCTATTGACTATTAGGTAAAAGAAAACATATATATTATGGTGTAGACTTAGATTAATAAATTGATTTATATGCAATTTTATTTTTATTTGGTGAACGTCTACAAATAATATATATACTATTATTTATATGAACAACCAAAAAAATTATTTTTATATTGGACTTTAAAATAGAATATAAATATATATATATGTGTGTGTGTGTGTGTGTGTGAACAATCAAATGAAGTATTCTCAAATACGATCTGTAGTTCTATTCTAAAAAAATTCACAATTAGATGACCTTATTTTCCTACTAATTCCAAAGTTATAGTATGCTTGATTTGAACTCAAAGAGCAAGACAAATTATTAGTCAATTTAAAATTCATTGGAAATCTGATTTACATGGACAGACTAAAAAAATTAATTAAATCAAATGGGCTAACCATTCCAAATTTCCAAGGCAATATAGCCTCACTACATTATCTCTAATCTCTCAACAGATCCATTTTCAAATAATAATAAATAAATAAAATCAATACTAAATCCCCTAAGTTCCAGCTCTTTTTTCTTAACTGCTCCAATTTGACTCCTAATTAAATGCATACATTTATTCAAATTTAAAAAAGAGTTACTTACATTTATAACATTTATCATCCATTTATATGCTTGTTGCCCTTCACATTACATTTTCTCTCTGTTTTGTTCTTCTTTTTTCTTTCTGTATTTTTTATCAAATGGGGATAATAGCAGGAAATGAACAAGAAAAATCCCAGTTAGCTACAGAAATTTGTGAGATATCGGCTCGTGCAAATCTTCACCACCCACATACGAACAAATCGCCATTTATCAACTGGTATCTTGTGCTTAGAGTATGTTATTATTTTTTCTGAGTTCTTGATTGCCATTTTTCCCTTTTTCTTTTCTTGTAATGTGACATTTTTTCGTTTATTACGTTGTTTATTCTTGCTGCATTTCCTATGACAGGTTAATGAAAATTCAGATATATATGTGATAAGGAAGCAATACCATAAGCTTGGTAAGGATAATGGCATGATATGTATATGAAATCTCTTATCTTTTCTGGAATATAAAGGACTATATTTTAGGGTAGATAATTGAAATTTTGTATGGTTTTCTGCTTAGAGAAAATTACATATACTATCCCTAAAGCTTGGCCTGATTCGAAAAAATAGTGTTAACTTTAAAAATTACAAAAACCACCCTTGAGATTACATCCGTTTTATATTTTAACCCAATTGAGGTCACAGTGTCACCAAGTAAATTACAATTACACCCCTTAAATTTTTCTAAATATAACAAACAACCCCAACTTTTCTTTCGACTATTTGTAATATTTAGAAAATTTGAGGGATGTAATTGTAAAAATATTTGATGATATTAGCAATTCTTGTTAGCTCCACTAAATACAGGTGAAAAATGCAAGATAAATATAAACCTCAAAGGTGTTTTTTGTAGTTTTCAAAGTTAGCTAGATTTTTTGTAATTGGGCAAACTCAAGGGTAGTTTTTGTAATTGTCCTTAAGCTTATTCTTACGAATCTGCTCGTTTTCATTTGCAGCTTTGCAGCTGCATCCTGATAAAAACAAGCACTCAAAGGCTGAAACTGCATTTAAACTTGTTTCTGAGGTGGGCTTCCTTATTGCTTATGTTCATTTTGAAATAATAATTGAAATGGCTCTTATTGATTTATTCCATCTTTCAAGAATCATTGTTATTTCTTCAAAAAAAAAAAAAGGAATCATTGTTATTGTTACTTATAAGACTCGATCAATACATATACATATATACATATATGGGCAAAATTGCAAAATTGGTAAAGTAGTTAAAAAAACAGGTGTAAAAAATGGGGTGTTGAGAATAGTTCTATTCGAATTCAATAATTCAATACAGTCTTGTAACTGACAAGAAAACTCTCCAATTGGGTCCAAAATTGTATGAAAATTATAAAATTGAATGAGTATTATCACGTGAAATGTACATGACTTGAAAATATAGGAACTTTCTAAGTTTTTTTGCACAAATTACTTAAATTTGACTTCCCCTTGATGCCCACCTCGAGACATAAAATGTTGCTGATGAGAGCAGATTAAAAATGTCATTTGAGCTATCACTTTGACTCAAAAAGGTAAATGACAATTCAAGTCCAATTTTGCCAACATTCTCTTTCTTCCCGCGGGCACCAAATCATATATGTGAAGGTCGAAATACACAATCGGGCCGAAAATTCCAAAATCCCGAACATTTTCAAGCCGTGTATTTGACACAATAATATTTGGCTAATTTAAAATTTCGGCCAAATCTGGACTCAGTTCAATCCTAGCTTCTTATCAGTTACATCACTAAATTGATTATTTTTAAATCGAACAAGACATTTTTGGACACTCCCAACCAGTTTCGATATTTGCTTTATATACGGAGACGTGTGTATATTTGTGTATACGCACATACACTGTTTACATTGTTATGTAAATTAAGATTTCAGATTATTAAGACATGAGAATTGTGAGTTTCTGACATAAATTCTTTGCCACAACAGGCATATTTTTGTCTATCTGATAGTGCAAGAAGAGCAGCATTTGATTCGGAGAGGCACACCATTTCCTGCATCAAATGCAACACAATCCCTTCTTACACCAACACTGATCCCACAAATGTAAAGACTCAAAAACAATCCCATCAAGAAACGTCGAGATTCAATCGAATAAACCGGCGCATGAAAGAGCTTCGAACAAAACTCAAGGAAGACGCAAACACCATCGAGAAGTGTTTGATAGCCAATATTGCAACAGCATCAAGAAGAGAATTTGTGAATGCCAATGGGACGAAAACGGAGCTGCCGGTTTTCAACCCGTCGGACTATTACCAGTACAAGGGCTCTCCTCAATTCAGAACAATCAATCAGAAGAAGATGGAGGATTTGAGGGCTGGTTTTAGAATAGGAAACAGAAGCATGCATGACAGGGCCATGAATAGCTCTCCTGTTTTTCAGTATCGATCGGAAAGATCGGCTTTTATGTCTAGATGTGCTAGTACAAGAGACCATTGATTGTGCATGAGCTGGAAAACTGCAAAACTTATTTTTTTTCCCCACATTTTTACAGACTTACACATTGGATCCTGAACTTGTATGTTTTAAATAAGGGATAATTACAAAAACTACCCAAGCTTTGGGGTAAATAATAATAAAAAAAATGCAGAGATTTTTTGAAAATATTACAGTTGCCCCTTTGCACTTAAGGCAGACTCAAACTTTAACGTTTTTTCTTTTTTTTTTTCGGTGTAATTTTACAACATTTCTGTGTTTTTTTGTAATTACCCCAAACCTCAAGTATTATTTTTGCAATTATCCCTTCAAATAACTCATAAAACACACAAATAAAAAAGACTAAAAAAGAAAAAAGATATAATTACAAAATCTACCCCTTAAGTGTTAGCCTAATTAAAAAATTATCCAATTATATTTTTTTTTTTGAAGAGAAAATATCCAATTATTTGTTTGTACGATAGGTGCAATTTGTAAATATAACCATATGTGATATGTCAAGGGGATATTTGTAATTTTAAAAGATAATTGAGTAGTTTTGTAATAGGTTAAACCTCAAGTATTTATAATTATCTTTTAAAAAAAAAGATCAAACTAATGAACAAAAAAGAAATAGAAGATTTAATTGCGCATGAAAATCGACATCGTACGTATATCAGTATATGGTGCATACAAAACGATAAAACAGTAAAACACCGTTTTTGTCACATCTATAGTCACTCCTTTAAGCTACAAAAATTTTCATATGAAACCAAGAGAACGCTCTCTGAAAGATGCAATTATTCCTGTTCAGCCACAATTACTGACTCGTTTTTAGCCGCGACTCATTCGACAACAGGTAAAGACAGATCACCTCTCTCTATCAAAGGCTGCAACTCTTCTTTAGCCAACTCCTTTACCACAGAGTCGGAGGTTTCCAAGAATGCATTAATTACCTTGGAACTGAAAATAAGATGACGATGATGATATGAGAAAATTACATAACTCGAAACAGGTAAATTGCAAATTTAGTCTTGTAACTATGGGTGCGACAAAATTGGTCACTTCTTAAGTTTCCGTTTGGCAAAATCCCATCTTCAAAAAACTCTCGGATTTAGCAATCATTGGGAATTTCAGAATTACTTGGAAAATCTCACGTAAATTGCACTTGAATGCAAAAAAATTGTTATTTACGAATCTCCAGCCAAAAGTGTGTTTCCTGCCCTGAACACCTTACTCGGCATCAACACATCAGCGAAAACTCTATTTTTTTGCTTGGAGATTCGAAAATCCCCGATTTTTCGGTTCACATGCAGCTCGTTTGTCTTTTCTGTACAATTTTGGAATTTAGGCGAACCGCGAATCAAAGACTGAATCCGAGAGTTACTAAAGATACAGGGTGACTTTGCCAAACAAAGTTAAAAAAGAACCAATTTTCCGCACCCCTATAGGTACAAGACTAAATTGCAATTTACCCCAAATAAAACTCACAAGAAATGCTAAACATGGGAAAACGTTGGAACAAGTGGTCTAACCTGTGACCTTTGGCCCAAATTGCACAATTCCCTTTCAGAGCTTTCTCCCATAGAGTGGAAGCAAATGCAGGGCAATCTAGAACAAGTTTTCTAATGGCCCTACTCGAATGAAAATTTTCCAAAATGTGCTCTTTTTCTGGTTCATCCGGCTTCGGCTGGGCGGCAATAGAAGCTATAGCTTCATGTAACCCAGCCAACTTTTCATCCAAAGTCGGGTGGAGTATTCCATCAGCACCACCAGTAGCAACCTAAATGCATTTTCCAATATACATCTCAATAATCCGTGGGCACCAAATAGGTGATAGTTTATATCACTAGTGAGCAAATGAATAAACATTTGAAATTGGAACCTTTTTGCTACTAAAATAACAGAAACATAAATTACAATTAAAAAATTTTAAAAAAAAAGGAGTTAAGGATAATTACAAAAACTACCCCTGAGGTTTGGATTGATTACAAAAAAACCCAAAAGTTTTTGAAAATTACAAAAAACCCCTTGAGGTTTGATTCTGTATTATACTTTACCCCCTCTAAGGGGAATCATTTCAAACACCCCATCTTACATTTGTGAACATATTACAATTTTTTTTTTAGTACAATGGGGGATAGTAGGGGAAGGGACACACTCACTAGTACCGGATCGAACCCGGTTCAATCGCCTTTACGACACAAGACTCTACCACCAAAACACAAAGTTGATCCCGAACATATTACAATTACCCCCTTATACTCAACACTGAATCAAAACTCAAGGAGTTTTTCGCAATTTTCAAACATGTCTAGGTTTTTTTTGTAATTAACCCAAACCTCAAGAGTAGTTTTTGTAAGGGAAAAATATAAAATTAGTCCTATATCTATAGGGGTATTGCAATAGTAGTCCTGTAACTTTTGAAATTGCGATTTTAGTCCTGTATGTTTTGTCTTTTTGCAATTTTGGTCCCGTAAGTTATAGATTTTTGCAGTTATGGTCCTATAAGTTATACGTTGATGCAAATTTGGTCCTAAGGGCTATTTCAAAATTTCAATTATTCCCGAAATGCCCTTGATAGCCAAAATAATCAATATACCTAAGATCAAGTTTAAAATGGTATCACAACCTATATTTTATTTAATTGAGTAGAATTTATTTATCATTTATACTATAGATTGCCTCATGATATGAAATAAGCATTTTAAATTTATGAATCCAGATTAAAATTTGAGACACGAGTTCAATATGTATTATTTCTTAATTATTAAAATACAAAAACACATAAAAATATGCCAAAATGGTTATTTTTAATAATAGGACCGAAATTACCACAACTAAAAAATAAAAGACTAAAGTTGTCAAATCTTAAAAATTACATAATTAAAATTGTTATTTTTGCTAAGGGATAAAATTGGCAAAGGACTAAAATTGCAACTTCAAAAGTTACAGGACTAATTTTGCAATACCCCTATAGATACAGGACCAATTTTGCAATTTTCCCGTTTTTGTAATTATCCCAAAAGGTTATAACTAACCTCATATATGACCTCTTTCCCATACTTATCTCTTAGCAAGCCTTCAGCCATTTCAGAACACGCATCCACGAGTTTCTGCCAAAACGACAATTTGAAACGATAAGACTGGCGTTAAGCCGTTAAGGGTAACAACATCTGAACATATCCAATGAATGATTACTATAAAATGTAAAGCATCAAGAAAAAGCTAGAAAGAGGGCGGAAAATATGCTGCAACGGCAAATTTGAAGCAAATAACTGATGAAACTTCCAAAAGAAACAGACAGGTGGACACACACGGATACACATACAGAGAACAATTTTTAAAATTTGGGATAACTACAAAAGCCCCCCTGAGGTTTGGGCTAATTACAAAACACAGATGTTTTAAAATTACAAAAAGCCTCCTAAAATTTGATTGTCGTAAATTGAAGGGGGCAACTGTATTTCTACAAATATCAGGGGGTTTTGAAATTTATTTATTTATTTTTTTTTGGCTTATGAAGGGAGAAAATGTAAGACAAGGGGTTTTTTGTAATGTTCATAATCAGTGAGTTTTTTTGTAAACTTCAGGGGTGTTTTGTAATTATCCCTTAATATTTTTCCAAATATGCAAACAATTACATAACACACAAACCTCAGCAAGCCCACTGTTCACCAGCAACTCCTGTCTCCGCTTAAAAGAATCCTTCTTCCCACCCTCATTTAGCTGTATATTTGAATCAGAAGGGTCACCGTCGCCGTTCGTATCTTCTTCAACAGCTTCGCCACCATCTGATTCACTCTGAAATAAAGAACAGAGAAGGTATTGTCCAATTAGTCTATATTCCAAAGGCAGTTCAATACTATACAGATACATAATAGCAGAGAGGAAAAGAAGGGGGATGTTGCCTTATTTTTTAGGGATGGAACTGATAGGGTCAAAGATGCCAAATCATCGGGACTGAAATATCGGGAACAATTAGGACGAAGAAGCTGCAGGAAAGGGCGCCGTGCATTCTGCAATGACAAATATTACAGAAGATATTAATTCAGGAGCACAATTTTGTGTGATCAGATCAAGCAAGCAATTTCTTCACCCACCCATGTTCGCCAAAGAGCGCTATAAAATCTAGGGCTAATTACAAAAAAAAAAAAAAAGAGTTACAGGCTAGTTACAGAAAAATCCAGAGGTTTTCGAAAATTGCAAAAAATCCATTTGAGTTTTTTTTGTAATTTTGAAACATCTCTAGATTTTTTTGGGTAATTAGCCTGAAACCCAGGGGATTTTTTATAATTATACCTAAATTTTATACGTGCAACATTTAATAATAAAAGCAAGACTGTCCAGAAAACCAATAATACTGACGGAAAATTTCAGTCATGGAATAACAAGTCAAAATTCAACATTCTTGAGTTGCAGAGTGTGATTATTATCAAAGTTACACATGACAATGTAACATTTGAATGGATACCTGAACATTGTCCATCTTTGAAAAGATTAGGATAAGACATTACAATATATTTACATTACTAACTAACCTGATCCAAAAGAAGCTCCTTCAAGTTTCCTTCGAGCTCACGAATGATAATCTGCGAGGTAAACAATATAGTCAGAAGGCGGCCTCTACTGAAATAGGAAATGCCCAAAAACTAAAATATGATGAAGCAGACCTTCGACACGAGTTTTGTGTCGTCAACAACCGAAAAAATGCAGACAAGTACCTGAAATAATGAGTGAACAGAAAGCTTGAAAGTTCAAAAAAAACATAGAGGCAGATTGCAAGATACAAAATAGAAAAGTTTGGTAGCCTGACTAGCAAATCAATCTAATGGATATTTTATTATAGCTTGCCTTCAGATGAAATCATCATCTAGCTTGCATTTAAGTCTATGGAAATCAATGGCAAAGAGAGTGGAAGCAATCAGACACTTGCAAAGTCATACCATATTTCCAAATTTGTCGTGAGCTATTTTGTCAACATGGCCTTTCATGCCTTTGATAATTTTCTTCCGCTCCTATGAACATGGATTAAAGAGAAACTTTCAGAACAAATCACACCTAAACAAATAAACGAGTATAACTTAAAGAAGATAGTGTATATTGTCACAACACTTATTGTGATTTTGAATTAAACCTTTGCACTCCCATGCCTGATACAGAGCTGACCAAGTCTGGATCCATCTTTGGTGTGGATCATCCGAACGAGGGATGCACCTGACAGCTGTTGAATAACATCTGCGGCAGACGACTTCAAAAGACATAATTAAGATTAGATAACAATGGGATAAAAACACAGAAACTTTCTTCAAAGATATCTGGCAGGTGGAAAGTCGAATCGAATGAACCAGCTTTCGTAAGTAGTACCGGATCTGCAATGCTTAAGTATTCCATAAAGGCTCTATGTACAATGGAATGGTCTAATATCCCTTTCTCCAGAATGGGTTGAAGCACAGAAGTCATGTGACGTAAGACTGACGACTTTTGTAGCTGCAGCTTTGAAATTACATCTTCTAATCTGTAAAGGTATAAGTATTTTATTACATACAGGCCCGATGCAGAAATTAGAATTACCAAAAAAGGTTCACGTGTTCAACATATTCACCCTGCTCAGGGGACCGATATCCAAAGAAACGTTGCTAGCTTCAGAAAATGTTCTAAAACATTGTGATCTTAAGCACTATCATAGACTCCAGCACCTAAAATTACATGATCTTGTAACCTAACAGACTAGAGTTTCCTTTTTTTCCTTAAAACTTAAAATGGCCATTGAAAGAAACCCAAGCTCCTACTAACAGGTGATCTTAGACCAAAACACAATCTACCGGTTAACATAAGACATGCAGCTGGAATTTTACTCAAAATTTAAGTTTCGATAGGCCTATTTTATCATTTAATCATTTTAAAATCATCAAGTTCGTTGTACCCATCAATGAAAACTCCATCTTTAAGAAAGAACACGGAATTTTGAATAGTGATTTAGTGATATTACAATCTGAATGCCACCACAGCAAAGTGAATCCATTACCTGTTCTCTTTCCCAGTAACCAAATCCTTAAATAACTGAAGTTCTGGCGAATATAGTTCCATTAGAAGAGCTTGCTTCTGAGTTGCATTCCCCAGATTATATGCATGTTCAATAACTGCAAAAGCATGCTATATACGGTTAAGCAATCCTGGTAACACATGTAAAGTAAAACATTTACAACATAAAGCCAGAGTCAGTCTTGCAAATTTGGACAACTATATGTAGGTCTAAGTTCTTAAATGTTCCTACTAAACCAAGTCAATAAAATTGGAACACGCCAAGATTTCAAAAACTCAGGCCAGTTTTTACACAGATCTTAAATACATGCTTCTACAGGAAATGAGTAGAGAGATTACACTCCTTAGACTAAAGTAAATCACAGTTTTGCAACCAACTTGTGGTAGAATGACAACGGAAATTATTATAAGTTTGTAATCGCAACGTCATACCTAGTGATCCAACCATATGTCGAAGAAGAGAAGCAACATGGCCATGGAGAGACGAGATAAATTCTGCTAGCTGTTCTTTGGGTGCTGCAAAGAAAAATAAAAAAAACTTTAAGAAACAACATTTACATGGCTTTAAGTCTATTCAAAATAGAGCGAGGAGAAAAAGAAAAGTAGGTCAGTCTCAGTAGGATTTTCCAGTAAGACATACCATGATCTAACATCTTAGTAACAAGATGAACTGCATAAGTATTGCTTGCAAGAGCAATAAAATGAGGCCGGAGCTCCATGAACACAGCATTTCTTTCATCTTGTGTACAATGTTTAACACAAGTCTGTAATTCAAGAAAACAAAAAATGCATTACAATAAATATAGAAAGTCCAAAAATAAGGTAATGGTGGTGGGTTAACGTATCGGAGATGGTAGGCATGGAAACCTGAAGAACACGAGATGAAACATGAGAGCTTGCAATTTCAGAAATCTTCCCCTTCATCTTCTTTAGTGCTTCAGTTACCCACCTAACACATTCCCCAAAAAGAATATTAATCCGCAAAAATTGTGGTAAAGAATAAATAAATCGCTATTTTCTAATTCAAGGGATAGAAAGAGCTGACAAGTAGAAGTAGCTAGAATATTCGCAACAAAAATACACACCTCGACCTATCTTCTTTTGCAATATTGCGACATCTCATCTTCTCCCATAGCAAGGCAAGTTCCTGGTAGAAATTATGTAAAAAGATTGCTCAAACAGGAGTCCAGGAAATAACATAACAAGAGGCAATCTCAAAGAAGTGCAAGCACAAGAATGTCACAAAGTCAGATAATTAAGCTTAATTAAAGCCCCCTTGAAGTAGAAGGAAGAAGCTGGATCGTGTATAATTATGTGATGCAGAGGCAGGCTGCACGAATGTTGCAATGACAAAATCAAATATCGGTATATGTGACAAGCATATATTGACAAGCATATCCCAGAGAAAACACTGAATGCCATTTCTTCACAATGAGTATAAATTAACATGTATTGACAGCAAACAGCATAAATCACCATTTAGAATTGGCATATTTTGTTAAGACTGTGAATAAATGTTACTCCTAAAAAAATATAGAAAGTGAAATATAAGTTGACTGCAACAGAAAAACTCAGTGGAGACCACTGGGTTAAAAATGTATGATAGAAATTACTTGTTCCAATGAGTAATGCTTCTTCCTCTTCTTTTTTCTTGCTTCAGCTAGTTCCTGGAAAAAGAAAAATCAATGAAGGAACAAAATAAATGTCCGGAAGGATCATGGTCCGAAATTGAACTTTTAAAATCTTATCCAGTCAACACATAAAGTGCAAGACTGCAAAATTAAATCAATCAAAGTCGCAATAAAGCATTCATATCAAAATGCAAGCGAGAACTCTTTTGGGGTAACTTGAAACTCAAACCATGAAATACTGCTCAGGTACATTCATGAAAATTATAAAACTACTAGCAAAGAAAGTAAAATTCTAAAGTAACTATATTAGTCTGTAAACAGTTTTTTTGCTTAGTACTCCGACGCTATTTCACAGCTCCAGTTTAATGAAGAAAGCAACAGGACCCACCTTAATTAGTTTAAGTTAGCTGAGTGATATATGCATTGTTATCATTGTTAGCACAGGTACACAATTTGGCATAACAAGAAGTATATATAGTGTATTTTATTGTCATCCAGCTCATCTTTTTCATTTCCTATTGCTTTCAGAATCTTGTTCAGAATGATGACTGAATCTATATTTGTTGTTAATTCTAAGCACTTGGCATGTAAAATAGCTTTAACAGATTCTATAACAGCAACACTCTTCTATAATTTCTTAAACACACTGATGCACAGATGTTAAAACCCTGAAACTGGACATGTGATCCAAATCCAATGCTAGCACCCTTGGAAACAGAAGAAATGCTCTCACATTTTTGTAGAAACAAACCGAATTTTGCCGATTCAGCAGAATTCCTCCCCCACAAATCCAAAAATAAAGAATAAACAAATTCCCTTCGAGGGGAACTTTGGAAACTTTAGTGCAAAATATCACGAAGTTGTGGCCCTGGGCAGTTTGGCTGAGACATTGATGCTCAACAAAAGCATTATCTGAGGATGAGGCAGCACGCGGACTGAAGGACCAAATACCAAAACAAAAGAGAATGTATATACCGAACACAAATGTTCCATGTAAAATTTCAGAAAAATCAAAACTTTGCACGCGTGCAATGATGACTACCATGTCTACTTTGATTTTCTTAAGATTAAACATAGCTTCACCTTGTTTCTCTCAGTCTAGATATAGATCAAAGTTGATTATAGTTTCAACTTCACCCTACCCAAAAATTCAAGTCTTTCAGAGTCCAAAATAGATTGTGCCAGATGCCAAGGTACACTGCTGAAAGCACAGAACACAACATAGATCTACTCTAACATGTTCTGCAGCACAGTGGTCATGTACCTTATAATTTTCAGCATAATATTGCTCCAAAATCGTCAGTTAGCATATTATTGTATCATCATTTCTATTATACAGCTGGGAGTTAATCGGAGACCCCAAAAATACTAAAACGGATACATTCATGTGGTTCAAAGAGAGAACACCAGACCCCAAGATACAACTTTCGGAGAAAGTAGTACTGGAACAAATAAAACCAGCATATGCATAGCAAAGACTCAGAAACACAAATAAAAACAGCTTATGCATAGCAAATATACCCATGAAAACCGGAGAAAAGAAAAAGGTCGAACCTTTGCTCGTAAACGACCTAGTTTCTTGGTGTCCACTTCATCTTTCTTCACACTAGGTTTCTGGTAATCCTTTGTATATACTTTGAAAGGCTTTTTCGTGACTTTATTTTGAACATTGCTCGAACTTAACTTAAGTTTTTTGGGACTTGTCGTTAATTTTGATTTTTCAGAATTAGCGATTGATTCCTCGGGTTTCTGATTGGGGATTCTCTTCCTCTTCTTCGATTCGCTGCTCTTCTTCTGGGGCTTCGCTGCCATTGATGAACTTGAAGCTTTAGTGTTTGATGTCTGCGAATTTGAAGCAAGCCGTAGGTTCTTATTGCCTCCGCAGTTCTGCGCTCTTTGGTGGGCAAATATGGGGGGTTTTGTGAGGGCTTTTCTCGTGGGCTAAGATTATCTTGAAGATGTAAATTCTTCGGTCGTGTAGGAAAGAGGGCTGTACTAGGCCCATATAATGCAGGCCCGTTATATGAGTGGTTAGTAAATTTGAGCTGTGTTTTATTATTAAGATAAATTTTGAAAATTAATTATCCTTAACAATTTAATTTTTAATGTTTTAAAATTCAATACTTCCTTGGCATAAGAGCAATGTTCTAAAAATCACCGTCTATGCCTAATTAGTATTCGCATAAGCGCTAGGCTCCTCTTATCCACCTATGTTTTTCTTTCGATTAAATATCGTCTAACCCCGCTCAGGCTCCACCTAATCATGTTAGTCTATTGTATCATTGTATGCCTAGCTCCTAGCGCTTTTTAGAACATAGGAGAAAAAAATATTGCCATTATACTTGAGATAAAGCGAGTGCATTTAAGGGGAAAAAAACATAAACAACAATTAAAGAAGAAGAGAAAAACTGAAAAACTATATTCGTTTCTCGATAAAAAAAACCCATTACCTCCAATCTTCAGTAGGCTCAGTCAAGGCCCAGTGTGGATCTATATTTCTTCAGTCTTCAAATATGGAAGCCCAGTACAAATAAGATAGCCTGAAAATTGTCGCCTCCAATTGTGCCACCACCATCGCCGGCGGCTCTCCGCCACAACTTATGATACTCTTAAAAGTAAACAAGAAAAAAAAAATATCACAAAAATTTTGATCTTCAGAACTTGTCATAATCATTCCGTTTTTTTTTCTACTCTAGTTTATTCAGATGGCTTCGTCACATATCAAAGAATTTAACGGCTTTAGTCTAACTTAGAATCAAAGGTACTTCCTTTTTACGCGTAGCACTCTTTTTGGGGGGCTAAAATTCGAAGGAATAATCAAAAGGTGTTGTTAAGTTGGTATTTTACCAACTTAATAATGTATTTTAGACTAGGATTTTATATTAATTTTGGATGTTTTAGAGTCGCTAGAGTCCATTTTATTTCATTAAGTGTCGTTGAAGAGTTAATACAGATTTTGGTAGCCGAAAAATGATGAAAACAGCGAAAAACGTGTTTGGGAGGAAGAAATCGCATTTGAAGAAGAAGGAAAAGAGGAAAATCGCAATTTTGGCCTTGAATTGTCTGCAGCCGCAGCGCCAAAAACTTGGCAGAACATTATTTTGAAGTGGCGGCAAAGACTTAACCTTAGCGCATGCAGTCACGGGATATATCGAGTGGCCGCTAGTCATTTCATTTTTTGCGCCCCTTAAATGCAGTGCTTTAGCCATGGCTACAGGGCGGAAATTACAAGGCAACTTATTCCTTTTTCTTGGACTTTTGTGGGGGTATAAATACAAGTCTTGGGCGTGAAATTGGGGGATCTTGGACCCTTGGGAAGACAACAAAGCAGCAAGAAGACAAGGAAGAAGGCTAGAAACACATTGGGAAAAGCTTGGAGAAGAAGATTGAAGGCTCTTATCATCTAGAAATAGAGAAGATCCTTCAACTCTTGTTCTTATTTTGTTACTTTCTCCATATCTTGTAAGATGTATTGTTGTGTTCTTATGGATTCATTTTCTTCAATCATGAGCTAAACTTAATAATTCTAGAGGGATGATGTAATCTATGTTTGAACTTATGTTTTGATATTGTGGTTTGTCAATCTAGATTTTCCAATTTATTTGTGTTATTTGGATCTATTGCTTCTAAATTACTTGATCAATAATTTAGAGTGTTTGGTGTATTTGATTTGACACTTAAGAGAGGTAATTGAATACATGGCCTTGAAATAGCATAACCTAGGATTTCATAGAATTGAGAGATTTGTGAATCCTTTGAAGTCATCAACCAAGATTCATAGTTTTTATTGATATTTCGATTGGTGATTTTTATAGATATATTGATTTCCCAATTGTGATCTAAAATCATTTGGCACTCGAGAGAGGAAATGATTATTGTAGAAATCTTGACTTATAAATTGGTAATTGGTAATTGATAAACCATATTGATAACATAAGGGATAACTAGATTCATCACATATCAAAGAATTTAACGGCTTTAGTGTAACTTAGAATCAAAGGTACTTCCTTTTTACGCGTAGCACTCTTTTTGGGGGGCTAAAATTCGAAGGAATAATCAAAAGGTGTTGTTAAGTTGGTATTTTACCAACTTAATAATGTATTTTAGACTAGAATTTTATATTAATTTTGGATGTTTTAGAGTCGCTAGAGTCCATTTTATTTCATTAAGTGTCGTTGAAGAGTTAATACAGATTTTGGTAGCCGAAAAATGATGAAAACAACGAAAAACGTGTTTGGGAGGAAGAAATCGCATTTGAAGAAGAAGGAACAGAGGAAAATCACAATTTTGGCCTTGAATTGGTCCTCGCCCGCAGCCTTTAAGACCCCTTCGTGCCGCAGTCACGGGGTGAAAAAACTCGCGAACATTATTTTGAAGTGGCGCCGCACATCCCCCAACGCCCAGTGCCGGGATGTATCGAGGTGCGCCGCAGCCCCCATTTTAGCGCCTTTTGCCGTGTGCGGACAATAGGGACGAGCGACTGCAATGTCTGCTTTGCGCCACAAGGCGAAATTACAAGGCAACTTATTCCTTTTTCTTGGACTTTTGTGGGGGTATAAATACAAGTCTTGGGGCGTGAAATTGGGGATCTTGGACCCTTGGGAAGACAACAAAGCGACAAAGAAGACAAGGAAGAAGGCCGAAACACATTGGGAAAAGCTTGGAGAAGAAGATTGAAGGCTCTTATCATCTAGAAATAGAGAAGATCCCTCAACTCTTGTTCTTATTTTGTTACTTTCTCCATATCTTGTAAGATGTATTGTTGTGTTCTTATGGATTCATTTTCTTCAATCATGAGCTAAACTTTATAATTCTAGAGGGATGATGTAATCTATGTTTGAACTTATATTTCGATATTGTGGTTTGTCAATCTAGATTTTCCAATTTATTTGTGCTATTTGGATCTATTGCTTCTAAATTACTTGATCAATAATTTAGAGTGTTTGGTGTATTTGATTTGACACTTGAGAGAGGTAATTGAATAAATGGCCTTGAAATATCATAACCTAGGATTTCATAGAATTGAGAGATTTGTGAATCCTTTGAAGTCATCAACCAAGATTCATAGTTTTTATTGAGATTTCGATTGGTGATTTTTATAGAGATATTGATTTCCCAATTGTGATCTAAAATCATTTGGCACTCGAGAGAGGAAATAATTCATCAGAGAAATCTTGACTTATAAATTGGTAATTGATGATTGATAAACCATATTGATAACATAAGGGATAACTAGATTCATCACACCTCTAGAATTCATTTAATCATTTGGATAAACTCATTGATATTTTCATATTCTTGATTTATTTTTGGTATTTTTAGTATAATAAACTCCATCAATTCTTGAATTTCTAAATAAAGTTAGACTACTATATTATAGTACTTAGCAATAATTCGATAATTATTCCCTGTGGATACGACAACCTTACTTTCACTATATTAAAACTTGACACCGTAGACTTGCGGTTAGAAAACTCACTAACAGGTGCCACTTTGACTTTGGTGCTTTTTGAATTTTGACAAAGATGATGTTGGTTGGCGATAAATGCAATTTATGCCAAATTTTATACTCTTTTCGTTGTGTGTGTGTGTGCGTGTGTGTGTGTAAGCTTTTGAATCATAACCATGCTTTATTCCTGGATTGATTTTACAAATTCAGGATTACTTTTTATCCAATTACAGGAAAGTGTATGACTATTAGATCCCCAATGTCACTCTAATCTGGCTTAGAACAATGTTGATAAAGGGAGATAACATGTCAGGTTTCAAAAACCAAGAGGATGAAATATTGATTTTATATTTTACGTCGATGTGTTGTTAATATTTAAATTCATCCTTCTTTTTTGTCTTCTTAGTCTCGATATCCCATTTGCTACAACTTCCATAATACAACCATTGAAAATTGAATCAATATGAAATTGCAGTCAGTATTCTTTTCCATCCAAAATTTTTCATTGAAATTCAAGTGCTATGGATATATGTGTTCTCAATGTAAATTCTAGAATCAAACTTTTTTCTGAGCTTGTACATGCATTCTTCTTGTTCAGGTTGTTGGAAGAAAAGTCTGTCATATTTCATATTCTTTTTTAATTTGTCTGGAAACCTTCCCAATAGGCAAGAAATGGAACATTTTCCTAAAATACAGGGCATAAAATTAATTCGTAGATGAATTTGAGAGATTAATTACAATCTGTTTCCTACACGAACAAGAAATTTTCTCCATTCAAGAATTAAAATTGTGGGTGAATATCAAGGTGGAATGACCTAGCTTTATTGAATTAATTCACTCTGAACAGGGTAAATATTTTTTGTTGTTACAAGCTTTGAATTGTGGAGTTTGCTTATTGTCCTCTTAACTTTTTAAACTCGTCTCTCTTGGAATAAATTTCAACTTGTTGTTTCATGCAGACTTTGTTGTTTTTAGGTCTTAGAAAATGCTACACGCATTCGGATTTTCCTCGATCGCTGAACATTGATGTGATGTTGCCATTGGCATTGCTATTATTCCCACTATAATAAACTTGACTGTAATGACTTGGTATACTGTAATGTGAGTATACTGGTGGTGACTGTAGATATGCATATTCTGTTAGAGTACTCTAGATACACAGTGTTAACTACTCTGTTAGCAATAGAATTAGTAGAAAATTAGTTAATTGTAACTGACTCTTAACAATCCAGCTAGCAGCTATCCTATCATCTCATGTATACATAAATCTGTACCATCAGCTGATAAAATCGGTTTTACAGTCCAATAATACTCTCTCTTCTCTCTTAAGATAATGGGTTCACTTTATATCATAAATGGTATCAAGAGTCGGCATAATTTTTCTTTGGATTTCATCTTCTTCTCGCAGCGTAAATGGCGTTCCTTGGCTTGCCTACCATGAATACTCTCACAATTAGGTTAGATCATAACAACTATAATTTTTGGCGTGCATAGGTGCTTGCCACATCTGCTGCACATGATTTGACTCATTTCTTCTTGGCACAGAATATGTTCCATCTCAATTTGTTTATGATGAAACTACTAATAATTCGTTGATTAATCTGAATTACTCTGTTTGGTTGAGGAAGGATCAATTTTTGTATAGCTGGATGTTAAGTTCGATTTCTGAAGGAATGTTATGGCATATTCAAAGATGTACATCTTCTTATGATATTTGGAGAGTTTTGGAGAATCTATTTCGACCAAATTCAAAGGCTAGAGTTATGCATCTTCGTCTACTTCTTCAAACAATAAAGAAAGGAGATATGAGTGTTGAAGATTATGTGTTAAAGATGAATTTAATTGCAGATATTCAATCTGGACAAACCATCTCTGATGATGATTTGGTTCTTCATATGGATTGGGTCCAGAATTCGAATCGGTCATTGCTAATCTCACTTCTCAAATTGGTGCGTTAAGTATCTCTGAGGTGCAATTTGCACTACAAACTCATGAAATGTGATTGAAGCAATTTCATTCCCCTGATGTATCATCTCCTCTTCCCTCACCATCTCTTAATGTTGCTCAGACGCAATCATTCACTGAATTTCGCCCTCTGAGAGGTGGCTTTGCAGGTGGCAAACAGCGTGGTAGAGGAAGATTTCATAGGGGATCTAGACTTATTTGTCAAATTTGTGGTCGTAACAATCATGTAGCTTCAAAATGCTACAAACAGTTTGATATTAACTTCACTGGTTTTGATTCCAGACCTGTGAATCCTCAAAACTCTCCCAGTCCACATTTCAAGCTCATGTTGCAACTCACATTCCTCAACCATCTTACGCTTTACCAACACATCATACGTCTAATGCTTCTATTGTGGTGTTTCACATAATATTTCTCCAGGTATCACACATAGCTCTCAGGCCTACTCTGTCACTCCCACTCAGTCTGTGGATTCAGAATGGTACCTCGACATCGGGGCAACTCATCACATCACAAATAGCTTGAGGAACCTATCTTTGCAAACTCCATATCATGGTAAGGATAAGCTTGTTGTTAGAAATGGTTCATCTCTTAATATTTCTCATATTGGTCAATCTTCTCTTCTTGATATTCACCCATCTAATTTCTTAAACCTTCAACACATTCTTTTTGTTCCAGATGTTACTAAAAACCTTCTTAGCATTTCTAAGTTTCTTAATGACAATCATGTGTACATTGAATTTCACTCTACTCATTGTCTTGTCAATGAATTGAGCACTCACAAAATTCTACTGAAAGGGGCACTTAAGGATGGCCTCTACTAGTTATATCTCTCATATCTTCCATTTCATCTCTCCCACAATCACCCAAGTCCAAGTCCGAGACACACCTAGTCCATAGTTGTATTCAAGTTCTGTACAAATGGTTCCACTGTAAGTGATATCCATATATGGCATAATAGACTTGGACACCCTTGTAATAATATCTTATCTTGTGTTCTTAAGTTTGTTCATGAACCTTGTTCCTTGAATAAACTCAATTTTTGTGAGGCTTGCAAATTTGGAAAGCTTCATCAAATGAATTTTCCCTTTGTTGCTTCTAAAGAATTTTCCCCTTTTTCCTTAATTCATTCGGAAGTGTGGGGTCCAAATTTTCTGTCAATCTCGAGATAATTTTAGATATTATGTGCATTTTATTGATGATCATTCTAAATACACTTGGATATATCCTTTGTGCAAGAAATCTGAAGTTTATTCTACATTCATAAATTTCAACACAATGCTTGAAAGATAATTTAATGCAAAGAGGGGGGTGAATTTCAAAGTCTCAAATCTGTACTTGATCACCTTGGTATACTTTTCCGACACCCTTGCCCACACACACCCCAACAAAATGGCATAGCGGAACGAAAACACCAACATATTGTTGAAACTGGTATATCTCTTCTCGCCCAATCCTCGCTACCTTCCAAGTATTGGTGGGATGCTTACCGCAACATATATCAGAATCGACTTCCTTCCCATTCCCTTGTTTGTCAGTCTTCCTTTCAGATTCCATTTCATAAATTTCTCAATTACAGATTCTTAAAGTCCTTTAGATGTGCCTGTTTTCCTTACATTAGACCTTATAATCACCCAAACTACAATATAGGTCCACCAAGTGTGTTTTCCTTGAGTACAGTCCTACTCATCATGGTTATAAGTGTTTTAGCTCCGATGGTAGAGTATACATAGCACGAACAATGGTTTTCAATGAGGATTAATTTCCTTATATATCCTTGTTTCCTCATGCCTCCTCAAATTTATCCCCTCCCAACACTTCTCATATTGCCTCTCAACTTCATGTGTTACCAGTTGCATTTCTATCTAGTGGCTCTTCTTCCCAGTTATCCTCTGCATCTCATCTCTCTCTTTCTCCTTCTCTCCAGTCTTCCCATGCTCCTCCAATACGAGTATAAATCTTGGTATTAACCTCCGAACAAGACTCATAAAACCAGATTTGGAATGCTAAAGTAAAACCTCAGATTCTCAGAGAAATTGATGCGTTTAGCACCATTCTTCTCATCATCAAATTGAGTTTGTTTTCTATCAACAATGTGTTTCCTGAATTATCGGATGGTCAAATCAAACAAATCCCTCCCCCAATGATATATTTTAAACATATCATTATCAATTAACTCGAAAAAAAATATATGAACAGAACTCCTAATAGACGTGAAAAGATTAAAATAAAGAAAATACAATAATGATCACTGATTGCTAAAATTTTTTAAGCTAAACCGCAAGTGTACGATGTAGTTAATAGACAGTGGCAAGCAAAGTCGTATTCCTCTGGATTGACTCAAAACACATAAAATACCGTAAATATCGTAATTCAATTTTATTGGGGAGATCGTAAAACAAAGTGATTTTCTACTTACTACTAGAAAACTACAACAAAATATCAAATTATCAATAAATCGTCAAACTTCACGAGAAATAACCAATTAGCAAAAGCAATTCTAGGACTACGATCTCGACATGTTTCATCAATATTATTTCCAAGTTGCGTTTCACAATAACCAATTTCCATGTACCTATGAGTTTAATTCCTAACTAGTTTATTCCCTCTCCCAAAACAACAAACCGTAGATCAATACTGAATTGCTAGCATCCCTACTCGACAACCAATATAAACTCCCAAACGTATAGAGAACTAAATAGAAACCCCCACAAATATCATAAGCCTCCCGACTCTACTCCCATTTATGTTGAAAATCGTTATCTAATGTTACAACTCATCTTTCGAATTATGATCTAACTATTAAACATGTAAATTATTGGCCAAACAACCCACAAGAAATAAGCACATGGATTCACAAATAGATTAAGAGAAACGATTACTATCAAACAATCAAATCAGAGTTAACACAATCCATAGTCTTGATCAAGTCCTAGAATCAAAAGAATTAGCCTAACATGATTGTCTTCAAATCCATAGAAAATTTGTAAACAAAGAGTCAAACATGTAATAAGAAAGAAACGAAAAGCTCTATACTATGATGATGAAACCCTCGCGAATAAATCGATTTTCACAATCTCGAACCTTCGTGCCTTCGTGGTTGATAACAATCTCGTGTTGTTCTCTTAGATCCCTTCTTAGCCATTTTTTTTTCTCCTCTCATTTGTTATATCAACCTTTAGGTTTAATTCTCCTTTTTAAGTTGCTTTCCTAGATCCCCTTTTCAGTCCTCGCGTGGTTAGAAAAAACAAAATCAGCCAAACGTCGTATTTCGCAGGAACCGTGCACACAGACAGGACAAGGTCATGTGAAATTTTTAGAGCACCAAACTATTCTTACAATAATGAAGAGCACCAAACTCTCCAACACCTAATGAATCAATCAAGTATGCTCTTACCAAAAGAACACTTAACAAGTATGTCTTGTTTTGGATGATATTGTAAATACAATCAATATACACTTTGAATGAAATACTACAACTCAAAAGTGCAAGTGTAATCAAGATGTGAAAGTGATATAATTGGGCTATTACAACAAGAATGTTGAAAATGAAGAATAAGATATTTTGTTGATTTTTCTTGTTGTGTTGTAGAGTATTGTTTTGTAATTGATCCTTCAATCCTTTATATATTTAAAGAGAGCTCCAACATGTAGTCCCCAACATAGGCTCCTCTTAATTTCAATTTGTCTGCAAAAGAAAGATAAAAAATAACTCCAAAAATAGTTAATAAATGAAAACCCACATTTTCATGAGAAGTGTCTGCTGCAACGGATAATTTCTGCTGTCAAAAGACTATAGCAACCGGTCGCTATGTTGAGAATTTGAATTTTAAAGCCATTGAAAAGTGTTTTTGACACAGGATGGCATATAGGACGATCGGTCACTGTGTAGGGCGACCGATCACTGTGTGGGGCGGCAAGTTGCTGTGGATAGTGACCGTTCGCTCGAGAAACAGAGAAGAAAACAAGAAAAACACATTTTCTTCAGGCACCGGTCGCTCCTATAGGGCGACCGATCGCCCTCCCCTATTCCAGCTCTCTGTTTGTTTTCTGTTTGCAAACTTCTAGGTACGGGTCTCTCTATAGGGCGACCGGTCGACCTTTTCACAGAGAAGTTGTCCGATTTTTGTCAAAAATAAAGTTCAAGAAGCACTTCAAAAACTTAGTATAAATCAATAAAAATATTTTGAAGTATTTGGATAACATTTGAAAATATTGTTTTGATATAAAACTCATTTATATGAATCATCAAAATCAAAATAAAAATATTGATCTAACAAACTCCCCCTTTTTGATGATTACAAACCAAAATAATTTTAAGAGAGCGAATTTTAAATGAAACAAGTTTTTCCGGTAAAAAAAATCTATCCATTTTAAGCAACACTTCTCAAGACAAAAATCATATGGATAAGGAGCAAAAGGTTTTCAAAACAAGTTTTAAAAGCTCCCCTTATCAACATGCTTAGGTATAGAAGCAAACAACTTATAAGCTAGAAACTTAACTTTTGTAAAATAGCTTAAAAACTCAAGAGCTTAAAAGCTTAAAAGCTCCCACTATAAAAAAAAACTCATTAGTCATAAGGCTCAATAAAATCAACAACAATCCACAGCTTATAGCTTTTTATGACTGAGATTTTTCTGCGAGCTTTTTCTAGTTCATTTGATCTTACCATTAGCTTATGAGCTCATTTCGTTTTTCTCCCTCTTTAGAATCATCAAAAAGACTATTAGCACAATAAAAAACATCATAGATAGATATCAAAGTGCGCATGAGGATAAAAACGAGCAATTATCGTGAGAATATCATGCTATGAGTACAAGGAATCACAATAACATGTGAAGAACATGAGAGATATATAAACATGATCAAGATGTGGATTCCAATCAAATGTAGTCAAGGATAGCATCCAAAAGAGTGAATTATCATTAAGGCATTATATCAAACACTTGACATGCATAAATAGAAAACAAAGTTGTATATGTTATTTGTATATAAAATCGAGCCAAAAAATCAATACCAATCCTAATTCTATAGCAAGAAATCATCAATGTACATAACCTCCATCAAATTAATACAACATATATGAAATTACAAGTAAAGTCCAGAAAAAACTCAAGGGTTCAACCCAATTGAGAATCATACTTACCAAAGATGGAGAAGGATATAGAAGATAGATAAGATATGCATTTTGAAAGCCCAAAGTAGTAACAAATACAAGAAAATATCATTTTACGTGATAGTTGTGAAATGATGTGAAAGTTGGAGAATAAAATGATGAAGAAGGAGGACAGTCGGATTTTAACACATTCATGCACGTAGGGCGACCAGCCGCTGTGGGGGCTCTCCTCCTCACTCATCTCCCACTCATCACTCAACTCTCATTTGGAGGACACTCCATCCTTAACTCCCTACAAAAATTTCACTAAGCATCCTACTAAGGAAAAAAGTTCAAAAAATTTCTTAACTCCAGCACTACTCTGTCCGTCTTTCGCAGCCCTGGGAACATATGTTGAGGACAACAAGGATTTTTTCCAATATTCCTTTTTTTATTATTTCTTGCATTACATAATTCATTATTCCATATTATTAATTTATTGTCTTTTGCTATGATATTCTCCTACATCTGGTACTAACTTGAGCGTCAGAGAAGCCTCCCTGCGACAACCCTAGGGCCGATCCATTTACCATCTGTTGGTGTTGCAGACATGTTCCCGATCAAAGAATTACCATCTCCGGAAAAGAAGTCAGACCATCATTGACTTTGAGTGATCTGCCGATTTTTTGCAGCATCAATAAGCAAAAAAGTATTTTTAAAAATTCCCATAACACTTACAAAAATATCACAATTACTCCATTAAATTTAAAACATAATCAAACCTAAGTAGATATATTGTAATTTTGAAACATCTCTGAATTAATATTTTTGTAATTAGCCCAAACTTTTAGGAGATTTTTCTAATTATCCCAAATATTGTTTTAAGAAGTAAAATTATATTTCGGAATAATTTTTAAAAATAAATAAATAAAAATTTAAGACAAATTCGGTGGTGTACAGCGTTTGAGGGTTATAGACAAAAGGTCCACTTATTGTCCAGTCAATGAGGGTGTGCGGTCTAAAGCATTAATTATGTACATTATGCATGTTTGGAAAGAGTCATTGTTAGACCAATTTACGTCAACTGTGAAATTCTTGTTCTGATCACTAGACTAGGTCAAATATCTATTCATTTCGAAAAAAAAAAAAAACAAATATCTATTCTTTTGAACACAAATCTCCATGTAAAATATTTTATACTTTTATAAGTTAATTATATTGTTTTGGTTATTCAAAAATTCATCCCGAACACATGATTTGGTCCCAATGAACCGAGTCTTTACATGTAAACTCTGTTCAACTACTCATTTTGTAGTAAATTGGGATAGTGGAATTATGACCCAATTGAGATTTAAATTTGAGTTAGAAATTAATTCTTTCGATTAGGTGGAATTGAATTCTTAATTAGAATGAATTATTCCTTATGTAGTAAGTAAGATTTAGATTTATGGCACCTTCCCTTAATAATGGAAATGGGTGATTAGAAAACGTGTAAATCTCTTCAAAATGTTGACAATTATAGTATTTATTCAGCATCTTGAGTTAGAATTCAAAAGAATAAAACTTAAAAGGGCATGTTCCTTGTCCCTAGGCCTTCAAAGAATGTAAATCACAAAATGTGACTCAACTAGCTCCATATTCCCAACAACACCTATACATTTCATGCACAAGGGGTCTAATGTCACGCTGTCCCCCTTCTAGCCCTCCCCCCTCCTTAATTAATAAGCCGTTGGTTTCCAGTGGGATTTGAACCACCAACCTGCACCTAGAAATAAGACTATAATGCTGATATATTGGTCAATTAACTGAGATGTGCCCATGGAGAATTTGAACCTAGGACCACAAATTTGATTCAAAATTCATTGATCGATAATTACTCTACGTATAAACATACTTAAAACTTCCTCTATTGATATTGTCATATTTAATTATTTATTTGAGATAATTACAAAGCTACACTATTTACAAAAAAAAAGTTATTTATCTCTCAAAATTACAAATACGTTATTGAAGTTTGTATTTATTTAACAAATACCCTTCTTGAGACATCGTGAATGTGAAATTTTAATTTGTAAGCTAAAACAAATATCAAGAGGTATTTATATATAATTAAGCTAACCTCACTGGTTGTTTCTCATCTAATAAACCCTATATATATTTTACAATATATCATCCATCTATTTAGATCTTAAATGAGGCCAACTAATTACATGTTTATAAACATTGATGAGTAGTATGCCACTTTAAACTTTCTATAACATTAATTAAATACATATTTTACACAGCAAATGAAACGATAAAAGAGCAAATTGTGGGAAATAACCACTTAGGATAGGATAAAGAGTTTTCTGACATGTGAAATAAAAAACCATGTTTTCTACACATTTTTGTGGTTCTTTTACCCAAATACCCTTATATTTTAAATGCAAAAGTAGGTAGGGCCCAATCTCTTTATTTTTTCTCTCTCTACTCTCTTTTTGGATTTTATAAAAAATCTGATTTTTTAGTAAATGTTTTCGAAAGCCTTCAACAATTTTCATTTTTTAATCCACTTTTCATGTTGTTGAACAATTTTTGTGACTTTTAAATAATTTTCCATATTTTAAATAATGGCAAATGTTTAAAAAAAGTGTATTTATTTTTTAATTTTCATATTTAAAATAAATTATAAATTTTAATATTTAGATTTTAAAATAATTATAGATTATAGATTTTTTTCGATTCTTTTTTTATTTTTAAAATAAATTATAGATTTTAATATTTAGATTTTAAAATGATTTTGTGGATTTTTGACATTTTTTTAATAAATTGCAAATATTTTTAAATTTTATTGAAACATTTTTCAAAATTAATAGACAATTTTTTAGAATATGTACATATACATATAAAAGGCACGATATATTGTGCCTCAGTAAAAATTAGGCACGATATATATCGTGCCTCAGTTAAAATTAAGCACGATATATATCGTGTCTCAGTTAAAATTAGACACAATATATCGTGCCTCAGTTAAAATTAGGCACGATATCGTGCTTGTGCCAAATATAGGCACGATATCGTACCTATTTTAACTGGAGGAACGATATCTTTCCTATATTGGCACGGTATTTGATTCCTTGTTAAAATCAAAAAATTAAAGCAAAAAGAGGATTTTTTTTTTGGTTGAGGCGTGGCCGACCAAACCTAATTCAAGGCACTACATGATTCCAGGGAGGAATACGAGAACCCCAAGGAGGGTACATAAAGCAAAAAGAGGAATGGGGAATAGGCCCACACCCATAGACCCCCTTGGCCAAAGTTCCATTTATTTTATAGGCAAGATATCGTGCCTCATTTTCCTGCCCAATTTTAAATTAGGCACGATATTGTGTCTAATATTAAATGAGACACGATATGTACCGGCACGATATAGATTGGCACGATATGTGTGATATGCATGATATTACATGATTTTGGGCACGATATGAGCACGATATGAGCACGATATGTGTATACGATTTTATACATAGGTGTGTGTATTTGGAGGAAAGTGTACATGATTTTCAAGAAAAACATTAATTGCACCAGTTTCAAAATTCAAAATCTTCAAATTAAATGAGGGGCGTTTTTGTCAAATTGGGTAGAAAAGAGTTTTCTTATGTCTATGGATAGAAAACAATATCCACTATCTATAGTGGGTACTTTAAAAATTTCCCCCAACGATAAAATGTAATATTAAGAAAAGCAGCCCAAAACCCGAAAATCCGTACGTTTTGTTGGCCTTGTCCAAAGTCAAAAAGCAATTATCCATTAAAACAAAATTTTCCAATGCCACTAGCTGCTATATATACAAATTATGCATGTACACTATAAATAACCCATCACTCTCTAACTTGCCCTCCCACACCAACACCAAAAATGAATTTCCTTAGCACAAAAAAATCTGTGCTAGCAATTTACACCCTGCTGGCCATACTTCTGGCCGCCAGAAAATGGGTTTCCGCCCAGAACTGCGGCTGCACAGCCAACTTGTGCTGCATCAGTTCGGCTATTGCGGCACCGGCGACCCTTACTACGGCAACGGATGTCAAGCCGGGCCATGCTACGCTCCGCAAGGCAATAACGGAGTTAGAGTTGCCAATAATTATCAAAAAGTTGATTTAGAATTTTTAATTCTTATGGGAAAAAATATAATAATAATAATAATAATAATAATAATAATAATAATAATAATAATAATATTACATCTTCCAAATTAAATATCCAACAATTATCCCAAGCATAAACCGAAAAAAGAATTAAAGATATAAACCCAAAATTTAGTCTGATCATATTTATTTAATATATAAATATAGCATGATTTATTCCACTATCCACAACATCATATCTTCAGCCGGATTCCTCAACCTGAAAGTCATGATAATAATAGACGCGAGCTTCATCTCGCTCAATAGGATTATATCTATCAATATTTAATATAACATAAAGCATTCACATAATTACAACAATAAATTCATTAATTTGTTTTCCTCTGACTAGCCAGTTATTGCATATAGCACTACAAGAAAACTGCTGATAGACACCACCAAAAAGACACCGGTTTTATGACTGTACTGGTGTCTTTTCCTTTTTAACACCGGTTTTGTAAGAAACCGGTGTCTTATTAGTGCTGTCGTTTTATAAATAACACCGGTTTCCTAAAACCGGTGTCTATTGTAAAAACATTTCCCAAATAGACACCGATTTTCGCATCGGATTTCGAAACCGGTGTCTATTTATATAAATTAGTTTAGATTAGACACCGGATCTTTCGACACCGGTTATAGAATCGGTGTCTATAATATTTTTAAAATCGGATCTTGACCAGGTTATAGAACCTAGAGTGTATATAATATTTTTAAAACCACATTTTTTCACACTGGTTCTAGAACCGGTGTCTTTATTGTTCCTAATTAATTAGTTAGGGTTTACTTTTTAGTCAGAATGGAATTGCCCCAAACAATCTCTCGCCTCGTCGCCATACCCTTCCTCTCCTCCGCCGTCCGTCGTCGTCGTACCCTTCCCCTCGCCCTCGGATCTAAAATGGACGCCGACATTTCCACCGCCTTGAAGAAAGCAACACTCATCAAAGTCTCGCTTAGAAGCCCTAGATCGATCTAACGCCGTGAATCGCAGTCGTCCCTCATGCGGACCCGACTTAAAACCGGTGTCGTTGAAGGAAAAGACACCGGTTTTAAATCGGTGTCAAAAGGTTCAGACTTTTAACACCAGTGGCTTTAACACCGGTTGGTTTACTAATAGACACCGGGTTAAAACCGGTGTCTATCAGCTTTTTTGTAGTAGTGTAGCATTGCGGGTTCATCCCGAAAATACGTTTGATCCCGAAACCTTTTCATGGCTTCTAGCTTATATGAATTTATTTCTTCTTGACATATATTGCAATCAATGAAGTATAATCACGGAATATTAAATAAAGACAAATACTACAAAAATCCCTACCTTAATAATCGCAGATATTCGATGTAGAAAAATGAACAATAAAAGTCCTAATCCTCTACCCCTTCATTTTCTACATTAAATAAAATTATATAATTAATATGTGATTTTAATAAATCGAACTAATTAATCAAATAATTTGTAAAAATAAAATATTGAAAGAAGCTTGTTAATTGGGATTATATATATACATAGGAAACTTTAATAATAAGTAGAAAAATATCATTACCTTATAATTATTTGAAATTTGGTGTAAAATTTGAGTATGAAGTTATACATATTTATAGTAATTAATATTAACCCCTAAATACTCTAAAATAACCCCTAAACTAAACCCTTAAACTAACACCTAACTAACCCCTAACATAACCCCTATACTAACCTCTAATCAAATTATTAATTAAAAAAATGGATTATCACAAGCTCAATTTCTTTCTTGGACTCCAAATAAAACAATGCCAAGAAGACATCTATATATCACAATCAAAGTATATAAAAGAACTTCTAAAGAAGTTCAGAATTGAAGAAGGAAGAACCGTCACTACGCCAATGGTAACCAACGTCTAGCTCGACAAGGATGAAAAAGGTAAGTTGGTTGATGAATCAAAATATTAAGGCGTGATTGTAGTTTACTTTACTTAATCGCAAGTAGACCCGATATGTTTCATGTTGTATGCATATGTGCTCGTTTTCAAAGCAATCCTAAAGAATCTCATATGAGTGTCGTTAAAAGAATTTTTCGATATTTGAACGGCCCTATTTCATATGGCTTGTTTTATCCAAAGAACAAAAACAAAATTCTCTTAAAGGATCTAGTGAATTGGATTATGCGGGAAATATTGATGATCGCAAAATTACTTTCGGATCATGTCAACTTTTAGGCGATTGCCTCTTATCTTGGTTTCCGAAAAAGCAAAATTGTGTATCCTTATCAACGGAAGCTGAATACATTTCCGCGGCCTTGTGTTGTACTCAACTACTTTGGATGAAACAAACCTTAGTTGATTACAAATGTTATTTTGAAAATATTCCTATTTTTTGTGATAACACGTCCGCTATAAATATTGCTCAAAATCTGGTTCATCATAACCGAACAAAACATATTGAGGTTCATCATCAATTTCTAAGGGATTGCATTTTCAAACGAAAAATCGAGATGTGTTTCGTTCGTCTCAAGATTAACTCATGAGATATTTCACAAAACCTTTAGCCGCCAAGTTTTGTGCGTCAATTCAAGCCCGTTTGGGCATAATGCAAATCAAATTAGGTCTATGATTGCATTTTGTGCATTTTAAAACTTAGGGGTGAAAAATTGGATTTTTACCTCAAAATTCGGACAGAACTAGAAAATGTGATTCAGGGACCGGATGACCAAGGGGGTCGACTGGTCGACAAGGCATGAACCGATCGACCACCCCCTTCAACCATTCGAACAAGACAATTTCTTGGTTAAATTCGGTTCTGTCCAAGACCTCGTCTATTTTACTCGTTTTTCACCTATTTCGCACCCCTTTGCAAATTTCACACACAATTCACTCAAAATGATTTCTTTCTTGAAAATTCTATATTGTTGGACTTATATTATGAGTATACCATCCAAATTACTCAGCTTCTCCAATTAATTGGTGAGCTTAATTCCTTTTTTAATCTCAATTGGGTTGAAACCTTGAGAAAGTGCTTTTTATTTGATGGATTGATGTATTTGTTGTATCATTGTGATGTATATATTGAATGTTGATGAATTATGATTCTAGAATTACATTTGGTGATGCATTTTTGGGCTTGATTATATTTACAAGTGTTATATACATCTTCATTTTTATTTTACGCACGCCAAGTGTTCGACAAAATATTTCAATGAAAATTTCATCCTTACATGAATCTCTTGATTTCAAATTTCTTATATGTTTATAAAGATCATGTTTTATCAATCAAGTGAGCTTTTACAAACCCTCTTCTCAAAATTTCCCTTATTAGTTGGAATTTTAAGCCTTATGCTCAAAGCTCGATACTTCGATTAAAAATGTGCACTTTGATATGTTTGTATGATATTTTTATCGTACTAATAGTATTTTTGATTATTCCAAAGATGGAGAACATGAAGTAAGCTCATAAGCTCAAAGAAATTAGAAAAAGCTCGCGAAAAAGCTATAAGATGTGGATGAAAAAGTCAAAAGTCGAGAATGAAACCTAGTACAATGGATGCATAATGGACTTTTATTTGTGACTAATGATTTCTTTTTGACAAGGGGAGCTTCTAAGCACTTGATATTCAAGCTCAAAGTGTAAAAGCCGAGCTTTTAGCTTTTAGTTGTTTGCTTCTATACTTACTCTTTTGTGCATGTTGATAGGAGGAGTTTTTACAAAATATTTTGAAAAATCTTTGCTCCCATCCTTATTAATCTTATGCATGAAAAGTGTCTCTCAAAATGGCAAGTTATTTTTGACCGAAAAACATGTTTTGTTTTCAAAATCGAATCATTAAAATTGTTTTGGTTTGTAATCATCAAAAAGAGGGAGTTTGTTAGAAAAATATTTTTATTGGAATTTTGATGATTTTATTTAACTGAGTTTTTAACCAAAACAATGGTTTTAAATGTTGTTCAAATACTCCTAATCGATTTAAATTATTTTTACTAATTTTCCGTAGTATTTCTTGAAGTTGGATATGCTTTCATTTTGAAAATTTTCATTTTGTTAGAGAATAGTGAAAATAAATTATAGGGAAATGAATTGAATTTTTTTGAGAGTATGATTGGATATGTAATGATGATAGTTGATGTGATGTTTTTTTAGGGAGAATTGTGATTGGATATGATTTTTTTGTGTTTGGAGTTGATGGTTATAATTTAATATTGTAAAAACATCTATCGTTGATTCCAATGCACTTATAAGATTATGATTGTGCAACAACAATTTAACCAATTCCAATATTGTTGTACCATTTAATAGCGCCCGCTTAGTCCGAAGATCATTTAGCCCGAAACTCGCTAGGGGCCACGCTTAACATCTCTACATTAAATAGATCAATTGAGGTTTGTGCTAATTACACAAAAACATTACCCGTGAAGCCAAAATTTTAATTATCAAAAGCTCCCTCATATTTGATTTCGCCTAAAATTGGGTCCAAGCATCATGGGTCCGGTCAAAATTGGGTCAAACTTGAATAACCCGCCAATTAAACAAAGGTTGGGTTCGGGTCAACCGTTATGACTCATTTAACTCATCTAATCCATTTATGAATTTAAAAGAAAACTAAGTAAATAACTAATTGTAATAAAAACCAAAAAATAATATATGTCTTTAAAACTTAAATGCTAAAACCTCATTAATTATATATGTTGTTATTATTAAATGTGCATAAAAGTAATTTTATTAAACCGTTTAAACATGTTGGATCCAGGTTACCTCGAAAATAAACAGTGCCGGTCCGAATTCAAGATTATGGTGCGAATAATTAAATGAGCTTGGTCCGGATTGGCTTATTTTGACTCCAACCCACGAACCCAAACCCGTGAACCTGGACTAAACCTAAATTGACACCGTTAATGCACGAAAATTCATATTATCATAATTAATTATAAAATATTTGCCTAATTTATTTAATCACCATTGCACATCTATTGAACAAGTAATTAATGCGATGCATAGAAAATGTGCTTAGCTTAAACAAAGAGAACCAAATTAAAAAACTTAAATAACTTGGTAAAAAACATAAATAAAAAAAAGGACTCGAAAATGACAATGAATTGAAAAGACTAAATGACATGTGGAGTTGTAATAGTAAATTACAAAAGAAGAAGTAGAGGGTTGAAACAGTGAAATTTAGTGAAAATTCCTAACAATCTCATTTCCATTCACGTGCTCACAAGTTTTTATGCTCACTAGTGAAAATTTTCGTTTCTCGCCCATATCCAATCGCACTAAAGAATATAAGGTTGTGCTTGTTTGTGAAAATTTTTCCAAATTTTTCATTTTGGAGTGAAAATTTTAGAATGTGTGGTTGTTTTAAAAAATGAAAAATTTAAAAAAAAATCTCACTTCCTTCCAAAATCAATTCATTTTTCTCTTTATCTTTCACATTTTTAATACCAAATTATACTATTTATTTCTCTCTCTCTTCCTATTTATATAAAGAATTCGATAATTTCTTTAATTTATCACTTATTTTATTATCTTTCTCTTATTCTTGTTAACAAAAGGCATAAAATGAGATCCATATTGCTTATTTTTGGATTAATTTTTTATTTTTGTTCAATTTTCTTACATTATATTTTACACTATTATTTTCACAAAATTTTTCACAAACAATCAACATCTCTAAAAGATTCGTTATCACATCAACATAATCATCATTTTTTTTTTTCTATACGTCCAACTTTCGCTTTTTAAAAAATTTCACTACTATTCTCTTAGAAAATGAAAATGAATGGAATGAAAATATAACCAATCACAACCTAAAATATGGTTGGTTGAAAGAAATGTGAGTTAATAGTCAAAAAGAGAATGACAAGTGAGAGAGTCGAGAATAGTGCATTCCAATGAAAAATCAATCATTTTGGTTTCCATTCACATTTTCTAATTTTTCCCTCTTTTTTTTTGTCGAACGATAGCATTTCATTAATACGGGAAAAACTCATCATGAGAGATTACAACGACGCATAGCCAACGGGCTACAATACCAACATGACTAATTCACTAGCCAAATGGGGAATTGGTCAACCCAATTCAAATTCGGATTTCCATCAAACGCAAAGTCTAGCAAGCCTATTACATTTAATAATGCAATTGGAATCTTGCACCAAAAAACTACATGATCAAAAAGAAAACATAAAAGGAAGATGTCTTCGCTATTTTCGCACCTTCACCAACAAAAGGAAGTCGTTTGTTGAGGTTGCTCGCAATATCCTTGTCATCTACCATTACATTATCTTTGATAGCACCAACATTCGGCCGCACAAAGAGCAAGACGAATACCAATTAAGGTCGCCTTCCATCGGATTTCCAATGAGATCCTGAAGATGCCCAAGCTTTTAGAACCATGCCTTGCTCATCCACGAACCACCCTCCAAATGCGGTTCCCTAGTTCTGATCATTAACAACACGATAACCAAAAGATGAAACCCTACTTGTTAATTCATTTGCCACAAGTTCAAGAATGATCACATGAGGGTCCTTAGGTTGCTTAATCAACTCACTATTGGAGGTAGCCAAGAATTTAAACTCTTGCCATTCATGAAGGGCATACCTAACAATGTCCCTTTCATTCCAAGCACATTGATTGAAAACCTACAAGTTCCTTGTCTTCCACACTCCCCACAACAAAAAAATCAAAACTCGCGGCACTTATCTTGTAAAAGACACACTCTAAGGTTTGCACATCATGTCTCCCACTACCATGTCGGTTTGAAATCGGGTGGCTAGTATTGTTCCAACACACAAGTGATAATTTCAGATTGTCTTCACACGGTCACAAAGGAAGAAGAGGTGTTCCATCGTTTCTTCAAATTCCCCACACATAGGACAACGAGGGTCCATCAAAGATACCCTTTGAGACAAAAAAAGGGCGGTTGGCAAACAATTGTGGAGGACTTTCCACAAGAAGTGCTTCATTTTATTTTTGACCTCTAGCTTCCAACAACTTTTCCAAAAAGCAACAAAGAAAATGCACTTCCGCTTGGTTCAGTCTATCCATATCATTTTGTTTAGCTTTTTTAGCATTTAGTAAGCTATAAGCTTACTTGATTGAAAAAGTCCTTGCCATCCCAATGCCACACCCATTTGTCATAACCTCCTCTTGATTGATAGGAACCTGCAAAATATTAGAAACATCTCATGACGAAAACTTGGTTAAGCACATTAACATCCCGACTCTTCCCATCGTGAGTCATAAGATCTTCACCCAAGTAAGCTCACAATTAGCGGGCTTAATACAACAAGGTTTAAAAGAGACAGTTTGAGGGATCCAAGGGGAATCCCAGATTCTCACAGCTTTTCCATTGCCTACTTGTTGTCTAAGACCAAACTTGAGCTTTTTTGGATTTTAGCCACTTTTCCACAACCAAGAGTCCCCACTCTTAGGTTCACATTCCAAATGACCCTTTTTCCCAAAAATACTTAGCCCTAAGCACCTTACTAATGAGGAGATTGGGTTGAGAGATCAATCTCCACAATTGTTTAGAAATCAAAGCTTCTTAAAAAGCACCAGATCTTGAAATCCTAAACCCCCTCGCTTTTGGTAGAGTCATTTTGTCCCAAGCCACCCACGAAATATTTTTCCCCGCTTTCGTCGAAACACCTCACCCGAAATTTAGAAGAAATACTACAAATTTCCTTCTGATGTGAACAGGAAGTTTGAAGCATGACATCACATAAAATGCCTCAAATGACCTCAATGATGAAGAGAAGAAGATCATCTCATTAAATGGTAAAGCTCTTAATATTTTGTATTGTTCACTTACCGTTTGAATATGATCATCTTGTAGGAATTAAATCGGCTCATGAAGTATGGAGAAAATTAGAAGAAGTATATGCAAATGAAAGGAGTCACTCAAAAGCATCTACTTCTCAAATGGATACAACATTACATCCAACAATATGGGATGAGCTTCCTACAACTTCCGACGATTATGAAAACGAACGTTGTCTTATGGGTTTCAAGAAAACGAGGTAAGTTCTAAACCCTCTACTTCTTATGACAATGAATTGCATAATGATTATAGTGATTTGCAAAATGATTATGATGAGCTTCAAAATGAATTCCAGAGCTTGCTTGTTAAATACAAAAATTTAAAAAAGGAATTCAATATTTTGAAAAATGATAAGGATAGTTTATTTACTTCCTATGAATCACTATCATGTGCTCACACCACCACTCTTGATAAAGTTAGAAACCTTAAAAAAGAAAATAGTACTCTTGTTGAGGATATTGATTGCATGTAAAAGGATTTATTAAAATCCAACTTGAGTACCGATAAAAATGACCAAGATTGTTGATGTTCATAATTGTGATAAAGGACTTGATAATAAGCCTAATATTGTCAATCATATGAAAAAGAATCAAGTCTCTATACATGATGGTCATTATGCTCCTAAAATTACTACTTGTTTTTATTGTGGTAAGAAGGGTCATACGGTTAATACTTGTCGGGCTAGAAATAGCTCCAATTATTATTGAGACCTAAAAGTCTCAAAGCTAGTCCCAAAGGACCCGGACATTTGAGGGTACCACAAAACAATGTCATATTAAGTACCCGTGGAATAAAAATCAAGGAAAATTCATACCGCTTAGAAGAAATCAAATGACCGTCTCATTTGATCAAAGGAGAAGACATCACCACAATGAATTTCAAGAGAAAGACATTATCAACAATGGGAAGGACATAATCCTTGGAGATGGAGCAATTGGAGAAGCTATCATCTACAAGATGATTTTCAAAGGGGAAGATATCATCAACAATGGGAACGACACAACCCATGGAAATGGCGTAATTGGTAAACCGTATCTCCCTATTTAAATATGCATTTTAGTTTGTTAATTATGCATGTTTTTATTTGTGTCTTAATTATAATATGAGTTTTCCAATATTTTTAAAATTAAGGTCTTCAATATATATTTGCGTTTTTAAAATTCTTTGAAAAAGAAGACCTTGCATGATGTTTTTAAAACTCTTGTGCATTTGCTTTAACTATTGTGTTTTATAATCCCTTATGGATTTTTATGGCATAAGCATACTTGTGATATATCTTATTGTTTTTAGCCTACACTTGTATCATATTCGTTTTGTGCTATACTTGTTTAAGATATGTGTAGGATATATATTTCTTCATCCTCTTCAAGAGATGCTTAAACTATCGAGGTACGCTCATCAATGTATTCATATTATAAACTCGATATATTTTTGTCATATGCCTATGTGCTTGCTTTTTAAGATATTTCATAGTATTTCATACAAGTGCCATTTAGAGGTTTTTTCAATTTTTGATAGGCACTATTCAATAAAGCTTGTTTTATCCGAGACTTGTAAAGGATTATATTTGTTTTGATAAAACATTTGATCTTCGTCCTTATCTCAAAATTATGCATTTGATTGCTCATATTTATTCTTATCAAAACTATTGTTCAAATGCTTCTTTTAAATGAGGTTTCAACTATATGCTCTCGGTTTCCAAATTTCAAAAGAGACCTTATATAGCCTTCTACAAGCTTATTTGACTTACATGTCTTATTGAACTCTTGGTGATTTGTTTGAAAGCATAGTACGTGCTACTTGTTATGGTATCTCTATCATTCGATATCACTATGTTCTTGTGCAAAGATATCTTGTTGAGATTTTGCAGAATTGTTTTGTTTTATATTTTGGAACAAGTTTGATGACCAAAGGAAGGTTAGTAGCTCAATAGTAATGTCAAGAAGAAGGTATTGATTTTGATGATACATTTGCACTCATAGCACATTTAGAAGTTTTTTGCATTTTACTTACCCATTCTTGTTTTTAGAAAATTTCAAGTTTTACCAAATGAATGTTAAATCCAATTTTCTAAATGGTTTTATTCAAATAGAAGTCTATGTAAAACAACCTGGGTTTAAAATTTTTCTAGGCCATATGATTTTTATAGAAGGCCTTGTATGGTTTAAAACAAGTACCCCGTGTATGGTATGATAGACTTAGCTAATTTCTTGCTAAATGGTCTTACAAAAGGTAAAGTTGAAACTATTTTTTTAAGGGCAAGATTATTTACTTGTACAAATTTATGACATCATTTATGGTGCTACTAATGAAGTTTTGTACAAGATATTCTCTAAGTTGTTGCAAGGTAAATTCAAGATGATCATGATAGGGAGCTCAATTTCTTCATTGGAATTCAAGTTCAACAATGCCAAGAAGGTGGTTATATTCCACACTCAAAGTATACAAAAGAATAAGTGAGGCATTGAAGAAGGAAGAATCATCTCAACCTCTATGGCTATCAATGTAAAGATTGACAAAGGTTGAGAAAGGCATGTTGATTGACAAATATATTCGAGGTATGTTCACTAACTTTTCTCTTTTTCCCTTAGACTAGACATTTTCTATGCCTTATGTCTATATGCTCGACTTCAAAATTATCCTAACGAATCTCATTAAAGTGCCGTTATAAGAAAATTTTCAAATATTTGAAAGGTACATCTTATTATGACTTGTTGTATCCAAAGTTTTTAAAACGTTCTTATTTTTCGGGATAACAAGTCCGATATATATTATATGGATATTCGTATTCAAACTAAACATATTGAGATTTGATTTATTTTTCTAAGAGATAGCGTTTCTAAAACAAAAAATTGAGATGTGTTTAAATCCGTCTCAAGGATAATGTCAACTTTTAGGCGATTGCCTCTTATCTTGGTTTCCTAAAAACAAAATTGTGTATCCTTATCAACTAAGCCGAATACATTTCCGCGGCCTTGTGTTGTACTCAACTACTTTGGATGAAACAAACCTTAGTTGATTACAAATGTTATTTTGAAAATATTCCTATTTTTTGTGATAACACGTCCGCTATAAATATTGCTCAAAATCTGGTTCATCATAACCGAACAAAACATATTGAGGTTCATCATCAATTTCTAAGGGATTGCATTTTCAAACGAAAAATCGAGATGTGTTTCGTTCCGCCTCAAGATTAACTCGCAGATATTTCACAAAACCTTTAGCCGCCAAGTTTTGTGCGTCAATTCAAGCCCGTTTGGGCATAATGCAAATCAAATTAGGTCTATGATTGCATTTTGTGCATTTTAAAACTTAAGGGTGAAAAATTGGATTTTTACCTCAAAATTGAATGAACTAGAAAATGTGCTTCAGGGACCGGATGACCAAGGGGTCGATCGACTGGTCGACCAAGGCATGAACCGGTCGACCACCCCTTCAACCATTCGAACACGACAATTTCTTGGTTAAATTCGGTTCTGTCTCGTCTATTTTACTCGTTTTTCACCTATTTCGCACCCCTTCGCAAATTTCACACACAATTCACTCAAAATGATTTCTTTCTTGAAAATTCTATATTGTTGGACTTATATTATGAGTATACCATCCAAATTACTCAGCTTCTCCAATTAATTGGTGAGCTTAATTCCTTTTTTAATCTCAATTGGGTTGAAACCTTGAGAAAGTGCTTTTTATTTGATGGATTGATGTATTTGTTGTATCATTGTGATGTATATATTGAATGTTGATGAATTATGATTCTAGAATTACATTTGGTGATGAATTTTTGGGCTTGATTATATTTACAAGTGTTATATACATCTTCATTTTTATTTTACGCACGCCAAGTGTTCGACAAAATATTTCAATGAAAATTTCATCCTTACATGAATCTCTTGATTTCAAATTTCTTATATGTTTATAAAGATCATGTTTTATCAATCAAGTGAGCTTTTACAAACCCTCTTCTCAAAATGTCCCTTATTAGTTGGAATTTTAAGCCTTATGCTCAAAGCTCGATACTTCGATTAAAAATGTGCACTTTGATATGTTTGTATGATATTTTTATCGTGCTAATAGTATTTTTGATTATTCCAAAGATGGAGAACATGAAGTAAGCTCATAAGCTCAAAGAAGTTAGAAAAAGCTCGCGAAAAAAGCTATAAGATGTGGATGAAAAAGTCAAAAGCTGAGAATGAACCTTAGTCCAATGGATGCATAATGGACTTTTATTTGTGACTAATGATTTTTTTTTGACAGGGGGAGCTTCTAAGCACTTGATATTCAAGCTCAAAGTGTAAAAGCTGAGCTTTTAGCTTTTAGTTGTTTGCTTCTATACTTACTCTTTTGTGCATGTTGATGTTTGATACATGTTTTTATCTTAATTTTGATGATTTTATTTTTACACCAAAACAATGTTTTTAATTGTTGTCCAAATACTCCCAAATGATTTCAAATGGTTTCAATATTTTCCGGAGTATTTCTTCAAGTTTTATTTCAGATAAAATTGGACAACACTTTTAAACGATTTTATGTTTATTAGTTTTTACCTCTAAACAAGGTTCCTAAATGTTGTCTAAATACTCCCGATTGGTTTAAAATGTTTTTACTAAATTTTTGGAGTATTTCTTGAGTTTTATTTTCGACAAAAATCGGACAACATTTCTCGCCTCGAGGTCAACCGACGCCTATAGGGCAACCCGTACTGAAGAGTACGTTGAAACACTAAAATTGAACCTGAGTATATTAGAGCAGTCGACCGGCGACGGTCGCTGAGGCGTCGATCAAAACAGTCGACGGCCGCCAGTGCGGCGACCGGTACCTTCAAGTTCTTGGTTGAAACAGAAACTCCCATTCTTCATTTTCCTAAGGCTTGGACCGGTTGAACATAGGGGACCGGTCGAACCCTACGTCGACCGTCGCCCTATGTAAAAATGCTTTGTGTTATTTTTCAAACTTCTATTTCGTGCGGCCGGTCGCCTATGTTTTGATGAAAAAATCGACCGTTGACAAAGAGATATCTTTTCCTTAAAATGTGGGATTGATTTCTAACAACTATATTCTTGATTTTAATTGTATTTTTCTATAGATTTTCAATCCCCAAGAGGAGCCTATGCTTGATCAACCATCTCTTATAAATAGAGGAAGTTTTAGAGCAACCAATACAACAATTGAGATACAACACAACAAGATACACTTCAAGCAAACACTTGTTCTTCATTGTCATTATTCTTGTTGTAATTTTGCCTAGCTTATCACTTTCACATCCTTGAGGTCTAGGATATTCTTGATTACACTTTGCACTCATATTGTAATATGCATTATTGAGTTGTAATCTTTATTTTTGGTCATCATTCAACACAAGACATCCTTGTGAGTATTCTTGTGGTAAGAATACACTTGGGTGATCTAGGTGATAGGTGTATCAAGAGAGTGGTGCTCTTGAGGTGTTGAAGAATTTGGTATTCTTCAAGATTTGGTGATCTTCAAAGGTGCCGTTGAAGGAAGATTGTGGTAATCTTCAAAGGGAGATTGTGGTAATCTCAAAGGTGGTGTTGAAGAAGAGTGTGGTGCTCTTCAAGGTGTTGTTGTAAGTTGGTGTTGTATTAATTTTTGGTAAATTAATAAAATTCTTTTTCTTTTTGAAATCCATCCCGGATATACTGGGGTGGTAGAGGATTAGGCCCTAGGTGGGTTGAACCTCTATAAATCGACGCGTGTTGTTTACATTCCGCACATTTGTTATTATCTTTGAGCATTCGGTTCGAAAAAGAGGGCGAAATCGAAAAGATGGAGATAATCTATTCACCCCCCCTCTAGATTATCGTAGCCGCTTGGACTTACAAGTGGTATCAAAGCCAAACTCTTTGGCAAGCTCGTTTCACATCGCGAGTGAAGAGAAACGATCGTCGGCTACAAATGAAGCTCATCTTACCGGCACCTCCACCACCAAGCCACCACTATTTGATTCCAAAAATTATATATTTTGGAAAGAAAGAATGGAATGTTATTTACAAGGTTGCGGGTTCAATATTTGGAACGTCGTCATAAATGGAGAAATCATTCCAATGATAAACACACCACACACCTCCAAAGGCTTCAAAGAGCTCAATGATGAAGAGAAGAAAATCATCTCCTTAAACGGTAAAGCTCTCAATATTTTATATTGTTCATTTACTAATTTGGAATATGAACATATTGTAGGAATTCGATCGGCACATGAAGTATGGCAAAAATTAGAAGCCATCTATGGAGTATTTGCAAATGAAAGGAGTCAAACAAAAGCATCTACTTCTCAAAGGGATACAAGCTCAAATCTAAGGAACAAGCCTCTTATAACTCCTAACTATGAAGAAGTTGAATTTTGTTTTATGGGCATCGAAGAAGAAAACGAGGTATGTCTTAAACCCTCTACTTCTTATGATATTGTTATTCAAAATGATTATAGTGATTTGCAAAATGATTTTGATGATCTTCAAAATGAATTCCAAAATTTACTTGTTAAGTACAAAAATTTGAAAAAGGAATTCAATGTTTTGAAAAATGAAAAGGATAACTTATTTACTTCCTATGAATCACTATCATGTGCTCACACCACCACACTCGACAAGGTTAGAAACCTTGAGAAACAAAATAGTACTCTTGTTGAGGATATTAATTGCATGAAAAATGATCTATCTAAATCCAACTTGAGTACCGATGAAATTGTTGATTGTTGTGATAATTCGAAACTAGAACTTGATCATAAGCTTAATGATGTTAATCATATGGAAAAGAATCAAGTCTCTAAGCATATTGGTGATTATGCTCCTAAAGCTATTACTTGTTTTTATTGCGGTAAAAAAGGTCATACGGTAAATACTTGTCGGGCTAGAAATAGCTCTAATTATTGTTGGAGACCTAAAAGTCTCAAAGGACCCAAACACTTAAGGGTACCACAAAATAGTGTTTTATTAGGTACCAGGCGAAATAATAATCGGAGAAAATTCATAGCGCCAAGAAGACATCAAATGACCAATTCATTTGATCAAAGGAGAAAATATTTTCAACAAAGCAAATTTCCAAGAAGAGGATATAATCAAAAATGGGAAGAACACAATCCTTGGAAATGGCAAAGACATCATCAACAAGATGATTTTCAAAGAAGAAGAGACTATCTACAATGGGAAGAATAAAAATCTTGGAAATGGAGTAGTCAAAGAAGCCATCATCAACAAAGTGACTTCTCAAGGGGAAGATATCATCAACAATGGGAACGGCACAACCCATAGAAATGGCGTAATTGGTAACCCGTATCTCCTTAGTTAAATATGCATTTTATCTTGTTATTATGCATTCTTTTATTTGTGTCTTAATTGCAAAATAAGTTTTCAAGTATTTATTTTTTTAATTAAGGTCTTCAATATATATTTGTGCTTTTAAAATATTTTTGAAAAAGAAGACCTTATATGATGTTTTTTAAAACTCTTGTGCATTTTTGTAGACTAAAGTGTGTTATCATCTCTTATGAATTTTTTGACATGAGCTTACTTGCGATATCTCTTAGCCTACACTTTTATCATTATGATTTGTGCTATATTTGTTTAAAGAATTGTAGGTTATATTTCTCCTATTCATTGGCTATCGTCTATTAGAAATTCTTAAACCATCGAGGTATGTTCACTCGTATTATTTTTAGAACTCGATATTATGTTTATGCACATGTTTTTTTTATATTTCATTTCAACCCCTTAAGTGCCCCTAAATGATTTTGCAAATTTTTCTTAAAAGGGCACTACTTGTTAAATCTCCATTTTCTCGAATATATGTGTTCCCGAAACCCGTAGTTATTGGACTCGGTCCATAATTATCTTTTTGCAAAGTTTTAAAACTTTTGGGGTAAAAAATCGAATTTTGGAAAATTCTGAAGAATGAAAAATCGCCTTTGGGACCGAGGTCAAGCGGGGCCGACCGGTCGCCAAAGATGTCGGCCGGCCGCCCAGGGCAATTTTTCATGTCAAAAAGGCCGTTTTTCTTCATTTTCAAAAGAACCTCGAAATCGCTCCCAAAACCTTAAACAGAGAAAATCACCCCTTTTTTCATAAAATCTTCAATTCTTTATCAATCTTTACGATTCTTGTTGCTAATCCTCTTATTTTTGCAAGAATCTTACATATATGGATCCTCCAAGAAATTCCACCGGTCAAAATCCCACTTCCAAGAGAAGAAAGGGCAGAGAGGGTTCTTTGAGAAATCGGCAAGACGAAGCCGAACAAAGGGATATTCGAGCTGCCCAAAGGAACGTGGCTCAAGAACGTGATGACATTCAAAATCCCATACTCTCTCGGGCCCAAATTGTCGAGCTCCGCGGAACAATTTCGCTCAAAAATTGCCGTTGGGCAAAAAGTAAGAAATATTTTATTACTCAAGCTCCCAATTCTAATAAGGTTCTAGAATTCATCAATAAATATGCGGAATGGTACTATGAAGATTTGGGAATGGGTGGAAAATCGATTGCTCGGACTAAAATTTGTCGATTTAATTCATTTACAAATGAATATCCTACTATTAGAGGATTCTTTGAAGAGCAAGGGTGGATGTTTTTATGGGAGCATGCTTATGTTTTGTATGATGATGATATTATTCAACATTTTTATGCAAATATGTGGGTGCAATATGATGATGATAAGAAGCCTATTGCGGTAAATTCGTTTGTAAAGGGTCGACATTTTAGGTGGACTCCAAATGAAATTTGTCGGCTTTTACATGTTAGAGAAGGTGGTTGGGACTATTTCTCTTGTGCTATTTGGAATGATGAGATGTTGGGGGTGTCTATGAGAGAAGTTAAGACTTATTTGGGCGTATGGCCAAAATATTCTCTGTGGCGATGACTCTTGAGCATCTAATTATATCTCGTTATTGTCGCCAACTTGTATTTGTGGAAAAGCGGGTAAAATGCCTAGCAACATGGACTATTTCTTGACTTATAAGATTGCTAGAAGGAACCGCTTAATTTTGGCGCCATACTTATTCAATGTCTAATCGAGTCCATCACTCAAGGAAATAAGAAGTTTGTTATGGGCAATTGGATTTGTAAACTTCTTATACAATCGGGACTACCTTCGTCGGAGTGTAATTCGGAGGTATTTCAAAATGACTTTGACATTGATAACATTTCCCAAATGGTCACTATGCGCAAAAATATGGACATCCGACCAACTAAGATGGCTAGAGGAAGAGGTCAAGATTCCCTTGATCCAAACGACTTCTTTGATGATGCCGAGGCCGCGAGATTGGCGGAAGAAGGCGAACAGAGTAATCCGGAGGGTAATACCGGTGCTCAACCGCCTAGGAGGTACACCCAAGCCGAATTTGATGATTTAAGATCTTTTCATGAAGCTAGGTATGAGGCTTTGGAGCAAAAGACCTCGAAAATGCAAAAATCAATCGGCAAGTTGAAGAAATTCATCAAAGATTTTATTCCCGGAACTTGCTTCTCTTCGGACGAGGATTGATGTCCCCACCCCTTTACTATTCTAGCATTTTCTCTCTTATTCATGTTGTTTTGTATTTCTATGAACTATTTGTAAAACTCTTTCGTACTAATGAGATTTGCTTGTTTTCTTGAAAGGGTTAAAATAGCAAGTTGTTAATGGCTTGTGGATGATCATGATATTGATGGAGTATTTGATGGTAAAAATACTCTAGGTTGGCATTAGTTGATTGTTGGTATGATGTACTTGATGGTAAAAGTGCTTCTTTTAACTTTTGCATTAATGCATTTGACATGTCTTGATTATTTTGTTAAGGAGGATATTTTGGGACATTTGTAATGTCTAAAATGCATTGTTTGATGGCTCTTTGTTTTTTGCTTGATGGCATTTGTAATGCCTTGATCTTCTTTTTGGCTAAATTTATCTCAATTGGGTTGAACCCTTGAGAATTTCTTTGTTGAGCTTATTATTAGATATATGTTGAAAATTGCTTTTGGTGATGATATGAAAAACTTGGCTAAATTTCTTTTACAAGGGCTATATACACTTTTCTTCATATTTTGACGCCCGCCAAGTGTTCGATAAAATGCTTCAATGAAAGATTCATCATCTACATGATTCTCTTAGTTTCAAATGTCTCATATTATTATTGAGATCATGTTTTGGCAGATAAAACGAGCGCATGAACTCTTCATGTTTCATTTCTCCCATTTTCTTCAGTTTTTAAACCTAAGTTGCTCAACGGTTGATAAACCGACTCTTTTACGCACTTTGATATAATTGTATGATGTTTTTATCATCCTAACATTCTTTTTGATGATTCCAAAGGGGGAGAAACAGGAAAATGGCTCATTAGCTCAAAGAAGCTAATAAAAGCTCATTATAAAAGCTATAAGCTATGGCTCTTAAAAGCCATAAGTTGTATAATTTTTTAGTCCAATTGTTGCTTGATGGACTTATATACTTGTCTAATGATGTTTTGTTGATACGAGGAGCTTATAAGCTCTTGAACAAAATGTAAAAGCCAAGCTTTTAGCTTATGGATAATTGCTTTTACAAAATTCTTGATGTACTTGTTGACAGGGGGAGCTTGAGCTTTTTATTGAATATATTTACTCCCTTTCTTGGTTGCTTATGTATTTTGGAAATTTTGGTTGCTTCCAAACGGTTAGATGTTTTTTACCGGAAAATTGTTTTAAAATTGTCCTTCTTGTTTTTCTAAAAGTTGTTTTGGTTTGTAATCATCAAAAAGGGGGAGATTGTTTGATACATGTTTTTATCTTAATTTTGATGATTTTATTTTTACACTAAAACAATGTTTTTAATTGTAGTCCAAATACTCCCAAATGATTTCAAATGGTTTCAATATTTTCCGTATTTCTTCAAGTTTTATTTCGATAAAATTGGGCAACACTTTTAAATGATTTTATGTTTATTAGTTTTTACCTCTAAACAAGGTTCCTAAATGTTGTCTAAATACTCCCGATTGGTTTAAAATGTTTTTACTAAATTTTGGAGTATTTCTTGAGTTTTATTTTCGACAAAAATCGGACAACATTTCTGTCTTGAGTCAACCGGCCGCCTATAGGGCAACCCGCACAAGAGTACGTTGAAACACTAAAATTGAACCTGGAGTATATTAGAGCGAGGTCGGCCGTGCATCACGTCGGCGTCGATCGTCAGTCGACTGTCGCCCTGGGTGCGATCGGTACTGCAAGTTCTTGTTGAAACAAACTCCCGTTCTTCATTTTCCTAAGGCTTGACCGATTGAACATAGGGGACCGATCGAACCCTACGCCGACCGGGTCGCCCTATGTAAAAATGCTTTGTGTTATTTTTCAAACTTCTATTTACGTGCGACCGTCGCTTCTATGTTTTGATGAAAAAAATCGAGTTTGACAAACAGACATCTTTTCCTTAAAATGTGGGATTGATTTCTAACAACTATATTCTTGATTTTAATTGTATTTTTCAGAGATTTTAAATCCCCAAGAGGAGCCTATGCTTGATCAACCATCTCCTATAAATAGAGGAAGTTTTGGAGCAACCAATATAACAAGCGCTACGATAATCTAGAGGGGTGAATAGATTATCTCCATCTTTTCGATTATGCCCTCTTTTTCGAAACAAATACGCCAAGACAATAATAAAGGTGCGGAAGTAAACAACACGAGTCGATTTAAAGAGGTTCAACCCACCTAGGGCCTAATCCTCTACCACCCCAAAGATATCCGGGATGGATTTCAAAAAGAAAAGAATTTTATTAATTACCACAATTAATACAAATTCAATTTACAACACCTTGAAGAAAGCACCACACTCTTCTTCAACACCACCTTTGGAGATTACCACAATCTCCCTTTGAAGATTACCACAATCTTCCTTCAACGGCACCTTTGAAGATCACCACAATCTTCAATCTTGAAGATACCAAATTCTTCAACACCTCAATAAGAAGATCACCACAATCTTCTTGCACCTATCACCTAGATCATCCAAGTGTGTTTTACCACAAGAACACTCACAAGGATATCTTGTGTTTGAATGATAACCAAAGATCAAGATTACAACTCAATAATGAATATTACAATTTGAGTGCAAAGTGTAATCAAGAAATAAAGCCTAGACCTCAAGATGTGAAAGTGAAATACTTAGGCTATAAATACAACAAGAGTGTTGAATATGAAAGCTTGAAATTTGCGATTTCTTGTTGTGTATTTGCTTGTGTTGTTGTGTCTTGTGTTTTCAATTCATCCTCTATTTATAGGAAGCTTCACCAACATAGGCTCCCAACATAGGCTCCTCTATCTTCACTTTTGTCTAAAAAAAGAAGATCACAAGATGTAGAAATATTGTACAAAAAATCAAAAGCAAATCTTGCATCACAGATTAACGGTTGGAATTTTCTTTGTCAAAATAGCATAGGCGACGACGGTTGCCCTGTTGAAGATTTCGACCGTTTGAAAAAAATAGTGCGATCTAGGTAGGGGTTGCGGGGGTGCGACCGGTCGGAGGGGTTCGACCGGCCCGGTTTGCAACCTGGGTCGGCCCTCCCTGGACCGGTCCCCTCCCTCTTTTTCAAGACATGTAAGTTCTTACATTTCGTGTTTTCTTTCCTTCGTGTACGTCGACGCTTTGGGCGTCCGGTCGACCTCCAATTTGAAATGTTGTCCGATTTTAATCAAAAATAAACTTCAAGAAATACTCCAAAAAATTAGTAAAAACATTTTAAATCATTTGGGAGTATTTGGACAACATTTATAAACATAGTTTTGGTATAAAACCAATTTAAACAAAACCATCAAAAGTGTTATCCATTTTTATCGAATAATAAATACTAAGAAATACTCCAAAAATTAGAAAAATATTTTAAATCATTTAGGAGTATTTGGACAACATCTAAAAACATTGTTTTGGTATAAAAACTCATTTAAACAAAATCATCAAAATCTTGATAAAAACATTTATCTAACAAACTCCCCCTTTTTGATGATTACAAACCAAAACAATTTTAGAAGGTCGATTTTGAAAACAAAACAGTTTTCCGGTCTAAAACAAAAATCCATTACAAGCAAGATAAATCATAAGTACAAGCACACAAGGATAGGAGCAAAGATTTGTCAAAAACATTTTAGCACAAGCTCCCCCTATCAACATACATATAAGGAACAAGTATAAAAGCAACCAACTAGAAGCTAAAAGCTTAGCTTTTACAACTTAAGCTTGAGTTTCATGAGCTTTTAAGCTCCCCCTGTCACAAGACATCATTAGTCAAGCATAAAAGTCCATAATACATCACATGGACTAAGTATTGTTCACAGCTTATGGCTTTCAAGAGCCCTAGCTTATAGCTTTTCTTGCAAGCTTATTTTCGCTTCTTTGAGCGTATGAGCATTTTTCCTGTTTCTCCCCCTTTGGAATCATCAAAAAGAATGTTAGCACGATAAAAACATCATATATTCATATCAAAGTGCGCAAATTTATCGATTTATCGAGCTTTTTGAAAATTGAAGCTTAAATTCCAAATAAAAGGGAAAAATTGATCAATTGACTTGCAAAAGCTCATTTGATTGATAAAACATGATCTCTATAAACTTATAAGACTTTTCAAATCGAGAGAATCATGTAGGTGATGAATTTTTCATTGAAACATTTCGTCGAACACTTGGCATCGTCGAATAAAACTAGAAGAATATAACGCATTTGCGATTCGTTTAAGCCAAAAATTTTCATCACTAATTGCAATACAACATTATACATTCATCATCAATCATCATAAACAATATATTAATACAAGAATTTCAACAATATATCAAGATACAAGCACATTCTCAAGGGTTCAACCCAATTGAGATTAAAGGAGGAATTAAACTTACCAATCAATCGGAGAAGTCGAGTAATACGGATGATATACTCGTCTATAAACCCAAAATATAGAATATACAAGAAAGAAATTATTTTGGGTGAATTGTGTGTGAAATTTGCAAAGGGTTCGATTTTGGAAGAAAATAACCAAAATAACGAAATGAAGGACGAAGCATTTTATTCTTTGAAAATGGTCTGGCGGCGGTTGGGGTCATGGGCGACCGGTCGGCGGCATGGCGGCCGGTCGGCCTTGCCCATCAACTTGATGGTTCATCCTGTTTTCCAAAATCAAGTTTGAACCAAAAATCCGATTTTTCGCCCTAAGTTTTAAAAAAAAGCGTGCAAAATGCAAACGAAGACCTCATTCAATATACATTATGTTATAATCAAGCTCGAAATGAGGTAAAATACTCGGCGGTTAAAAATCGAGTTATCCTTGAGACGGAATTAAACACATCTCAAGTTTTTTTAAAACGCAATCCCTTAGAAAGTTTTTCGAATCTCAATTTGTTTAGTTCGATTATGACGAACTATATTTTGAATAATTTTCACCGGACTTGTTATCCCGAAAAATAAGAACGTTTTAAAGCTTTGGATAAACAAGTCATAAGAAGAAGTGCCTTACAAATATTTGAAAATTTCTTTTAACGACACTTTAATGAGATTCGTTGGGATAGTTTTTGAAGTCGAGCATATAGACATAAGGCATATGGAATGTCGGGTCTATAGGAATAATATAAGAAAACATACCTCGAATTTGTTTGTCAACCGACATGCCTTTCTCAAAATTTCTTCATTGGTAGCCATAGAGTTTGAGATGATTCTTCATTCTTCAATGCCTAACTCCTTCAAGAGTTCTTTTGAAATATAACCATCAACTTGGCATTGATTAACTTGAAGTCCAATGATGAAATTGAGCTCTCCCATCATGTGATACCATGTTCATCTCAAGTTCACCTACATCAACTTAGGAGAATCTCTTGCACAAAATATTCATTAGTAGCACCAAAAATATTCTCATAAATATGCACAAGCAAACAATCTTGCCCTTTTTCAAAAAAAAAGGAGAGTAGTATCAACTTTACCTTTTGTAAAATCATTTAGCTAAGTCTATCATATCATACATGGGGTACTTGTTTGAAACCATACAAGGCCTTTTACAAAGATCATTTGGCCTAGAAAATTTAAACCCCTACAGACTTCTACTTGAATAAAACCATTTAGAAAATTGGATTCAACATCCATTTGGTAAAGCTTGAAATTTTCTTAAAGCAAGAATGGGCAAGTAAAATGCAAATAGCTACAAAATGTGCTATGAGTGCAAATGTTACACCAAAATCAATTACCTTCTTCTTGAAAATACCTTCGAGCTACTAACCTCGTCTTAGTTCGACCAATGTTGCCTTGGTCATCGAGTTTGTTCCGGAATACCCTTTTTGTCTTCTTCATCACTATCATCATAGGGCATCCAATTGATCTAAGGTGTTCATAATAGAATATTTACATCCAAATATTTTGAGGTAACAATATTTGGAGTACTTCGTTCTCATCTACACAACTAAACAAACTCATTACCGGTATCGCTTATATAAGCAAGAAAAAGTAGCCCAAGTGTAAAAATATGCCTCAATCATCAATCACAAAATATCTTGCATAAGAGCATAGTAGAAATAGACACTATATAGACCATGAAGCAAGAAATACATACTATGCATTTAGAATATCATCAAAAGTCTAATAAATCATGCAAGTTCAAATAAACTTAAGAAAGCTATAAAAGGTCTCTTTTGAAATTAGAAAATCCGATATCATATAGTTGAGACCTCATTTAAAAAAGTATTTGAACAAGAGTTGACAAAGCAAATATGTGCAATCAAATATCAAATAGTGCCCTTCAAAAAATCTAAAAATCCTCTTAATGGCACTTGTATGAAATATTATGAAAAACAAGCACATAGGCATATGGCAATACATATATCGAGTTCTATAAGAATAAGAATAACACAAGTAAACGTGCCTCGATAATTTATGCCTTTCTTGACAAATAATGACGTAAATGGCCATTTGTGAAAATATGTAAATCCTACACAATTCTTAAAACAAATCTAGCACAAATCATAATGATAAAAGTGTAGACTAAGAGATATCACAAGTAAGCTCATGCCATAAAAAATTCATGAGAGATGATAACACATTTTAGTCTAAAAAATGCACAAGAGTTTTTAAAAACATCATATAAGGTCTTCTTTTTCAAAAATATTTTAAAAGCACAAATAAATATAGAAGACCTTAATTAAAAATAAATACTTGAAAACTCATTTGCAATTAAGACACAAATAAAAACATGCATAATAACAAAATAAAATGCATATTTAAATGGGAAGATATGGGTTACCAATTACGCCATTTCCATGGGTTGTGTCGTTCCCATTGTTGATGATATCTTCCCCTTTGAAAATCTTCATGTTGATGGTGGATTCTCCGATTACTCCATCTCCAAGGATTATATCCTTTCCTTTGTTGATAATATTTCCTTCTTGGAAATTCATTTTGGTGGTGTCTTCTTCTTTGATCAAATGAGATGGTCATTTGATGTCTTCTTGCGGTATGTATTTTCCTCGATTATTATTCCGCCGGGTACCTAATATGACATTGTTTTATGGTACCCTCAAGTATTTGGGTCCTTTTGAATTAGCTTTGAGACTTTTAGGTCTCCAATAATAATTAGAGCTATTTCTAGCCCGACATGTATTAACCGTGTGTGACCCGTTTTACCACAATAAAAACAAGTAGTAATTTTGGGAGCATAATGACCAACATGCATAGGGACTTGATTTCTTTCCACATGATTAACAACACTAGGCTTATGATCAAGTCCTTGTTTCAAATTATCACAACTATGAACATCAATAATATCGGTCATTTTATCGGTACTCAAGTTGGATTTTGATAAATCTTTTTTCATGCAATTAATATCCTTAACAAGAGTACTTATTTTCTTTTTCAAGGTTTCTAACCTTGTCAAGTGTGGTGGTGTGATCACATGAAAGTGATTCATAAGAGGAAAATAAATTATCCTTATCAATTTTTAAAATATTGAATTCCTTTTTCAAATTTTTGTATTTACCAAGTAAGCTTTGGAATTCATTTTTGAAGTTCATCAAAATCATTTTGCAAATCACTATAATCATTATCATAATAAGTGGAGGGTTTAGAACTTACCTCGTTTTCTTCTTGAAGCCCATAAGACATCGTTCGTTTTCATCGACGTCGGAAGTTGTGGACGCTCATCCCATGTTGGGTTTGTATCCATTTGAGAAGTAGATGCTTTTGAGTGGTTCCTTTCATTTGCATATACTTCTTCTAATTTTCTCCATACTTCATGAGCCGATTTAATTCCTACAAGATGATCATATTCCAAAATGGTAAGTGAACAATAAATAATATTAAGAGCTTTACCATTTAAGGAGATGCTTTTCTTCTCTTCATCATTGAGCTCTTTGAGGCCTTTGTGTAGTGTGTGTCCATCATTGGAATGGATTCCTCATTTATGACCGTGTTCCAAATATCAAACCCGCAACTTTGTATATAGCATTCCATTCTTTCTTTCCAAAATGTAAAATTTTTGGAATCGAATAGTGGTGGCTTGGTGGTGGAGGCGCCGGTAATGTAGACTTCATTCGTAGCCGATGATCGTTCCTCTTTACTCGCAATGTGGAACGAGCTTGCCAAAGAGTTTGGCTCTGATACCACTTGTAAGTCCAAGCGGCTACGATAATCTAGAGGGGGGGTGAATAGATTATCTCCATCTTTTCGATTATGCCCTCTTTTTCGAAACAAATACGCCAAGACAATAATAAAGGTGTGGGAAGTAAACAACACGAGTCGATTTAAAGAGGTTCAACCCACCTAGGGCCTAATCCTCTACCACCCCAGTATATCCGGGATGGATTTCAAAAAGAAAAAGAATTTTATTAATTACCACAATTAATACAAATTCAACTTACAACACCTTGAAGAGCACCACACTCTTCTTCAACACCACCTTTGGAGATTACCACAATCTCCCTTTGAAGATTACCCACATCTTCCTTCAACGGCACCTTTGAAGATCACCACAATCTTCAATCTTGAAGAATACCAAATTCTTCAACACCTCAATAAGAAGATCACCACAATCTTCTTGCACCTATCACCTAGATCATCCAAGTGTGTTCTTACCACAAGAACACTCACAAGGATATCTTGTGTTTGAATGATAACCAAAGATCAAGATTACAACTCAATAATGAATATTACAATTTGAGTGCAAAGTGTAATCAAGAAATAAAGCCTAGACCTCAAGATGTGAAAGTGAAATACTTAGGCTATAAATACAACAAAGTGTTGAATATGAAAGCTTGGGAATTTGCGATTTCTTGTTGTGTATTTGCTTGTGTTGTTGTGTCTTGTGTTTTCAATTCATCCTCTATTTATAGGAAGCTTCACCAACATAGGCTCCCAACATAGGCTCCTCTATCTTTACTTTTGTCTACAAAAAGAAGATCACAAGATGTAGAAATATTGTACAAAAATAAAAAGCAAATCTTGTTGTCATCACAGTTACAACGGTTGGAATTTTGCTTTGTCACAAAATAGCATAAAGGCGACCGGTTGCCCTGTTGAAGATTTCGACCGTTTGAAAAAATAGTGCGATCCGGTAGGGGTTGCGGGGGTGTGACGGTCGGAGGGTTCGGCCAAATCGCGCCCCGTGCGACCGGTCGGCCCTCCTGGACCGGTCCCCTCCCTCTTTTTCAAGACCTGTAAGTTTTGTTTTCGTGTTTTCTTTCCTTTCCGTAACGGGTCGACGCTTTGGGCGGCACTTCGACCTCAATTTGAAATGTTGTCCGATTTTAATCAAAAATAAACTTCAAGAAATACTCCAAAAATAAGTAAAAACATTATAAATCATTTGGGAGTATTTGGACAACATTTATAAACATAGTTTTGGTATAAAAACCAATTTAAACAAAACCATCAAAAGTGTTGTCCATTTTTATCGAATAATAAATACTAAGAAATACTCCAAAAATTAGAAAAAAATATTTTAAATCATTTAGGAGTATTTGGACAACATCTAAAAACATTGTTTTGGTATAAAAACTCATTTAAACAAAATCATCAAAATCTTGATAAAAACATTTATCTAACATATAACAATTGAGATACAACACAACAAGATACACTTCAAGCAAACACTTGTTCTTCATTGTCATTATTCTTGTTGTAATTTTGCCTAGCTTTTCACTTTCACATCCTTGAGGTCTAGGATATTCTTGATTACACTTTGCACTCATATTGTAATATTCATTATTGAGTTGTAATCTTGATTTTTGGTCATCATTCAACACAAGACATCCTTGTGAGTATTCTTGTGGTAAGAATACACTTGGGGTGATCTAGGTGATAGGTGTATCAAGAGTGTGGTGCTCTTGAGGTGTTGAAGAATTTGGTATTCTTCAAGATTGAAGATTGTGGTGATCTTCAAAGGTGCTTGTTGAAGGAAGATTGTGGTAATCTTCAAAGGGAGATTGTGGTAATCTCAAAGGTGGTGTTGAAGAAGAGTGTGGTGCTCTTCAAGGTGTTGTTGTAAGTTGGTGTTGTATTAATTTTTGGTAAATTAATAAAATTCTTTTTCTTTTTGAAATCCATCCCTGATATCTTTGGGGTGGTAGATGATTAGGCCCTAGGTGGGTTGAACCTCTATAAATCGGCGTGTGTTGTTTACATTCCGCACCTTTGTTATTATCTTTGAGCATTCGGTTCGAAAAAGAGGGCGAAATCGAAAAGATGAAGATAATCTATTCACCCCCTCTAGATTATCGTAGCGCTTGGACTTACGATTGATAGGAGGAGTTTTTACAAAATATTTTGAAAAATCTTTGCTCCCATCCTTATGAATCTTATGCATGAAAAGTGTCGCTCAAAATGGCAAGTTATTTTTGACTGGAAAAACATGTTTTGTTTTCAAAATCGAATCTGTTAAAATTGTTTTGGTTTGTAATCATCAAAAAGAGGGAGTTTGTTAGAAAAATATTTTTATTGGAATTTTGATGATTTTATTTAACTGAGTTTTTCACCAAAACAATGTTCTTAAATGTTGTCCAAATACTCCTAATCGATTTAAATTATTTTTACTAATTTTTCGTAGTATTTCTTGAAGTTGGATATGCTTTCATTTTGAAATTTTTCATTTTGTTAGAGAATAGTGAAAATAAATTATAGGAAATGAATTGAATTTTTTTGAGAGTATGATTGGATATGTAATGATGATAGTTGATGTGATGTTTTTTAGGGAGAATTGTGATTGGATATGAATTTTTGTGTGTTTGGATTTGATGGTTATAATTTAATATTGTAAAAACATCTATTGTTGATTCCAATGCACTTATAAGATTATGATTGTGCAACAACAATTTAGCCAATTCCAATATTGTTGTACCATTTAATAGCGCCCGTTTAGTCCAAAGATCATTTAGCCCGAAACTATGCTAGGGCCATTTCTGTTTAACATCTCTACCTAAAATAGATCAATTGAGGTTTGTGCTAATTACACAAAAAAAAAATTACCCGTGAAGACAATTTTAATTACCAAAAGCTCCTCATATTTGATTTCGCCTAAAATTGGGTCCAAACATCATGGGTCCGAGTCAAAATTGGGCCAAACTTGAATAACCCGCCAATTAAACGGGTTGGGTTCGGGTCAACCGTTATGACTCATTTAACCTATCTAACCCATTTATGAATTTAAAAGAAGACTAAGTAAATAACTAATTGTAATAAAAAACAAAAAACAATATATGCCTTTAAAACTTAAATGTTAAAACCTCATTAATTATGTATGTTGTTATTATTAAATGTGCATAAAAGTAATTTTATTAAACCGTTTAAACATGTTGGATCCAGGTTATGTTTGATAAATAGTTTTATCATGATTTTGATGATTTTATTTTTACTCCAAAACAATGTGTTTAAAGGTTGTCCAAATACTCCTAAATGATTTAAAATGGTTTTAATATTTTTGAATATCTCTTCAAGTTTATTTTCGACAAAATTGGACAACACTTTTAATGATTTTGTGTCAATGGGTTTTTACATCAAAACAATGTTTCTAAATGTTGTCCTAATACTCCGATCGGACTAAAATGTTTTTACTATTTTTTGAGTATTTCTTAAAGGTTATTTTCGTTAAAATATTAGACAACATTTATATCTCGTGTTCAACTTTGGATATCCGTGTCTGAAAAAGATTGCTTTTAAAATAGAAACGAGATGTTTTGGAAAATAATGGAGTCGACCGGTCATCAAAAAAGGACTGTACTGAAAGAGTTTCGAACTCTCTGTCTCGTAAAACGCTTGAGGGTGACCGGTCCACACTAGGGCTGACCGGTTGCACCCACGGCGACAGGTCGGACCCCCAGACCGATCCCCGTGTGATTTTTGATGTGTTCTTTTCAAACTCTATTTTCGTGCGACGGTCGCCTAATGTTTGATAAAAATTCTAACCGTTGTCAAATAGACATCTTTTCCCTAAATTATGGGGTTGATTTCTAACACTATAATCTTGATTTTAATTGCAATTTTTATGTAGAAATCAGTTCCCAAGAGGAGCCTATCAATGATCAATCATCTCCTATAAATAGAAGAAGATTTGAAGCACAACAAGAAGAGAGAATACTACAACACAACAAGATACACTCAAGCAAACATATTTGTTCTTCATTGTTATTATTCTTGTTGTAATAGCCTAAGGTCTTTCACTTTCACATCTTGAGGTCTAGGCTTATTTCTTGATTACACTTGCACTCAAATTGTATTATTCATTATCGAGTTGTAATCTTAAATTTGGGTTATCATTCAACACAAGATATCCTTGTGAGTGCTCTTGTGGTAAGAACACACTTGGATGATCTAGGTGATAGGTGCAAGAAGATTGTGGTGATCTTCTTATTGAGGTGTTGAAGAATTTGGTATTCTTCAAGGTTGAAGATTGTGCTAATCTTCACAAGGTGCCGTTGGAGATTGTGGTAATCTTCAAGAGAGATTGTGGTAATCTCAAAGGTGGTGTCGAAGAAGAGTGTGGTGCTCTTCAAGGTGATGTTGTAAGGTGTTGTATTAATTTTGGTAATTAATAAAATCTTTTTCTTTTTTGAAATCCATCCCTATATCTTTGGGGTGGTAGAGGATTAGGCCCTAGGTGGGTTGAACCTCTCTATAAATCGACGCGTGTTGTTTAATTCCCGCACTTTTATTATTATCTTGGCTTGTTTGATTCGAAAAAGAGGGCGTGTCGAGAAAATGGAGATAATCTATTCACCCCCTCTAGATTATCGTAGCCGCTTGGACTTACAAGTGGTATCGAGAGACAAACTCTTTGGCAAGCTCGTTCCACATCGCGAGTAAAGAGAAAACGATCATCGACTACGAATGAAGTCTACCTTACCGGCGCCTCCACCACCAAGCCACCACTATTTGATTCCAAAAATTTTACATTTTGGAAAGAAAGAATGGAATGCTATCTACAAGGTTGCGGTTCGATATTTGGAACACGGTGCGTCAATGGAGAATCTATTCCGATAAAAGATACACCACACACCTCCAAATGCCTCAAAGACCTCAATGATGAAGAGAAGAAGATCATCTCATTAAATGGTAAAGCTCTTAATATTTTGTATTGTTCACTTACCGTTTGAATATGATCATCTTGTAGGAATTAAATCGGCTCATGAAGTATGGAGAAAATTAGAAGAAGTATATGCAAATGAAAGGAGTCACTCAAAAGCATCTACTTCTCAAATGGATACAACATTACATCCAACAATATGGGATGAGCTTCCTACAACTTCCGAAGCGATTATGAAAACGAACGTTGTCTTATGGGTTTCAAGAAAACGAGGTAAGTTCTAAACCTCTACTTCTTATGACAATGAATTGCATAATGATTATAGTGATTTGCAAAATGATTATGATGAGCTTCAAAATGAATTCCGAGCTTGCTTGTTAAATACAAAAATTTGAAAAAGGAATTCAATATTTTGAAAAATGATAAGGATAGTTTATTTACTTCCTATGAATCACTATCATGTGCTCACACCACCACTCTTGATAAAGTTAGAAACCTTAAAAAGAAAATAGTACTCTTGTTGAGGATATTGATTGCATGTAAAAGGATTTATTAAAATCCAACTTGAGTCTGCAGATAAAATGACCAAGATTGTTGATGTTCATAATTGTGATAAAAGACTTGATAATAAGCCTAATATTGTCAATCATATGAAAAAGAATCAAGTCTCTATACATGATGGTCATTATGCTCCTAAAATTACTACTTGTTTTTATTGTGGTAAGAAGGGTCATACGGTTAATACTTGTCGGGCTAGAAATAGCTCCAATTATTATTGGAGACCTAAAAGTCTCAAAGCTAGTCCCAAAGGACCCGGACATTTGAGGGTACCACAAAACAATGTCATATTAAGTACCGGTGGAATAAAAATCAAGGAAAATTCATACCGCTAGAAGAAATCAAATGACCGTCTCATTTGATCAAAGGAGAAGACATCACCACAATGAATTTCAAGAGAAAGACATTATCAACAATGGGAAGGACATAATCCTTGGAGATGGAGCAATTGGAGAAGCTATCATCTACAAGATGATTTTCAAAGGGAAGATATCATCAACAATGGGAACGACACAACCCATGGAAATGGCGTAATTGGTAAACCGTATCTCCCTATTTAAATATGCATTTTAGTTTGTTAATTATGCATGTTTTTATTTGTGTCTTAATTATAATATGAGTTTTCCAATATTTTTAAAATTAAGGTCTTCAATATATATTTGCGTTTTTAAAATTCTTTGAAAAAGAAGACTTGCATGATGTTTTAAAACTCTTGTGCATTTGCTTTAACTATTGTGTTTTATAATCCCTTATGGATTTTTATGGCATAAGCATACTTGTGATATATCTTATTGTTTTTAGCTTACACTTGTATCATATTTGTTTTGTGTTATACTTGTTTAAGATATGTGTAGGATATATATTTCTTCATCCTCTTCAAGAGATGCTTAAACTATCGAGGTACGCTCATCAATGTATTCATATTATAAACTCGATATATTTTTGTCATATGCCTATGTGCTTGCTTTTTAAGATATTTCATAGTATTTCATACAAGTGCCATTTAGAGGTTTTTCAATTTTTGATAGGCACTATTCAATAAAGCTTATTTTATCCTAGACTTGTAAAGGATTATATTTGTTTTGATAAAACATTTGATCTTCGTCCTTATCTCAAAATTATGCATTTGATTGCTCATATTTATTCTTATCAAAACTATTGTTCAAATGCTTCTTTTAAATGAGGTCTCAACTATATGCTCTCGTTTCCAAATTTCAAAAGAAACCTTATATAGCCTTCTACAAGCTTATTTGACTTACATGTCTTATTGAACTCTTGGTGGTTTGTTTGAAAGCATAGTACGTGCTTTACTTGTTATGGTATCTCTATCATTCGATATTACTATGTTCTTGTGCAAAGATATCTTGTTGAGATTTTGCAGGATTGTTTTTGATATTTTGGAACAAGTTTGATGACCAAAGGAAGGTTAGTAGCTCAATAGTAATGTCAAGAAGAAGGTATTGATTTTGATGATACATTTGCACTCATAGCACATTTAGAAGTTTTTGCATTTTACTTACCCATTCTTGTTTTTAGAAAATTTCAAGTTTTACCAAATGAATGTTAAATCCAATTTTCTAAATGGTTTTATTCAAATATAAGTCTATGTAAAACAACCAGGGTTTAAAATTTTTCTAGGCCATATGATTTTTATAGAAGGCCTTGTATAGTTTAAAACAAGTACCCCGTGTACGGTATGATAGACTTAGCTAATTTCTTGCTAAATAGTCTTACAAAAGGTAAAGTTGAAACTATTTTTTTTAAGGGCAAGATTATTTACTTGTACAAATTTATGACATCATTTATGGTGCTACTAATGAAGTTTTGTACAAGATATTCTCTAAGTTGTTGCAAGGTAAATTCAAGATGATCATGATGGGGGAGCTCAATTTCTTCATTGGAATTCAAGTTCAACAATGCCAAGAAGGCGGTTATATTCCACACTCAAAGTATACAAAAGAATAAGTGAGGCATTGAAGAAGGAAGAATCATCTCAACCTCTATGGCTATCAATGTAAAGATTGACAAAGGTTGAGAAAGGCATGTTGATTGACAAATATATTCGAGGTATGTTCACTAACTTTTCTTTTTTCCCTTAGACTCGACATTTTCTATGCCTTATGTCTATATGCTCGACTTCAAAATTATCCTAACGAATCTCATTAAAGTGCCGTTATAAGAAAATTTTCAAATATTTGAAAGGTACTTCTTATTATGACTTGTTGTATCCAAAGTTTTAAAACGTTCTTATTTTTCGGGATAACAAGTCCGATATATATTATATGGATATTCGTATTCAAACTAAACATATTGAGATTTGATTTATTTTTCTAAGAGATAGCGTTTCTAAAACAAAAAATTGAGATGTGTTTAAATCCGTCTCAAGGATAATGTCAACTTTTAGGCGATTGCCTCTTATCTTGGTTTTCGAAAAAACAAAATTGTGTATCCTTATCAACGGAAGCGAATACATTTCCGCGGCCTTGTGTTGTACTCAACTACTTTGGATGAAACAAACCTTAGTTGATAACACGCCTGCTATAAATATTGCTCAAAATCTGGTTCATCATAACCGAACAAAACATATTGAGGTTCATCATCAATTTCTAAGGGATTGCATTTTCAAACGAAAAATCGAGATGTGTTTCGTTAGTCTCAAGATTAACTCATGAGATATTTCACAAAACCTTTAGGTCAGTCAAGTTTTGTGCGTCAATTCAAGCCCGTTTGGGCATAATGCATATCAAATTAGGTCTATGATTGCATTTTGTGCATTTTAAAACTTAAGGGTGAAAAATTGGATTTTTACCTCAAAATTCAATGCAACTAGAAAATGTGCTTCAGGGGACCGGATGACCAAGGGGGTCGATGGTCGATCAAGGCATGAACCGTCGACCACCCCCTTCAACCATTCGAACACGACAATTTCTTGGTTAAATTCGGTTCTGTCTCGTCTATTTTACTCGTTTTTCACCTATTTCGCACCCTTGCAAATTTCACACACAATTCACTCAAAATGATTTCTTTCTTGAAAATTCTATATTGTTGGACTTATATTATGAGTATACCATTCAAATTACTCAGCTTCTCCAATTAATTGGTGAGTTTAATTCCTTTTAATCTCAATTGGGTTGAAACCTTGAGAAAGTGCTTTTTATTTGATGGATTGATGTATTTGTCGTATCATTGTGATGTATATATTGAATGTTGATGAATTATGATTCCAGAATTACATTTGGTGATGCATTTTTGGGCTTGATTATATTTACAAGTGTTATATACATCTTCATTTTTATTTTACGCACGCTTGTGAGTGTTAAACAAAATATTTCAATGAAAATTTCATCCTTACACGAATCTCTTGATTTCAAATTTCTTATATGTTTATAAAGATCATGTTTTATCAATCAAGTGAGCTTTTACAAACCCTCTTCTCAAAATTTCCCTTATTAGTTGGAATTTTAAGCCTTATGCTCAAAGCTCGATACTTCGATTAAAAATGTGCACTTTGATATGTTTGTATGATATTTTTATCGTACTAATAGTATTTTTGATTATTCCAAAGATGGAGAACATGATGTAAGCTCATAAGCTCAAAGAAATTAGAAAAAGCTCGCGAAAAAAGCTATAAGATGTGGATGAAAAAGTCAAAAGCTGAGAATGAACCTTAGTCCAATGGATGCATAATGGACTTTTATTTGTGACTAATGATTTTTTTTTGACAGGGGGAGCTTCTAAGCACTTGATATTCAAGCTCAAAGTGTAAAAGCTGAGCTTTTAGCTTTTAGTTGTTTGCTTCTATACTTACTCTTTTGTGCATGTTGATAGGAGGAGTTTTTACAAAATATTTTGAAAAATCTTTGCTCCCATCCTTATTAATCTTATGCATGAAAAGTGTCTCTCAAAATGGCAAGTTATTTTTGACCAGGAAAAACATGTTTTGTTTTCAAAATCGAATCGTTAAAATTGTTTTGGTTTGTAATCATCAAAAAGAGGGAGTTTGTTAGAAAAATATTTTTATTGGAATTTTGATGATTTTATTTAAGCTGAGTTTTTAACCAAAACAATGGTTTTAAATGTTGTTCAAATACTCTAATCGATTTAAATTATTTTTACTAATTTTCCGTAGTATTTCTTGAAGTTGGATATGCTTTCATTTTGAAAATTTTCATTTTGTTAGAGAATAGTGAAAATAAATTATAGGGAAATGAATTGAATTTTTTTGAGAGTATGATTGGATATGTAATGATGATAGTTGATGTGATGTTTTTTAGGGAGAATTGTGATTGGATATAATTTTTTTGTGTTTGGAGTTGATGGTTATAATTTAATATTGTAAAAACATCTATCGTTGATTCCAATGCACTTATAAGATTATGATTGTGCAACAACAATTTAACCAATTCCAATATTGTTGTACCATTTAATAGCGCCCGTTTAGTCCGAAGATCATTTAGCCCGAAACTGCTAGGGCGGCTCGTTTAACATCTCTACTTAAAATAGATCAATTGAGGTTTGTGCTAATTACACAAAAACATTACCCGTGAAGCCAAAATTTTAATTATCAAAAGCTCCCCTCATATTTGATTTAAAATCTAAAATTGGGTCCAAGCATCATGGGTCCGGGTCAAAATTGGTCAAACTTGAATAACCCGCCAATTAAACGAGGTTGGGTTGGGTCAACCGTTATGACTCATTTAACTCATCTAATCCATTTATGAATTTAAAAGAAAACTAAGTAAATAACTAATTGTAATAAAAACCAAAAAAATAATATATGTCTTTAAAACTTAAATGCTAAAACCTCGGTAATTATATATGTTGTTATTATTAAATGTGCATAAAAGTAATTTTATTAAACCGTTTAAACATGTTGGATCCAGGTTACCCGTAAAATAAAAGTGTCAGTCCGAATTCAAGATTATGGTGCGAATAATTAAATGAGCTTGGTGCGGATTGGCTTATTTTGACTCCACGAACCCACGAACCCAAACCCGTGAACCTGGACTAAACCTAAATTGACACCCGTTAATGCACGAAAATTCATATTATCATAATTAATTATAAAATATTTGCCTAATTTATTTAATCACCATTGCACATCTATTGAACAAGTAATTAATGCGATGCATAGAAAATGTGCTTAGCTTAAACAAAGAGAACCAAATTAAAAAACTTAAATAACTTGGTAAAAAACATAAATAAAAAAAAGATGAAAATGACAATGAATTGAAAAGACGAAATGACATGTGGAGTTGTAATAGTAAATTACTGGTGAAGAAGTAGAGGGTTGAAGCAGTGAAATTTAGTGAAAATTCCTAACAATCTCATTTCCATTCACGTGCTCACAAGTTTTTATGCTCACTAGTGAAAATTTTCGTTTCGCCCATATCCAATCGCGACTAAGAATATAAGGTTGTGCTTGCTTGTGAAAATTTTTCCAAATTTTTCATTTTGGAGTGAAAATTTTAGAATGTGTGTGGTTGTTTCAGAAAAAATGAAAAATTTAAAAAAAAAAATCTCACTTCCTTCCAAAATCAATTCATTTTTCTCTTTATCTTTCACATTTTTAATACCAAATTATACTATTTATTTCTCTCTCCTCTTCCTATTTATATAAAGAATTCCGATAATTTCTTTAATTTATCACTTATTTTATTATCTTTCTCTTATTCTTGTTAACAAAAGGCATAAAATGAGATCCATATTGCTTATTTTTGGATTAATTTTTTATTTTTGTTCAATTTTCTTACATTATATTTTACACTATTATTTTCACAAAATTTTTCACAAACAATCAACATCTCTAAAAGATTCGTTATCACATCAACATAATCATCATTTTTTTTTCTATACGTCCAACTTTCGCTTTTTAAAAAATTTCACTACTATTCTCTTAGAAAATGAAAATGAATGGAATGAAAATATAACCAATCACAACCTAAAATATGGTTGGTTGAAAGAAATGTGAGTTAATAGTCAAAAAGAGAATGACAAGTGAGAGAGTCGAAATAGTGCATTCCAATGAAAAAATCAATCATTTTGGTTTCCATTCACATTTTCTAATTTTTCCCTCTTTTTTTGTCGAACGATAGCATTTCATTAATACGGGAAAAACTCATCATGAGAGATTACAACGACGCATAGCCAACGGGCTACAATACCAACATGACTAATTCACTAGCCAAATGGGGAATTGGTCAACCCAATCAAATTCGGTTTCCATCAAACGCAAAGTCTAGCAAGCTATTACATTTAATAATGCAATTGGAATCTTGCACCAAAAAAAACTACATGATCAAAAAGAAAACATAAAAGGAAGATGTCTTGGCTATTTTCGCACCTTCACCAACAAAAGGAAGTCGTTTGTTGAGGTTGCTGTAATATCCTTGTCATCTACCATTACATTATCTTTGATAGCACCAACATTGAAGCCGCACAAAGAGCAAGACGAATACCAATTAAGGTCGCTTCAATGGATTTCCAATGAGATCCCTAGAAGATGCCCAAGCTTTTAGAACCATGCCTTGCTCATCCACGAACCACCCTCCAAATGCGGTTCCGGTTCTGATCATTAACAACACGATAACCAAAAGATGAAACCTACTTTGTTAATTCATTTGCCACAAGTTCGATACTTGATCACATGAGGGTCCTTAGGTTGCTTAATCAGCTCACTGTTGGAGGTAGCCAAGGATTTAAACTCTTGCCATTCATGAAGGGCATACCTAACAATGTCCCTTTCATTCCAAGCACATTGATTGAAAACCTACAAGTTCCTTGTCTTCCACACTCCCCACAGCAAAAAAACTGAAACTGCAGCCTATCTTGTAAACAGACACCTCTAAGGTTTGCACATCATGTCTCCCACCACCATGTCAGTTTGAAATCAGGGTGGCTAGTATTGTTCCAACACACAAGTGATAATTTCGAGATTGTCTTCACACGGTCACAAAGGAAGAAGAGGTGTTCCATCGTTTCTTCAAATTCCCCACACATAGGACAACGAGGTCCATCAAAGATACCCCTTTGAGACAAAGGGGGCGGTTGGCAAACAATTGTGGAGGACTTTCCACAAGAAGTGCTTCATTTTATTTTTGACCTCTAGCTTCCAACAACTTTTCCAAAAAACAAGCAGAAATGCAGACATCCGCTTGGTTCAGGTCTATCCATATCATTTTGTTTAGCTTTTAGCGATGCTATAAAACTTACTTGATTGAAAAAATTCCCTTGCTATCCCAATGCCACACCCATTTGTCATAACCTCCCTCTTGATTGATAGGAACCTGCAAAATATTAGAAACATCATTTGCCTGAGAAAAACTTGGTTAAGCACATTAACATCCTGTACTCTTCCCATCGAGTCATAAGATCTTCACCCAAGTAAGCTCACAATTAGCGGGCTTAATACAACAAGGTTTAAAAGAGACAGTTTGAGGGATCCAAGGGGAATCCCGATTCTCACGACTTTTCCATTGCCTACTTGTTGTCTAAGACCAAACTTGAGCTTTTTTGGATTTTAGCCACTTTTCCACAACCAAGAGTCCCCACTCTTGGGTTCACATTCCAACCCTTTTTTCCCAAAATACTTAGCCCTAAGCACCTTACTAATGAGGAGATTGGGTTGAGAGATCAATCTCCACAATTGTTTAGAAATCAAAGCTTCTTAAAAAGCACCGGATCTTGAAATCCTAAACCCCCTCGGCTTTTGGTAGAGTCATTTTGTCCCAAGCCACCCACGAAATATTTTTCCCCGCTATCATAAACACCTCACCAGAATTTAGAAGAAATACTACAAATTTCCTTCGGATGTGAACAGGAAGTTTGAAGCATGACATCACATAATTAGGCATGGCATTAATAACGACTTTTAAGAGGACCTCCTTTCCAAAGACTAGAAAGAAACATGTTCCTCCAACTATTCACTCTATTATGCACACAATCAATCACAAATTGGAAGATTTGTTTCTTAGACCTCCCAATCACCATTGGTAGGCCTAGATATCTAGATTGTTGACACTCAATAATTCCATTTAACAATGCACAAATGTCCGTCTTAACCCCTCCCTCAACATTCCTACTGAATAAGATAGCAGATTTCTCCAAATTAACTTGTTGACCGGAAGCCTTACAGAATCTATCTAAAATGGTTCTAACACTCAAGGCTTGAAAGGGTGAAGCTTCACAAAACAGAATAGAGTCATCTGCAAAAAAGAGGTGAGTTAGAATTGGTCCCCCTCTACTGATTTGAATTCCACGAAATAAATGACAGAGTTGGGCTTGTTTTATATAATTAGAAAGCACCTCAGATAGTAATATAAAAAGATAGGGGGAGAGGGGATCCCCTTGCCTAATACCTCTAGATGGAACACAATACCCTAGCACCTGACCATTGATATTGAAGGAAAAAGAAGAGGAATTAATACAATTAAAGATCCAATTCACAAACACACAATCAAAACCCATTTTAGTAAGCACTGAAGCTAGGAACCTCCATTGCACTCTATCATAAGCCTTTGACATGTCCAGTTTAAGAGCCATAAATGCCTTTTGACCTTTTCTAATGCTTTTCAAATGATGTATGCATTCATGTGTCAAAACAACATTATCAATGATTTGTCTACCAGGAATGAAAGCAGATTGGTTCACACTCACACAATGATGCAGAACAGGTTTCATCCTGTTAACAATGATTTTGGAGATCACTTTATAAATCACCCCACATAGACTGATAGGCCATAATGTGCGATGGAAGTTGGATTTTTAATTTTAGGAATAAAAGTGATAATAGTGTGATTAGTGCTACGAAGCATTTTACCACAACCAAAAAAAAATCTTTCACCACAATGCACAATTTAATAAAGATAAAATGCCAACAATGTTGGAAAAAAAGAGGGCTCATACCATCCGGACCGGGAGCTTTGTTGGGGCCGAGGTAAAAGGGCCTTTTTGATTTCTCCCTCCTCCATTTGGCATGTAAGAATGCGATTCATTGAGGCTGAAATGGATTGAGAATCCCCTCAAGTATAAATGGATCAAATCGGATTAGAGGACTCAAACAGTGATAGTAATCTTCCACCTCTTTTTCAATTTCATCATTCGTAGAGCGAGATAGTGCCATTATTTACGACAAGGTTTTCAATACAACTTCCTTTTATTCTTTGGGTTTCGTACACGCATGAAAAATTTGGAGTTCTTGTCCCCTCTTTCAACAATTAAATTCTAGCTTTTTGGCTCCAATACCCTTCTTCTTCCTTATAAGCCCGGTCAAGCACGATTCTCAATTTTTCCCACTCATTCCGATTATCGAACAATCATTCTTCTTAATTTGAAGAGTCTGTCTTTACACTTCGAATAACCTTATTTGAGTTTGTTCTTCTCTCCTTGCTCCAATTAATAAGAGCCAATCTGCATCTCCCAATTTTCTGTTGCACTTGGTAAAGGAGGTTCCCTTTAATGTCGAATTCCAAGCATTCTCCATCACCATATCAAAACCTTGCCAATGAAACCATCTTTATCGAAAAAGAATCTTTTTCCCAATTTTTCTAGGGGTTTAGTCTCAAGCAAGAGTAAGTAATGATCCGACGCTTGTTTCTCCATATGTTGAACTCTAGCATCCGGGAATATAATGGTCTTACATTGCTTGTCCTCAATCCCCATATCCTGGTCTTGACTCTCCGCCTCATTAATTACACTAGCAGATTGACTAAAATCATCACATGGTTTAACATTATCTTTGTTGCCAATGCATGTTCTCCTCTCTCTCGATCCCGATACTACGGTATATGGCCATCTCATTAGGGGAAACAGAATCGTTATGACCATCCTCTAGATTGATTTTGTCCTTGCCCAACTTGTAGTCTCCTAGCGGTAAATTATCCTCACTGCTGGTACCCTTTTGTTTAACTTGTTCCTGGTGTTTGGAAGAGTATTGTCGAAACCGATTGTAACCTACCATGGGAATTCCAACATCAATAGCACGAAGCCAATCCCCATATTGCCCATCCCTAAAGCGATTGTTTTCCAAATCCTCCTTCCTCTTGTGGCATCCCCTCTCCAAATGACCAATAACTCCACAAAAAAGCGAGAATGTTTGAAGATTTTCGTATTTGAAGCCACCCAATACAATTCTTCTCCTAATGTAATCTTCGCCCCTCACATTAAGGGTTCCTCAAGGTTAACCTCCACAGGATCTTAATGTGTTTGCCTTTAATACTCCCAGAATCGGTATTGTAATATCAACCATTTTTCCAAATTTTTTCCAATTTTTCTACCCGTATCGATCAAAGCCGGTGGAAGGGAATATTCCACAATTGGATCCAAAGTTCAACTTTCTTAAACACCTCTTGGTTCACCAATAAATCCTCGGTCCATTCTTTTAGAATCAAGTCTCGACTATCAAAACTCCATGTCTTACCTTTGAGCACCTTGGTTTTATCTTCCCGATTCAAAAAGACAATTGAAACAAATTGTACCCAATTTCACATTGAAAAAGTCTCTTTGGTTTGCGGATGTTACTCATAGTATTTTTAAAGCCTGTGAAATTCATTTTTTTTTATCCAAAAATTTTACCAATAAGACTTTTCGGCATTCATTTCTCCTACGATAATATCACCACTTCCAACCCGTATCTCCTTGTTTTTGGTTTTAGATAATGAAAAAGAATTGATCTATTAGTGATATCTCGATCCATTTGTACCGGAAGACCTCAACCCTTAGATCAATAACTCGGTGCCTCGGATATTAACACCGGAAAGAGGAAAAAAAAACAAGGAAAGGGGGTGGGGGAACACGTGTGAGGCAAAGGGTGGGAAGAGAAAAGTAAAAACAACCAAGTTCAAAGAAACAAACAAAAATCACAAGAATGGGGTCAACAATGGTAGGTGGGAAAGAAATGACAAAGAGAGCGAATCGAGAAAATCTAGTAGACGCAGAAGCGGCTAAGAGAGCTAGCATACAATAGCGGCAAAAAGAGTGGTGTCGGGTTTCGCATGAAAGCATAGGGAAGGTTAGCACCAAAGCGAAAGACCTCTTTTTGAGGAAAGGAGAGCAAGAGCAATAGATGAATTAGTGAAGGAAGTATGGTATCAAAGGGTGCTTATCCCGCTAATCGTAGGTCTTGGTAAGTAAATCGACAGAACTAAGGCTTGGAAATGAACAAAAAGTTGTAGAAGGAAAGCAAGGAAAGGAAAGTATAATGGAAGAAGCTTAAAAAGATAGGTCTTGCTCTTATTAGTGCCGTAGCGGTGTTCCCCTTTAGGTGATCTCGATCATCACTCTACGATGATATTGAATAACAAAAACCTTATTGAAAATCTCGTATATAGAGATGTCTTCTAAGAGATGTCTTAACGCCCAACAACTACCATGCCTTTCAAAAGGGTTCTGTTCATGTGCTCTGCCACACCGTTCTCTGGGTTGAGAATATCATAAAAATAAAAGGAGTGCGCGGGAGATAGCTATGAATTTCTATTAATTGAGTTTTCCTTCGTCTTGAAGGCCTTTTCCTAGCCACTAAAACTGTGTAAAGTAGTCCCCAATCAATCCATTCATGTGAAGGTCGGGGCTTCATAAGTAATGGAATATGGCGCAGCGAAAGATGAACCGTTATGGAGATTAGGAGAGACTAAGACTTTGATCTATCGGGTCCCAATCATGATATTGAAGGATGGGACCTTTTCTCTACCTAACACGGATGTCCCCTGAAATAGGGGATTGGTAGATCGGAAAGCTCGGGCAGAGTAGGACATTCCATACCCATACAAAGATTTCTGATCTGCTAGTTGGTGGTCCTCCTCTTTCTATTAGTAAGGTTGTCAAAGGGCTTTCCTTCTCTTATGTTAATAGGTGACTATAGGGGCTTAGGTAAAAAAAAAGAATTTTTCTATTGCGGAATAAAAAAGAAAATCCTTAAATCTTCGGAGAGCCGGCTTCAAGCATATAGTGCCTTTCCCAAGCGCGCAAGGAGAGAGACTTTTGCTTACAATCCATATAAAGGTTTGTCTGATTTTCTTATAATATAATAGGTACATTCATATGCATGTAATAGTAAAGGGGATGCTTGCTTATTTGACTTCCGCCATTCGGCATTGGTTGACTTTCTTTTGTTAGGAATCGATCCGATTGATTCTCCGGTCTTGGTGGGTTAGGTTAGTACGGGAATTATATTCTGTTTGAAAAGAACTTTGAGTGGAAAGAGAAAAGAAAGAAAGTCAAAGGACAAAGGAGGGGAAGTTCAGGAAGTGACAGACAACGAGTCTGTCCCTTTCTTTAGTTTCGAGTTCATTCAGGAATGAAAGGTTGGCGCAATAAGGTAATCGATTGGGGAATGGACTATGGGTCTTGTCCTGTCATCCTGTTTATTCACCATCTGTTAATGAATTACTTCCCTAGCTAGATCTTCCTTCCATTCCCGTTAATATGTTTACTTTAGAAAAGAGTTCCCCCTTTCTATTTAAAGTCTCTTTCCTTGCTTGCTTGGAATGTGCATAGGCATATTCCTCAAAAAGAAAGGCTCTTTCGTAAGTTCTAGGGGCGGGATGCACTAATAATCTACGTCCAACTATTTCTTCATACCGCCAATCCCGTCTCAAGAAGGGAGTTAGAGAGAAGGAGTTTGTTCGTACTCTTCCATAGAGTCCGAGATATTCCTCGATCTCCGTCTTACCGCCTCGGATCTCCAATGGTAGGACAGGTAGTTTACTACTTTTTTCTTCCCTTTCTCTGCCCTTGAATCCTCTCATTGCTCAAGTCAAGACCGGCAAGTGGGTAGTAAGGTCTTTCAAAGCGTGGATTGAATAAGGCATGTCATCGGTTTCTGTTTCATTTAAAAGGCTTCTTCAGCTCCCTACTACGGCTTCGCTCTTTCTCGGCGGCGATAGTATGCTCTATCTTGTTACAAGAATTCCCCTCCCCTGTCGATATAACATCTTTTCCCCGAAAAAACTCTATTCATTAATAGATCCTATCCCGATTACGGTCCATTTTCGTGTTCATCCCTGTAGTAATCGGATGAATTGAGTTGTAGACCACTTGAAGCATACACACATAAAAAGCATAAAAGAAAACACAAAAGATGCATCCTGACATTTAAACATTACAAGTACACAAAGGCATGTATTAATGGACCACCATGGAAGTTCATCTAGCTCAGCAAGAATGCACGAGGAGAAAGGAGGCGAAAGGAAACAAAAAGAAAAACAAAAAAAAGAAAACTAGTGGTGCGATTGGATATACTTTCATTTTAAAAATTTTTATTTTGCTAGAGAATAGTAGTGAAAAAAATTTGGGAGAAAAAAGATGAATTTTGAGAGAGTGATTGGATGTGAAATGAAAAAGTAATGATGAAAGTTGATTGGATGTGAAAATAGTAAAATAATGATTGGATGTGACTGGTAGTTAGAAATGTGTGAGTGAATGAATAGTTAAATTTGTGGGATAATGTGTAATAATGATGAGTTTTTGTGAAAAAATGTGTAGATGTGATTGGTGAAAGAAAAAGTGAGAAAAAGTGAAAGTGAGATAATAGTATATTTTCAAAATTTTCATAAACAATCGCATGTTTGGTGGGAAAAATTCTCGAGAGAGCGAAAATGGATTTTCGCCCACATCCAATCGCACCTAGGGTTCTCTCTCTGAGAGAAAAATTTCCACTTCACAAAGGAAGACTCACTAATTTTTCCCTCTTCGTAAACAAAAAAATTCTGAAATTTTCCTTAAGCAGCTGGCTCGAGATTTCAGTTTATCAAGTGCACGCACTCAGTGAAGGTTAAAAACCTCCATTTGGCACTTCTTAGTTACTTCCATCTTAAACCTTATTTAAATTAAACAACAAATTAAAATTTATGTGGCACTCAAAACTGGCCCAACTGGACTTTTCTAGTTCAAATTCCTGCTTTATAATCATTCTGCATGTAGAAGAGGGCCTTAAGTTCTTTAATTAGGTACTTTTAACTTTGTAAAGTATTGGATTGATCTAATGAGTTAATTAAGCTGATAAATATAGGTTAGAATCGGGTGAATCATATCTGTAGAAATGGTCCTCCATTAAGTGTTTGATAATTTATTTTGAGTGAATTTATATTTTTACTTTAATTCTTTGGTAATCATATATCATTTGCTTTTATAACTAGTTAGCAGAAAGTATTTCCTACACATGAGTGACCTTATGCAATTAATAGCAAGACATTTTTACTAAATTTTGATCTCTTCTTGCTCTGAGACTTCATTTTCATATCCTCATCTCATCCAGCGTATGATCCACGAGTCTGGTTTTTAACTGAGTTAGGTACCTTGTTTACATAAGCAAAAGATTAGTCAAACCATTCTCGTTTTGTGCAACTACATCACTACATCAGAATATGCACGTATAAAATGCATATTGTACAATGACATTAAGAGATTTAATCCTAAGTAACTTCAATGCACGAATATCATTTTGTATTGACATCAGAAATATGATTTTTCTTGTAATTGTTATAGCCATGTCATAAATATGTTTCTTTATCATTTTAAATAAGGGATAATTATAATAAGTACCCTTGAAGTTTGACCTCATTACAAAAAAATCCAGCTAACTTTCGAAATTACGAAAAGTACCCCTCAGGTTTGATTGAGTGTTAAAATTAACGGGTAACTGTAATATTTTTATACATATGAAGGGGAATTTTGAATGTTTTTCTTATGAAGGGGTAAATATTAAACAAAATAAAACTTCAGGGGTATTTTTGTAATTTTGAAAGTTAGCTGGGTTTTTTTGTAATTAGGTCAAACCTCAAGGGTACTTTTTGTAATTAACCCTTTTAAATAATAACGGTTGCATCTGCAAGCAATGTGAAACAATTTTTCTATTTTTTTTTCTCTGAGCTATCTCTTTCCAAGTGTCTCCTCCATCTCATATTTTGTCAAAATTTAAATAGTAAGATAGAGACATCGTGGGATATAACCTACGTATACGTCAAGTTATTCGCTTTACTACTTTATAATTGTTTCTTGTTTTCAAAAAGTTTAATAATGTTGTGGCAGTAATCCCTCAAGATTCTCCTCCCTTTTATTGATTTTATTTGGAGGTCACGTTTTAATCTCTCCCACAGTACTTTTCAATTTAATAAATTAGCTGGCCTGGTGGGTTTCACGCCAACTGTCAAATCTCCTAGTCATACACAGGTCTATTTAACATGAATTTATCGAAGACATAACAATCAAAAAGCTAAACATAAGAAGAACCGTTGTCCAAACTTAGCCTACAAAAAAAAAAAAAAAAAAAAAAAATGGATGAAATGAATGAATTGCAATCTTTCATATTTCCAGCTGTTATATCTGTATTCTTGTTATGGGTCATTAAAAAATGGTTGTTTAAACCAGCTGGAAATAAAAACATACCCCCTTCACCACCAAAGCTGCCAATACTAGGAAATCTCCATCAATTGGGCTCATTGCCTCACCGGAATCTCCACTCCTTGGCCCAAAAACATGGCCCACTAATGCTTCTTCACTTTGGCAGTGTCCCTGTGCTTATTGTATCATCGGCAGATGCAGCCTGCGAAATTATGAGAAATCATGATATAACTTTCGCAGACAGGCCAAAATACAAGGCTTACAAGAAACTTCTTTACAACTATAAAAATGTATCAGTTGCCCCTTATGGAGAATACTGGAGGCAGGTGAAGAGCATTTTTGTTCTCCAGCTGCTCAGTAACAAAAGGGTTCAATCTTTCAGTTCCATCAGGAAGAAGAAACTGCCCTTTTCGTGAAAAGGATACAAGAATCTTCTTCATCAGGTCCAGTGAATTTAACTCAGATGTTTTCTGAGTTCACCAACGATGGAATTTGTAGATCAGCTTTTGGCAGGAAGTACTGCGAGACAGAAAATGGCAAGAAATTTTTGATGTTGATGACAGAATTCATGGACCTGTTGGGGACTATAAGTATTGGGGATTTCATTCCGTGGCTTAATTGGATTACTCGCGTTAATGGTTTTGATAGGAGAGTTGATAAGGTTGCCAAAGGACTGGATGATTTCCTAGAGGGTGTGATTCAACAACACATGGAAATTCCAAAGAATCATGAAGAAAATTTTCTTGATATTTTACTTCAGTTTCAGACTGAAAGCACTTGTGGTGTTTCGATTGACAGAGACAGCATCAAAGCCTTAATTTTGGTAAGTGCTTAATTAACGTATCTAATCCATTCTCCGAACATTTTTTTCATTAAGCTTTGTCTGCCTAATTTAGCATACAAAAGACCTAGACCGACATCAACCCGTCTCGGCTTAAACTCATACACACCCCAACATATACCCCTGTCTAGCAGGTAAACCCTTCAGAAGGTAGCTACTAGCTAGTATGACTAAAGGAGAGTAAGAGGTGATTTCCAATGAACAAACACTAGTGCTGGAGCTTATACATTAGTTACATCTTATTAAACTCATTACCAAACTCACAACCGTCTTACTCGCCTCTCACCCATTACCATGTATTTTTGTACATGTTACCATTGCCACCCTTAGTTATTATTATTGTTGGAATTGGTCTTTGATAAATGGGGTGTTGACCCGATTTTGACCAATTAATTAAGTGGTTTCCATTTGTGAAAAATGAAATTAAATTATTTGTAAAAATACTACTAAGAGAGTAGATGAGAATAGCATTTGGAATTTCTCAAACCGATTCCGGTGAATGAGAAATTAATGCTTTAGAAGTTAACCACTTAATACAAATAAATGGTATGGAAAATGGAAAATGTGGGGAGGAGAGATGTTCCATCCCACATAGGAAAAAAAGGCAAAGTTGCACACTTAATAAATCCCAAGTTGGACATATGGGTTTGGGCCATGGGCACCCAAGTTTTTAGGGAGAGGACCTACATGCTTGTGGGTTTGGTCAAAGTCAAGACACGCCGTGCCCTTGCCACTGCCCTGGCCCCGTGTCGCGGGCTTTGGCTTGGCTTCAAGGCCCTTATTCTTTTTGGACCAAAAACCTTTAAAAATTAAATATTTAATTAATTTTTATAATTTATTAAATAGATTTAATTAATTTTCGTAATTAATTAAAAGAGTTCAATCGGGAAAATGTTTCGGCCACAAGACGCACAGAGAGCACGGCCGTCTTGCGGTCGGGTCGTGCTACCTGCCGAGAGTCTGCGCCTACACGCCCGTGCGTCTGGGTCGTGTTAGGTGCCTAAGGTCTGAGCACGCACGCACGTCTTGTCTTCAGCCGTGCTCTCTCTCAGCAGTGCGTCTGTTCTGAAAATGTGCCTTTTCGAGCCTACGGCACGCGATTTTCCGTATGGGCATTTCGTTACTATATTAATGAAGCCCCTACTTGATGAAATAACACACGAAATTAATCAGATAACATAAAAACGATCACTGCATTTTGCATATTGTTTTTTCCCTCCTTCAAAAGCTTGAAAGTCAAGAACAACTTGATGTTCGCTGTTGTTCCGGTTTCTTTGTCTTTCTTGGCCGAATCGTGTGAAGTTGTTGTATCTTAGAGGCGAGCTTGAACAAGTAAAGACTAGTATACGGGCGTTTTTGTCTTGCGGAGACAGAATCGAATTCTGGCCTCGACTTAAACCATACACTATCACAACTATTTTCTGAAAACAGAAACCTATCACCATAATTTACCCAACAATGGCAAGACGAAAATACTTCCTCTTTGTTTCTATTGAAGACGATGGCATCCAGTTCAATCTCGTTCACACCCATGGCTGCTGCTCCCGCTCACGCGAAAAGCCGCCCAAGTTTTCCTCTGGTGCCGACTTCAAACGTTGGCAACGAGAAGATGTTGTTCTACCTCACTACTTTGGGGTTGGCTCGTTTCCTAAAGGATCGACCCCCATCTGCTGCGATTGAAGAAGACGAAGTTGACAACAATCGGAGAATCGCCGTGGATGCTTGGCATAACAACGATTTTCTATGTCGCAACTCACGCTTGAACGGGCTAGACGACACTCTCTACAATGTCTATAGCACGTTGACGCGTCCAAGGAATCAGGCGACTGGAGAAGAAATATAAGACGGAAGATGCCGCACAAAGAAATTTGTTGTCGGCAAATTCCAGAGTACAAGATGGTTGACACCAAGACGGTGATCGCCAAGTTCAGAGATTCAAATCATCCTTCACGACTTAGTGTCCGAAGGATGCTTTTGAATGAATCCTTTCAAGTGGCCGCAATTATCGAAAAATTATCGCCATTGTGGAAGGATTTCAAAACTACCTCAAGCACAAGCGCAAAGAGATGGGGCTTGAGGATCTCGATTGTTCAAGCCGCATTGAAGAAGACAACCGGAATCGATGTTAAAACCAAGAATCGGAATGGAGGCTAAGGCCAATCTTTTTGAGTCGAGCACTAGCAAGAAACGTAAGCACTCCGGGAAGGAGAAAGGCAAGGCCAAAAGTTCAAGGGGAATTGCTACAATTGTGGCAAACCGAACCACATGGCGAAGGATTGCCGACACCCAAAGAAGGGCAATCAAGGTGGCAACCAACAAGCCAATGTGACGGAGGACAAGTCGATTCCAATAGACTTGTCGGAGCTCGATCTCTCCGCCGTTGTGTTTGAAGTCAATATGGTGGATAACCCAAGGGAGTGGTGGATAGATACCGGGGCTATTCCTACACTCCGATAAATGGAAGAAAGTTGTTTATGGGGAACTCCTCGACTTCCAACATCGTTGGGCTTGGAAAGGTGGTGCTCAAGATGACTTCCTCGGAAGGAGCTTACGCTTGTAGATGTGCTTTGCATGTCCCAGGACATCCGCAAGAACTTGGTTTCCTGGTCCGTTGCTTAGCAAGGCCGCTTTAGGCTAGTGTTTGAGTCCGACAAGTTTGTAATGACCAAGAATGGTTAGTTTTTATGTAAAGGTTACCTTGATAAGGGCACATCAAAATGTCTCAGAATGTCTGTTTTTTCACCAAGAGGCGAAGAATAAAAACGTTACTTTGTTTACTTGTTGGAATGTTCTAATTTATGGCATGATAGATTAGACGCGTAAACTTCAACACAATTAAAAGGTTAGTGAATCTAGAATTAATACCTACGTTTAAAACCGATTCACAAGACAAATGCGAAATTTGTGTTGAAGCAAAATCGCCAAGGCACCGTTTCATTCGAGAACGAGAAGTACCAAACCACTCGAGTTAATTCATACAGATGTGTGTGACTTAAAACTTGTACAAACTCGAGGTGGGAAAAAGTACTTCATAACGTTTATAGACGATTGCACAAGATACTTTTGTTATGTATATCTTTTGAAAAGCAAAGATGAAGCTTTAGTAGCTTTTAAAACTTATAAGAATGAAGTTGAGAATCACTTAATTTGAAAATTAAGATGATTCAAGTGATAGAGGCGAGAGTATGTTGCTCCGTTTGAAGAATTTTGCTCGGAAACGGGTATAATTCATCAAACGACTGCACCTTACTCACCTCAATCAAATGGTGTTGCAGAACGCAAGAATCGTACTCTTAAGGAGATGATGAATGCGATGTTGTTAAGTTCTGGCTTACCCCAAAACTTGTGGGGGGAAGCCATACTTTTTGCGAACTACATTCTTAATAAGATCCCACACAAAGGTAAAAATGAAACTCCATATGAGTTATGGAAGGGACGTAAACCGTCATACAAATACCTTAAAGTGTGGGGGTGTTTGGCTAAAGTCGAAGTACCTAAGCCAAAACAAGTAAGAATCGGTCCAAAGACGATCGATTGTGCTTTCATTGGATATGCTAACAATAGTAGTGTATATCGCTTTTTAGTGCACAAGTCAGCTATTCCTGATATAAATGAAGGTATGATCATTGAATCAAGGAATGATGTATTCTTCGAGAATATCTTTCCGAACAAAGAACGGAAAGAAGAAAGTTCGAGTAAACGGACTTATGAAACTGCAAGGTTACCTCAAAGTGATGATGAAGAGGAACTAAGACGCATTAAAAGGACAAAAGTAGCTAAGTCTTTTGGTCCCGATTTTCTAACTTATATGTTAGAAAACAAACCCCGAACTATTCAAGAAGCATTGTCTAGTCTAGAAGCTCCTCTCCTCGGAAAGAAGCTATCAATAATGAGATAGATTTCATCATGCAAAATCACACTGGGAGTTGGTTGATCTCCCACCGGTTGCAAGCCTTTGGGATGCAAGTGGATCCTTAAAAGGAAGTATAAAGCGAGATGGATCTATTGACAAGTATAAAGCCCGATTGGTAGCTAAAGTTTTAGACAAAAGGAGGGATATGACTTCTTGACACATATTCTCCTATCACGAGGATTACGTCCATTCGTGTTCTCATTGCTATTGCGACTTTGCATAACCTCGAGATACATCGATGGATGTTAAGACCGCTTCTTCTTGAATGGGGAACTTGAAGAGGAGATTTATATGGAACAACCCGAGGGGTACATTGCACCCGATCAAGAGCGAAAGGTGTGTAAACTTGTTAAGTCACTTTATGGACTAAAACAAGCACTGTAAGCAATGGCACGAAAAGTTTGACTTCGACTATGAAGTCAAACGGTTTCAAGATCAACGTCATAGTATGCCTTTATGTAGATGATATGTTGATTATGGGAAGTAGTCATGATTTAATCATGAAGACTAAGAACATGTTAAAGAAGAACTTTGACATGAAAGATATGGGATTATCGATGTTATATTAGGGATTAAAATCTCTAGAACTTCGATGGAATTGTCTTGTCATAGTCCCATTATGTCGAGAGCATACTCGGAAGATTTAATGCTTTTGACAAATACTCCCTAAGCTAAGACACTGTAGATCTAAGTCTACACTTGGCCAAGAATAGGCGAACTGTTTCTCACCGAATATGCAAGGGTAATTGGCAACATGTGTACTTAACAAACCGTACACGCCCGTGGCATTGCATATTCAGTGAGTAAACTAAGTAGGTTCACAAGTAACCCAAGTAAGGATCACCGAAAGCCGTGAAAAGGGTACTTAGATATTTAAAGTATACCATGAACTATGGAATACTTTATACAAGATATCCAACAAAGATAGAAGGATCTTGTGATGCCAATCGGATATTAGACACAAAAGACTCCAAGTCCACAAGTGGATTTGTTTTCACAATAGGTGGAGGAGCGGTGTCGTGGAAGTCTTCTAAGCGGGGCGTGCATAGCTCGATCCACTATGGAATCCAAGTTCATTGCTTTGGATAAAGTTGGAGAAGAAGCGAGAATGGCTTAGAAACTTCTTAGAGGATATTCCTTGTTGGAATAAGCCCGTGTCTCATTGTTTTGATACACTTTGTGATAGTCAATCAAAGAATCGGGAAGGCACAAAGCAAAGATGTATAATGGTAAGTCTGACATATACGACGGAGACACAATACCATTAGACAGTTTGATTTCGAATGGGGTTATTTCGGTTGACTACGTAAAGTCAAAGGAAAACCTTGCGGATCCGCTTACAAAAGGCATAAATCGAGATCACCGTATAAACTGTTAAGGAAATGGGTTTAAAATCCACAACTTAAAGAATGTTCATAGCGGTAACCCAACCTTGTGAATTGGAGATCCCAAGACCTTGGTTCAATGGGACAACTAAGTTATGAATGTTCAATTTAAAACACTTGAAAATGTGTTAACTCATTCTCGATACATCCAAGTGTATTTAAACCTCACGAATGTGGTGAGGTTAAGTTTAAGACTTTTAATGATTCCTATATCTTTAGAAAGGTGGAGTATTGCGGATACTCTTCAATAGGAGATCACCTATATAAGTGAGAAGTAATGGCCGCTTTCAAATGGAACACTTATGAATCTAAGATATGGTCCAGTAAAATGGACACAACGTGAGAACAACAAGTGTTAGAGTTGTTATTGTGTAAGTACTATTGTCTTGGTTTACACAAACGGCCGAATAGTTCAAGACATCGCGTCACTAAGCCCTAGTAAATCTGATAGTATTTTACTAAGGAAGGTTCAAAGCCACAAGCTACCTATCCTGATGCAATAACGATTCGCGAGACTTTCAAGCGAATCACATACATGCATGCATTAATTTCATTCATGTGGGGATTGTTGGAATTGGTCTTTGAAAAATGGGGTGTTGACCCGATTTTGACCAATTAATTAAGTCGGTTCCATTTGTGAAAAATGGAATTAAATTATTTGTAAAAATTCTACTAAGAGAGTAGATGAGAATAAGATTTGGAATTTCTCAAACCGATTCCGGTGAATGAGAAATTAATGCTAGAAGTTAGCCACTTAATACAAATAAATGGTATGGAAAATGGAAAATGTGGGGGAGAGATGCTCCATCCCACATAGGAAAAAAGAGGTAAAGTTGCACACTTTATTTATCCTAAGTTGGACAAATGGGTTTGGGCCTTGGGGCACCCAAGTTTTTAAGAGAGAGGACTTACATGCTTGTGGGTTTGGTCAAAGCACACACGCTTGCTATGACGCGCCGCCGCCGCCGCTGGCCGGCCCGGTCCGGTCCGGGTCGTGGTCGTGGGCCTGGGCTTCAAGGCCCTTATTCTTTTTGGACCAAAAATCTTTAAAAATTAAATATTTAATTATTTTTTGTAATTAATTAAATAGATTTAATTAATTTTCGTAATTAATTAAAAAAGAGTTCAATCGGGAAAATATTTCGCCCGCGCACAAGACGGGCAGAGCACGGCCCGTGCGGTCGGGTCGTGCTACTACTGCCGAGAGTCTGCGCTCTACACGCACGGCAAGCGCGCCGCAAGTGCCTGGGCTGGTCATGCTTGGAGTGCCGAAGGTCCGAGCCTCGCACGCACGCCGCGCACGCCCGTGCGTCTGGTCGTGCTCTCTCAGCAGTGCGTGCTGTTCAAATAAAAATGTGCCTTTTTCGAGCCTACACGACGCGATTTTCCGTGACGGGCATTTCGTTGCCTATATTAATGGAGCCCCCATCGATGAAATAACCAAGGTTGCGAATCGCTAGCGCCAAGGCAAGAATCGGCGCGCTAGCGCTAGGCGCCAGCGGGCGCCAGGGCGCCAGATCGGCGCCAGAAAAGCCCAAGTTTTTCTTATTTTTTTATTTTTTTTGTATTTTGGCCGATTTTTCCCGATTTTTGGCCGATTTATTCCGCCTGCACCGCCTTTGAACCGATTTTTTCCCGATTTTTTCCGATTTTTTGCCGCTGGCGCCCGCCTAGGGCCGCTAGCCCGCTTTAGGCGGCGCCAGCCGATTTTTGCCCCAGACGATTTTTTTTTTTTTGGCGATTTTCTAAAATCGGGTCGGCTAGGGGCGCTAGCGCTTAGTCGGCCTGGCGGCCGCCAGCGATTTTTACAACATTGAAATAACACACGAAATTATTCGATAACATAAAAACGATCACGCATTTTGCATATTGTTTTTCCTCCTTCAAAAGCTTGAAAGTCAAAAACAACTTGTCGTTATTCGTTATTCCGATTTTTGTCTTCCGCTAACCTAATCGTGAAGTCGTTGTATCTTAGAGGCGAGCGCCGAACCGTAAGCACTAGTATACGGGGCGTTTTTCCTTGCAGAGACAATCGACCGCCTCGACTTAAACCATACACTATCACAGCCATTTTATGAAAACAGAAACCTATCACCATAATTTACCCAACAATTATAAGATCATTTCTCCATGTATTTTCTCCTCAAACTTCATAAGAACTCAACCATATAGGTAAGGGTGGCGCTATTGACACCCCTTTTTTGATGAGTACACCCACCTTCTAAGTACACCATCCCCCACTTTTTTAAATATGGCACAATTGTTAAATACACCCCCAATTTTTTCCAATTTTACCCTTGCACTTATTTTTCCTCCCAAATACACTCAAATAATAAACCCAAGGCGCGACGGCGACATCAAGAAATTCCACCAATCTTTTTGTTTCGCAACGAAAAAGATGTAATATCTTTGATTACACATTTTTTAATTTATTTTAATTTTGAATTTAATACTTTACTTTAATTTCGCACTTATAATTGGATTAGTTTAGGTAATTGTTAGGTATAAGTGTTGGGTAACTGTATTTGTTTGAATTCTAGAGTTACATAATTTTTTTTTTTCTAGTTTTTGTCCGAGTTTGGGGAAGAAGACAATGAATGGCACGATGGGTGGCACGATGGTATACTCGATCGTTACCATAAGGCACGATCGAAAAGTAACTACGATCGTGCCATCATGCCAAGTGGCACGATCGAAAAATAATTACGACCGTGCCATCGTGCCACTTGGCACGATGACATGAGAAAAGTTTTAACTGCACTGCGATGGTGTCAAGTATCGCACTTTTGTTATTCAACAGTAAATTTTCAGTCAGAAAATAGAAAAATAACACACTTTTAAGTGGCAAATTAAGGATATACTTATATTATTCGACAAAATTAATTTTTGTCGTCCATATTTGCAACAATGTGAGTGTCTGAAAATCTAAGGTTTACAAAAAAAAAACAATTCAGCTTTTTACAACAATGTGGGTGAGTGTGAGGAACATAAAGTGTATTAGAACTTATTTATTTAAGTAAGGGTATTATAGTCTTTTAAACTAATGACATTTTTGAAATTATATGAATAGGCTGACTTAATAATTTTGAGGATGTCAATAGAGCTACCCTATGAGTAATCTTGTGCAAGATAAAAAGATCAATAATCTACATATATATAGTGTTTTTTTAGAATAAAACTACTCTAGTCCAAATTAAAAGCTAAGTTCTTTTGCATGAATTATCATATACACCTAAAGAAAACAAACCCTGCTGGCATTCGATTTACTATTAACTTTTAATGTCCAAGATAATATTGTAAAATATTTCAAACCTTCCTTTCATGTTTCAATCCATTCTTCAGGATGTGTTTTGCGGCTGGGACTGATACCACGTCCACAGTTCTGGAATGGGTGATGACAGAACTATTACGACACCCTAAAGTGATGGAAAAACTTCAAAACGAAGTAAGAGAAATTGTCAAAGACAAACATGATATTACAAATGTTGACATTGAAAAAATGCATTACTTGAAAGCCGTGATCAAGGAAACTCTTCGTTATCACCCACCAATCCCTTATTAGTACCTAGAGTAGCACGGGCAGATGTGAATATAAAAGGTTACAATGTTTTAGCAGGAACATTGGTGATGACTAATGCCTTGGCCATAAGCAGGGACCCTATATCTTGGGAAGAACCAGAAAAGTTTCTGCCAGAAAGGTTCTTAAACTCTTCGATAGACTATAAGGGCCTGGATTTTGAGTTGATTCCATTCGGGTCTGGGAGAAGAGGATGTCCTGGGATTACATTTTCTATTGCTACAATTGAGCTTGTGTTAGTAAATCTTATGCATAAATTTAACTGGGAATTGCCTGATGGAGCACAAGCAAAAGATTTGGACATGAGTGAAACCCTTGGAGTTACTGTCCATAGAGTTCTTCCTCTTATTGCAGTTGCCACTCAGGAAACTAATTTGGCACTCTTATCAAAGTTTTTGAATTTCAAATTATTCCACGAAATGTTTTTATATAGATATTTATCGAATTTCTACGATTTTTGTTGTTACAATTATTTTGTACGACAAAAATTGTTGTTGTAGCACTTTAGCATTTCATGATTTCAGAATTGATCAAGAAATAAATTATTGCTATTGGTGTGAAAATAACTATGTGTTGCTAAAAGTTTTAAAATCAATTGGAAGTCTTATTCGTATATAATGCATAATTGCAATTGTTTGAACACAAGTGGACACTATTATTAGCAAGTAACAAAGTGAAGGAGTAATTATCTATATCTATATATATCTATATCTATATCTATATCTATTTTGATCGGACAAAAGTATTCCTTTAACATAGCTAATTTTATGGGTAATGAAGTAATTTGATATTTATTTAGTTTTGTTTAGTTGCAAGACAAGTGACCTTTTATATTCCAATTTTTCTTATATTTTCTTCAATTGTAACTTTTAGTGTATCTTAAATTTTAAAATAATACCAGTTTTATATTAAACTACATTTCGAAAACTTTTCCAACGATATGTTATAAGCATATATAGGAGGCTTCGTATAATAGACTTTTAACGGTTTAAAGTTGAGTGTTATGCAAAGTTGTATATTTATAATTATTTTTGTATTTTAAAATAATTAAAATATATTTATAATAATTTTAGAGGAAAATAAAATATGAAATTACAATGGAAACAAAAAGAAAAAAATAAACATTCTAATCATAGAAGTTTTAATTAAATAAAAGAGGGCAAAATACATGATCCACGAATTTCTTTTATGGTTGCAATGCAAATACTATTGAACTATCAAATCTATCTCTAAATTTTTAATGAATGTAACATTTAACATTTATCTTTAATTTAGACTCAAATATATATCTAATAATTTTGAGGATGTTTTTAATAAGATATCGAATCATTATTATAATAAATTTAAATAAAAATATATTTAAAATAATATAACAATCTCACGCTCAAATAAAAAATCAAGAAATAAACTAAACCTTGATGATGGAATATATCTAAACTCATCATGAGTTAAAATTATAATTTTTAATATGGAGGTATAACAAAGAGCATATAAAATAAGAGAAGTATTTGTTTTGTTTGAAATGTATTCATGTGCATTCTTTTATTTTTTATGGTCTGAAAAATAGGAGGAAAGTACAAAAAAAAATGACAAAGAAAAAGATGAAGAAAGACCGAACAAATTTGTTACAAATAAATAAATATTCTTTCAAAGCAAGTATATTAAAATAATATAAAAATCTCCTACTTAAAAAAAAAAAAAAGTAAGCTAAACCTGGATGATAATATTTTCTAACGTAACGAGATAAATTTTTAATATTTAATGTGGAGGTATAAGAAAGAGTAATATCTTTTTTTTCATTTTAGTTGTTTTCTTGTGCATTTTGTTTTTCATCGCCTAAAATATAAATGGACGAACATACAAAAGAAATTAACAAAGAACAAGAAGATGAAAGATGGAGCATTTTCTTTGCGATAAAACAAATGTCCTTTTAGACTCAAATATGGATAGCAATATAACTTTTACAAAATAATATTTATATCTCACATCATAAACTTTGGTTTTGAAGTTATTATTCTTTATTAAGATATATATGATTTCAATTTACATTATCATTGAAAATGTATGATTTAATGACAAAAAATTAGAATGATATAAAATAGCAATTAAAAGAAAAATTAAGTGTGATAGAGCTAAAATTGATATATATTTCCTATTAACAAAATTTGAAGAAAATTTTTCGAAGTCATTCAATGCATATTAATTTGATTGCGAGTTAAAAATTACCCTCCTAAAAGATTATAAAAATTTAAAATCAATACGATACTTATGATAAATTCATGAACCAAATAAATATATTTAAAAACTTTCTTTATCAATATCTAAATATATATACTACACGTATACTATGTTTTTCTATATATTATCTATACTTATATTAAAGCGTGAATTGATTGGATGGTTTCTTGAAACCTTTTGTGACACCCTACACTTAATTAACTCAAACTTTTAAGACGGTTAATTCTATTATTATGTTCTAGTATTTTATATCAATTAATTTGTTATATCTATTGAGTTAGGATAATTTTTAAATATTTATTTAACTTTACGATTTTTTAACTAGGATAAGAGTTTCATTTCATTATTGGATTAATTTATTATTATATTAAATTCTATTTGTTTGAATTAGAATTTTAATAATTTGTTAATTTAACTTAGCGAACAATTTAGTCTAATATTTTTCTACTATTTTAATAAATACAATTTATAGTTGAAATTAGGTTGCAAAATTTATTATAATATTCATAAGCTACTTGATTTCCTTTCAAACAAAAAAATCCCAAGCTTTTTGTAAGTCCAAATGGCTACGATAATCTGAGGGTAAATAGATTATGCCGATTTATTGCAAATCACACTCTTTTTCGAATGATCAAGCAAAGACAAGAATATAAATGCGGAAATTAAACAACACACGTTGATTTAAAGAGCTTCACCCCACCTAAGGACTACGTGTTCTACCACCCCAAAGATATCCCTGGATGGGTTTGAAAAAGAAAAAGAACTTTATTAACAATTACCACAATTGTTACAACACCACCTTTGAAGATTACCACAATCTTCTTACAACACCTTCAAGGAGATTACCACAATCTTCCTTCAACACCTATGAAGAGTACCACACTCTTCAACACCTAAGATCACCCAGTGTGTTCTTACCATAAGAACACTAACAAGGATGTCTTGTTTTGGATGATAGAAAAATTCAAGATTACAACTCAATAAATGAAGTATACAAACTTTGAGTGCTAGTGTAATCAAGAATAAAAAGCCTAGACCTCAAGATTGTGCAAGTGCAAGAACTTAAGCTATTACAACAAGAATGTAAAATTGAAAGCTTTGGGAATTTTACTGATTTCTTGTTGTATTGTTTGCTTGTGCGTTGTGTCTTGTGTCTTTAAAATCATCTTCTATTTATAGGAGAGTCTTCAAAAACATAGGCTCCTCCTTCTTCACTTTTGTCTACAAAAGAAGATCACAAGATGTATAAATAATGTACAAAATTGATAAAGTAAATCTTGTTGTAATGGATGTTTAACGGTTGGAATCTGCTTTGTAAAAAAATAACATAAGCGACCAGCCGCTATATTGAAATTTCGAACGTTATAAAGTAGATCGTGATATGCATATATCGATATAGGGAGGGTGACCGGTCCGTGGGGTCCGACTGGTCAAATCCCTCCTGGACCGGTCCCCCTTCCTATATTTTCAAAGTCGAGAGTCTGTTTTTTTAACTCATTTCAGTGCCTGTAATTAGACCTCTTGTTCGACCGATCGACCTCCCGAGTTTTTCAAACTTCTCGTTTCTGTTTCAAAAATCATTTTCGATACGAGATGCCCTATAGAAGCGACCTAGGTTGGCCTCAAAAAGTGTTGTCCAATTTTTTGTCAAAAATAAACTTCAAAAATACTCCGTAAATTAGTAAAAATATTTTAAACCATTTGGAAGTATTTGGACAACATTTAAAAACATTGTTTTGGTGTAAAAATTCATTTAAACAAAATCATCAAAATCTTGATAAAAATATTTTTCTAACAAACTCTCCCTTTTTGATGATTACAAACCAAAACAATTTTTAGGAGATCGATTTTAAAACAAAACACATTTTTTCGGTCTAAAACATCAATCCATTACAAGCAACATTTATCATAAGTAAAAACACAAGGATAGGAGCAAAGATTTTACAAAAACAATTTATATAAGCTCCCCCTATCAACATGCATAACAAAAATAAGTAGAAGCAAATAACTACAAGCTAATAGCTTTAGCTTTTATAATATAAGCTTGAATTTCATGAGCTTAGAAGCTCCCCCTGTCAAAGAGACATCAGTAGACAAGCATAAAAGTCCATAATACACCAAATGGACTAAGTGTCATTCACAGCTTTTGGCTTTTAAGAGCCATAGCTTATAGCTTTTTTGCAAGCTTATTTCCACTTTTTTGAGCGTATGAGCGTTTTTCATGTTTCTCCCCTTTGGAATCATCAAAAAGAATGTTAGCACGATAAAAACATCATATAATCATATCAAAGTGCGCAATTTAATCGATTTATCGAGCGTTTTGAACATTGAAGCTTAAATTCCAAAAGCTAAGGAAAAGTTGATCATTTGACTTGCAAAAGCTCATTTGAATGATAAAAACATGATCTCTATAAACTTATAAGACTTTTGAGATCGAGAGAATCATGTAGGTGATGATTTTTCATAGAAACATTTTATCGAACACTTGGCGTGCGTCGAATAAAACAAGAGATATAAAACACCTTTGTAATTCAATTAAGCCAAAAATTTTCATCACCAAATGCAATATTACAACATTCATCCATCAACAATCATCATATACATCATACAAATATACGAATTTCATCAAAATATCAAGATACAAGCACTTTCTTAAGGGTTCAACCCAATTGAGATTAAAAAGAAGAATTATTACCATTTAATCGGAGAAGTCAAATAATAATGATGAAATATAAGTTGCATAAACTCAAAAATATAGAATTTATAAGTAAGAAATCATTCTCTCATGAATTGTGTGTGAAATTTGCAAAGGGGTTCGATTTTGGAAAAGAAAGACCAAAATGACGATTTGAAGGATGTAAACATTATATTTCTGAAAACCATGAGGGCGACCGGTCGACGTGTAGGGTGACCGGTCCCTGCACATGGTCGACCGGTCGACCTCTCCGTTGACCGGTGCCTGAACACCGTTCAGTTTCTGTCCGAATTTTGCACCAAAAATCTGATTTTTCACCCCTATATCACGCCCCAGACGGGACGCGACGACGATCAACCGCTAAACAGAAATAAACCCAACAATGATCAGACAAACAATACAACAATCCCAAGTGAAACAAGAGTCTAAAGTAGCGGAAATAAAATAAACATAAGTACGAATGACAACTTAAAGTCTAACAAGATCCAAATACATCCGACATAATAACCTGAATAAGTTTACGGGCCAAAACTAAAACGCAAAGTACACAATATCCAAATGTCAAAGGGTCCTACGCCTCAAATTACGATCAAAGAGAGAAAAGAGTAGCGAGAATAAACGGAGTCCAACATCGGTAGAAGTACATGAAATAAGAACAATCATCGGTAAAAAGTGCAAGTTCGACAAGGGGCGAGGGTAATCGATCAGGACCGATTCGCCATCTTCAACATAGTCCCCATCTAAAGGTTAGAAAACAGGAGGGGATGAGACAAAAATCTCGGTGGATGGGGTGATCGTGTGTATATGTGGCGATATATATAGTTAATGTGAGAAAATCGCTTGTATGAAAATGCGTGAGATATGATGCATGATTCCACACACATCCACAAGTGTCGTGATAAATATATTTAAGTAGTGTACTTATACGATTTGAAACATTCGTGGTCACACACAGCACTATGTGATTCGGGACAGACAGTAGGATTGCGTGCGAATGTAACGCCAATCCTATGCAAGACAAGTAATGGTTGCGTCATTTAATTTGTAGCGCCAACCAATGCAACACAAGTAGTCGGTTGCGTCGGATTTGTAGCGCCAACCAAACGGGTCCGATTAACTCCGAGATCGTGTGGATCGACAATGATTCCTTCGTTCTTCCTTGTAACTCCCCGAGCAAGATGGTCTAAGACCTGTCACCTTATCGCTCCATAGGCAAAGACAAATCCACAGTAGAGCTAGCTAGGCCCGGATTGTCATAATCATGATTATACCTCAAGTACTACGACCCGCTTCCCTTGAACAAACTATGTCCTTCAGTTGCGAGATTAGGACGATGGGGGAGAGTGGAATAGCAAGAAATTTGCTGCCTTCCCATCCCCCGATGTATCCATTCCGATCGTGAGCTCGACACACCAAGTTGACTCAGGCAAGAAAAGTAAATACAAGTTCAAGTAGTCAACCACACAGTCGAGTATTATTGATTCAGGCAAGCAGTTCAGGAAAAAATTCGAAAATTGCGAGTGGCAATTATGGCGTTGGTGGAGTTATTTGGGTGAAGATGATTATCGGGAGGATAAGCAATCTTCGGTATCTTGAGAGATTAGGTGGAACATAAGTTTCATTATAGATTCGAAATCGCAAGACGAGAAAGTCGCCCCGTGATTGGGTATTAATCGGTCAAGACGATCCGATAAGTCAATGGATTTTTGAGAAAATAAAATATTTTAATAGATTATTAAAGTCAGAGGGTCCAGTAAGCTTTACGTAAAAAAAATAATTTGAGTTATGTCCTTGTTAAAAGAAAATTTACAATTAGCCCCATTTTGTAAAAACCAATGGCCTTGTTTGTTTATGTTTCCAAGGGCCAATTTCCAATTTCCAACTATTCATATAAATGGACTCATGTTTGTTTCTAAATTTTCCAATGGAAATCATCATTTTTATTTTCCAATTTTCACATAAAACAACATCTCAAACCTATATTTTCAATTTCCAACCCTATACTATACCATATATCACTGCTAATTGCTTTCTCACCTTTTCATCTAATTATACATGTGAGATTCAGGTTTTTAAAGTTTTGAGGTCGAGTTTTTATAAAAATTTCACATTGGTCCCAAATTTGTTAAAATTGTCATTTCGGGCCCTAAGTTTAAAATAATTGGAACTGACAAACCGGAAGGGCTTTTAATGTGATTCCAGTTGGAAAATATCACTAAGGTCAGTGGAATATTGGGACAAAAACAGTTTTAAAAAGAAAAAAGTGTAGGTCCCTTAACTTTTGAAAATCTTATTTTTGTCCCATTTTGAAATAATTGTCTTTAAGGCTTTTAGGGGTCCAATTGTTATGAAATTTGAACATTGGGTCCAAAATATAATTATGTTATAGTTAAATTAGTATTTCCAGGTACATGGACTGTATAAGTCCTGAAAATTTCATTTGGGTCCTCAAGTTTAATCTTTTACAATTTGGTCCCTCAATTTTAGAAAAATTACTTTCCAAGCTCTAAACACTTGGATTTTTGGAATACACTTAAAATATGTTATTTCGAGTCTCTTAAGAGTTAAAATTTCAAATTTTAAAAATAGGTCTGGTACAGTTTGAAATTTACAATGTAGCCCTTAAACTTATAAGTCGTCCACCTAGGGGCATTGTGGTAATTCCATATTTTTTTGTCCCAAAATTGATGATAATAGATGAATAATATCAATCTCCAAAATAATTAGTGATTTCCTTGGTCACTTATAAGTCTCATGATCACTTAGTCTAAATCAAATTCTTAATTCTATAAGGTAAAAGTCTCTAAAATAAATAGTCTCTAAAATTCTAAGGTGACTAATAAATACACAAATAATAATAATGATCATTCAAGTGATCATAAATGTGAATTGGAATTAATAATGATTATGATCACAAGTAATAAATAAAATGAAATTAAATGCAAAAATATATTTATTATTAATATTTACCCGTCAAAGTGACGCTGAGGTAAAATAGTTGATAAAATACATAGACGATAAAGGATCAATTATATGCTCGAAAATTGGGGCTTCACATCCTCTCCTTCCTTAAAAGAATTTGGTCCCCAAATTCTCTTGAAATAACTCGAATACGATTCCTCATGTCTTCTTCTATTTCCCACGCTGCGTCTTCATCTCGGTTGTGGTTCGCCACACCACCTTAACCATCGTAATCTCTCTCTTACGCAACGATGGATCTGCCGGTCGATAATCCGGATCGGCTTCTGTAGGATAAATTTTCCATCGGAGGATGAGTATCATGAGTGATGATATGTTCGGGATCCGGTTGTTACTTCTTCAATCTTGATACGTGGAATACATCGTGCGATCCCGCATATTGTGCGGGCAACTCGAGCCGGTAGGCTAACTTCCGATTCTCTGCAAAATCTTGTAAGGTCCAACATATCTCGGACTCAACTTGCCTCCTTTCTTTGGATTGATCAATCCTTTCCGTGGTGAGAGCCTGAGAAATACTTCATCTCCGACTTCAAATTCCAAATCCTTTCTTCTTTTGTCCGCGTAACTCTTTTGGCGGCTCTGAGCTATGCGGATCTGTTCCTTGATCAGCTTGACCTTCTCCATGGCCTCCTGAACCTTGTCGATCTTCGGAATTGAGGGCGACTTTCGTTTCTCTTTTGGAGTCCATTGGTCATCAATCTTCCAGTGTAGTGGGGATCTACATTTTCGCCCATATAGTGCCTCGTAAGGTGCCATCCTAATCGTAGTCTGATAGCTGTTATTGTAGGCGAACTCGACTAATGGTAAGTGCGAATCCCAACTCCCTTGGAAATCCAACGTGCAGGCTCGCAACATATCTTCCAAGGTTTGAATCGTTCGCTCAGGCTCCCTTGGATGTGTTGCTGTGCTGAAACTTAGCGAGGTACCCAATTCCTCGTGCAAGCACTTCCAAAATCTGGAGACAAACCTCGAGTCTTTGTCTGATACTATGTCGACTGGTACTCCATGCAGTCGAATGATCTCTCAGATATAAATCTATGCAAGTTTCTGCAAGCTATCAGTCTTCTTGATGGGTAAGAAGTGTGCAGATTTCGTGAGTCGGTCTACGACTACCCATATGGCATCATGGCCTCCTCTAGTCTTTGGTAGATCCATCACGAAGTCCATCGTTATGCGTTCCCATTTCCACTCGGGAATTCTCAACGGTTGTAGTAAACCAGTGGTCGTTGGTGTTCCGCTTTTACTCGTTGACAAGTCAAACATCTCGCAATGAACTCCGCTACCTGGTTCTTCATGTTTACCCACCAATAATTCCGTTTCAAGTCCTTATACATCTTGTTTCCACAAGGATGTATAGTGTATTTCGAGCAAAGTGTGCCTGCAAGGATTCTATTCCTAATTTGCTCGTCACTCGGTACACAAACTCGATTCCAGAATCTGATAATCCCATCGTCATGCACCGAGAATTCTGATCTCTCTCCTTTAAGTATCTTCTCCTTTAGTTTTTGAAGATGTACATCTGTCCCCTATGCTTCCTTGATCTCATTCAGCAGATCGAGTTTAACCGAAATGTTAGCACATGAAATCTGAGTATTGGTTCTCGTCAGATTCCAATTGCTCAGCTCTTCTAATGATTTCCACTTTCGAATCATAAGTCGGCTAAGCTCGCATTTCGCTCGGCGTCGCTCTACTATGTTAGCTTTCCCGGGATGGTATTGAATATCAAAGTGATAGTCCTCAATTAACTCCATCCATCTTCGTTGCCTCAGATTGAGGTCTTTCTGAGAGAATAGATACTTCAAGCTCTTGTGATCTGTGAAAACCGTGAATGTTACTCCGTAGAGATATTGTCTCCATTTCTTTAACACGAACACTACGCTTCCAATTCCAAGTCATGCGTTTGGTAATTGGCTTCATTTTGAGCTTTGAGCGTGATGCATACGCAATGACCTTTCCTTCCTCGCATGAGCACTTTGCTCCTAGTCCTTCCTTTAATGCATCATCAGACGACAAAGTTTTCGGTTCCCTTTGGAAGGGCTAAGACGAGTCGTAGTAAGTCGTTTCTTGACTCTTGAAACTAGCCTCGACTTGTCATTCCACTCAAACTTGACTTGCTTCTCGGGTTAGTCGAGTGAGTGGTCCTGGCTTATCTTGGAGAAATCCTTGATAAATCTTCGATAATATCCACTAGTCTAAGAAACTCCCGATCTCCTCGTTTCTGACTCGGTTTGTTTCCATTCAACCACCTGTCTATACCTTCGAAGGATCTCTTTGCAATCCCAGGTCTTGGGATACTACGTGTCCCAAGAATGCGACTTCACTAAGACAAAATTCGCACTTGCTTAATTTGGCATACAGCTTATGCTCTCGTAGTGTCTGCAAAACAATTTTCAGATGACATTCATGCTCTTCTCTAGACTTAGAGTATACGAGTATGTCATCAATGAATATCACTACGAATTGGTCCAAATAAGGTTGAAAGACTCGATGCATCAGATCCATAAACGCTGCTGGTGCGTTCGTTAGACCGAAAGGCATCACTACAAACTCGTAGTGTCCATATCTGGTTTGAAATGCAGTTTTGGAAATATCTTCTTCGCGGATCTTAGTTGGTAATATCCTTGTTGTAAATCAAACTTCGAGTACACCGTCGCTCCTTGAAGTTGATCAAATAGTTCGTCTATCCTCAGGAGGGGATATTTGTTCTTGATGGTCACGCTAGTAAGACCGTGATAATCTATACACAGTCTTAATGTGCCATCCTTCTTCTTAACAAACAGTACCGGTGCTCCCCATGGAGACGTACTTGGTCGGATAAATCCCATATCCATCAGCTTCTGTAATTGAGTCTTCAACTCTTACAACTCAAGAGGAGCCATTCTATACGACGTTCTAGCAATCGGGGCGGTTCCTGGTAGTACCTCGATGGTGAATTCGACTTCCCTATCTGGAGGGACAATGATGAGTTCTTGTGGAAATATATCTATGTATTCCGATACTATGGGCACTTGGTGAATTTGTGTCTCAACCTTGGGTTTGTTAATTACAAATGCCAAGTACCCTTGTGCCCTCTAGCGATTGCCTTCCTTGCTTTCATGGTCACACAGGCACTATGTGATTCAGGCAAGACAGGTAGGATTGCGTACGGAATGTAACGCCAATCCTATGCAAGACAAGTAATGGTTGCGTATAAATTTGTAGCGCCAAGACACATCGGCTAAGTGTGGATCAGACATCGATTCCTCTGTTCTTCCTTGTAACTCCCCGAGCGAGATGGTCCAAGACCTGTCACCTTATCTCTCCATAGGCAAAGACAAATCCACAGTAGAGCTAGCTAGGTCCGGATTGTCATAATCACGATTATACCTCAAGTACTACGACCCGCTTCCCTTGGACAAACTCTGTTCCTCGGTTGCGGGATTAGGACGATGGGGCAGGAGAGTGGAATAGCAGTCGAGCTGCCCGGTTCCATCCCCGACGTATCCATTCCGACTGTGAGCTCGACACACCAAGTTGACTCAGTCAGAAAAGTAAATACAAGTTCAGGTAGTCAACCACGCAGTCGAATATTATTGATTCAGGGAAGCAGTTCAGGAAATATTTTCAAAAATTGCGAGTGGCAATTATGGCGTTGGTGGAGTTATTTGGGTGAAGATGATTATCGGGAGGATAAGCAATCTTCGGTATCTTGAGAGATTAGGTGGAACATAAGTTCCGTTATAGATTCGAAATCGCAAGACGAGGAAGTCACCCTGCGATCGGGTATTAATCGGTCAAGACGATCCGATAAGTCAAGGATTTTTGAGAAAATAAAATATTTCAATATATTATTAAAGTCGGAGGGTCCAGGATGTTTCAAAAAGAAAAATAATTTGAGTTAAGTTCTTGTTAAAAGAAAATTTACAATTAGCCCCGTTTTGTAAAAACCAATACTTTTGGGGTTACAAATTGAATAAATAAATGTCCCAACCTTGAAGAATTATGAGCTCAGTTCCTAAATTCTCTAAATTGTTCAGAGATTCAGGTTTTTAAAGTTTTGAGGTCGAGTTTTTGTAAAAATTTCACATTGGCCCCAAATTTGTTAAAATTATAATTTCGGGCCCCAAATTCGACATCATCTCTCTCAAGCAAAGAAAGCATTTTTACTCTCAAAACCCTACAAATCTTCAAACCTTATCTTCAAAGTTTCATTCGGTGAATCTTCGAGAAATGGCATCTACTTACGACTTTGTCAAGTTGGGAAAGCAAATCCACACGGGATCTACTGTGGACTTCGAGGGCATGATCAAACAAGGGTCAGACGAAACCCTTGTGAAGAAAATAGCAGAGAAGTTGGAGAAATCAGGACTGAAACCCTTTTTGTCGATGGAGTTTCGATGACCTATGTGGAAGAGGTCGCACGTTTTATGTGAATCTTTGAAGTTCACGATGAGGGCATCGAGTCCTCTGTTCACGGAAAGATTTCACCATCACTTGCCAAGATCTCGCGGAACACTCGCTTCTTGCCGGGAAGAGTGCCAAGATTTATGAAGTGATGTTAACCTGGCCGCTGCTTGGAAGGAAGTAGCCAAGCCTCGACTCTTTGCAAAAGGTTGTCTACACACACGGTGACAAGAAGTCATGTTGAAGGAGGACTACACAAACTGCTTGGACATTGTTGCCAAATGCATAGACATCAAATTTGGAAGCTTTAAAATTTTAAATGGTGTAGATTATTCTAGTTATTTTAGGCTAATAAGGGTATATTTGTACTTTTTATATCATCAATTTATTACATAGGCGGGTTAATATCTTTAATTGATATTTTTAAGGCAAATACAATCTTACCTTTTCAGTTAGCCTATTTTTAGGGAGAAAAAATGCATCACTTTTATATCTGATTTTGTTTTATCATGTACTTAGTTTAGTGGAATTGTCTACTTAGTTCAGTAGACTTGTATACTTAGTCATGTTTTATTGTATATTTAGTTCAGTAGATTTGTATACTTGGTTCAGTGGAATCGTATTCTTAGTTATATAAGTAGTTTAGTAAGTAGTTTAGTGAATTTGTATACTTGGTTCTATGATTTGTATACTTAGTTCAATGGAATTGTATACTTAATTATATAAGCAATTAAGTGGAATAGTGTATTTAGTTCAGTATAATTGTATACTTAGTTAAATGTTTCTGTATACTTAGTAATATTTCAATGTATAGTTAGTTGAATGTAATTGTATACTTAGTTAAATGTTTATGTATACTTAGTAATGTTTTAATGTACAGGTAGTTTAGTGTAATTGTATACTTAGTTAATTTTTTATGTACACTTAGTAATATTTTAATGTATAGTTAGTTTAGTGAAATTGTATACTTTTCATTAATTTTGCATGATTTTGTTGCCAAATTTGAATAATTTGTAGGTTCGAATGGAGCAGTACATATTGTTTTTGCGATGCAGAGATTGTTGTTGTAAAGAAAGGAGATAAAGGAAATGTGAATCGTGTGACTATGGGGACGTGATCAATAACAGATCACGTCCCTAATTTGTAGGAGACGGTTACCATATTTAGTTTCTTGGATTCCCCCTTCTAATGTATACTTTCATATGAATTGTTGTATATATTTGTTCATATCTTGGCCATTGATTTTTTTTTGATGGTGTAGATCTGATTCTATGGTCTTACCTAGGAGGGTGGTCTCACAGAATCCCCTCCTATATATATATATAATAATTCATGAATTATCGTAATTATTGTTACACATTGTATTTATATTTTACTATTTTGGGAGGTTGGTTTAGGCAAAAAAAAATATTTAGCATACTATTTATAGAGAGGTATAGATTTCAATATAAAATAATCATTACAAAATACAATTGTACTTGTGTGATTAGTTGGGTACTAGATAGGGATGATAATAGGCGGGAACGGGGCTGGTACTGGACATATCATCCCCATCCCATAATCTTATCCCAAATAGCATCCTCATAGCATTCCCGACTTTGGATATCTGGTATGAAGATGGGGAATCCACGTTCAGGAAATGGCGTCCCCGCGGAGAATCAGGTTTCCCATTTCATATTTATTAATAAAAAATATTTAAAATAACCGATAATTAAAATTAATGATATCACATAAATTCCTATTTTCTAAAATAAAGAATGAAAATAATTAAAATTATAAATACTTAAGGATTTAGTTTTTATAATATATAATTAATATTAATAATATATAAATATAATATATATATATATATATTCGGAGAATTGGGATGAGGACAGGATTCCGTTTTATCTAAATGAGGTCGGGGATGGGGATGGAGACGGGGATGGGATGAGGGATATAAACACCATCCCCACTTCTAGAGAATCGGGGAATCCACATCCCCAAATTAACTAGGGATTCTCCGCCCCATTTTATTTGGGTACCGACAGGGATGGTTCTTCGTGAGGATTTCGTCATCCTTAGTACTAGAACAACACGCATGTGTTAAACATGATTGTCAAAAGATAAAGTTTTGGTATCACGAATTTATTTGGGATAGTTATATGATATCCAAAATAATAATTAGAAATACTAAAAAAGTAATTCACAATTTAGAACAATATCATACAAAACGCTCAATTCAAATTTTGAAAAATTTCTTTGTAGACAATATTCAATAAAAGTATCAAGTGTGCCGACATGCCGTCATTGTGTTTTGACCTTTAAAGAATCACTTACAATACACCCTCAATAATTTAATAGTCGATTAATTAATAACCTCGCTTAAATAATATTCTTGTTCAATCCCGACTTGGGGACAACGTGCTAAATTAATGATTTGTTAAATTTGTAATATAATACATTTTCGAGAATTCATATAGATCTCATGCGATATATAAATTAACCGTTATCTAATACATAATACAATTATTATTAATCTATAAAAAAATCATAAAAATCACTCAATTGTTATTTGTTTCTTATTGAAATTGATGTTACCTTATATCTCATATCTAACCTTGGTTAAGGTAGTAAAAGAAATTTGTGTGGTTTTCTCGTGGCTCAACAAAAAATTATTGAATGTCATTGTTGTTGAGATTTGTTTTTGAAAATAGGGATATATAATATAATTATTATATTCAAATTTACAGTTCAAATGTCGCTCTTGATTATCTACTCGTTGATCACAACTTTGCTATTTCAATATCTTTGCAATTGTATAGTACCTTCAACAAGGTTGGATATTTTGACATTTTGTTTGGTGGCAAGAAAAATAATTCAATCTTTTGTAGTACTCAATTAATAGATTTTATATGAACATAATTATTATCCACAAGCAAAAAAAAAGAACTTTTCTACAAGTTATATTCTATAAATTAACAAATTATTAATTTATAGATTATTTAATATATATATATATATATATTGCCAACTTAATAAATTTTGGTAGTCCCAAAATATTAATTATATAGGTTTTTCTTGTAGTTAATTATGCTAATTTTACTAATCAAAAGTATCCAATAAAAATATTTTCTATTTTTATAATTTCTATAAGATTTAAAGTAGACAAATGCTATTTTGTCTAGCGATACACGCAATGTGAGTGGGTAAAACCACTTGATTAAATTTATATAATATTTCATGAGCAATAAATAAATTTATTATTAATAAATTTGAACAATTTATTTATTTATTTGTGTTTTGGCTTGTCAACATATATCATGTCCATGGAATCTTTGATTTATGAAGAATAAGATTTCATATTAGAAAGAATCTTTGAATTTTTTTATTTGTTACCTTTTAGATTATGATAACTCAGATAGATAGAAACTCTAACTTACCGAAAAAATAGATTGTATACATAAAATCTTTTATTCTTGAATTAATTGTTATCTTTTCGATTATATATAAAAATAGGGTTGCCTGATGGATAAATGTGAAGTCGCAACATGGATTTGGGAAGAATGGGAATTTGTCACATATGTAAGAATATCGAGGCGGTAGCATATGTCATATTTATTTTTATTTTTAGTATATAGGGTTGATTGATGAATATAATATGTAAGTCCAAGCGGCTACGATAATCTAGAGGGGGTGAATAGATTATCTCCATGTTTTGATTTAAGCCTCTTTTTTGAACCAAATGCTCAAACACAATAATAAAGGTGCGGAATGTAAACAACACACGTCGATTTAAAGAGGTTCAACCCACCTTTAATCCTAATCCTCTACCACCCCAAGATATCCAGGGATGGATTTCAAAAAGAAAAAGATTTTATTAATTTACCACAAATTAATACAACACCAACTTACAACAACACCTTGAAGAGCACCACACTCTTCTTCAACACCACCTTTGAGATTACCACAATCTCTCTTGAAGATTACCACAATCTCCAACGGCACCTTGTGAAGATTACCACAATCTTCAACCTTGAAGAATACCAAATTCTTCAACACCTCAACAAGAAGATTACCACAATCTTCTCACACCTAACACCTAGATCACCCAAGTGTGCTCTTACCACAAGAACACTCACAATGATATCTTGTGTTGAATGATAACCAAAATTCAAGATTACAACTCGATAATTGATAATACAATAGAGTGCAAGTGTAATCAAGAATAGCCTAGACCTCAAGAATGTGAAAGTGAATAGCTAGGCAAATTACAACAAGAAATAAGACAATGTAAGAACAAGTGTATTCTTGAGTGTATCTTGTTGTGTTGTAGTTTTCTCTCTTTTTGTTTTGCTTCAATTCTTCCTCTATTTATAGAAGATGTCTTGTACATGATAGGCTCCTCTTGGGGACATGAATTCTGTAAAAAATTGCAAGACAATTGAAGAAAAAAGAGTCATTAGAAATCAATCCCACAAATTAAGGAAAAGATGTCTCATTGCTCACAACGGTTACATTTTTGTTGTCAAACTTAAGAGGCGACCGGTCGCACGAAAATAGAGTTTGAAATAATCATATCAACATTTACACAGGAGACCGGTCGCGTGCACATCGACCGGCCGACCTAATCACAACCGGCCGTCGCACTCAACAAAAATGAAAGGCAAATGTTCATTACAATTTTTGCTCCCGTCTGGGATTGCCCAAGGTCGACCGGCCGACGACGATGCCGGTTGCCCTATGGGGCGGACCGGTTGCCACGACCATTTTCTCGCAAACATGAAGTTTTCTCGTTTTCCTCAACTTTCAGTGCGGGTTGCCTATACGGCGATCGGTTGACCTCAAAACAAAAGTGTTATCCAATTTTATATCAAAAATAAACTTCAAGAAATACTCAGAAAAATAGTGAAAATATTTTAGATCGATCGGGAGTATTAGGACAACATTTAGAAACATTGTTTTGAAGTATAAACATAAAATCATTAGAAGTGTTGTCCAATTTTATCCAAATAAAACTTGAAGAAATACTCCGTAAAAATATTAAAACCATTTTAAATCATTTTGGAGTATTTGGACAACCTTAAAAAGACATTGTTTTGGTATAAAAACTAAATCATCAAAATCATGATAAAACCATTTATCAAACAATCTCCCCCTTTTTGATGATTACAAACCAAAACGTTTTAACGAGGTCGATTTTGAAAGCAAAACAATTTTACCTAAGTTAAAGAGAACTATCCGTTGTGAGCGACAACATTCCGTGCAATAAACACAAGGATGGGAGTAGAGAGATTATCAAACACATATAGCAAATGCTCCCCTATCAACATGCACAACAAGAGTAATATAGAAGCAACTTAACCATAAGCTAAAATCTTAGCTTTTCGATATTGAGCTTAAGTATCAATAACTTAAAAGCTCCCCACTGTCAAAGAGACATCATTAGAAACAAATATACGTCCATACTACAACCAATGGACCAAGAATTATACACAACTTATGGCTTTAGGAAGCAATAGCTTATAGCTTCTATTAGTTAAGCTTATCTTAGCTTCTTTGAGCTAAAGAGCTTATAACTGTTTCTCCCCCTTTGGAATCATCAAAAGAATGTTATCACGATAAATACATCATATATTCTTATCAAAGTGCGCAAGTAAACCGATTTATCGAGCCATTTGAACATTGAAGCTTTTAAACCAAATAGAAGAGTCGAATCATACGACTTGTAGAAGCTTATGAAAAATCATTTGATTTGCAAAAACATGATCTCTATAAATATATGAGACTTTTGAAATCGAGAGAGTCATGTAGGTGATGAATTTTTTTCATTGAAACGTTTTATCGAACACTTGGCGGGCGTCAAAATAGAAAAAGTTATATATAGCCCTTGTAAATGAAATCAAGCCAAGTTTTCATCACCAAATACAATTTAACAAATATCATTCATCAACAATCAATAAGCTCATCACAAACATATATGAATTACATCAAGAAAAATACATATAAGCCACAAACTCGAGGTTCAACCCAATTGAGCTAAAGATAGTGAAATTCTTACCATTCAATCGGTAAAGACGAGCAATGATGATGATAGTCGAGATAGATAATCCCCAAAATATATAATTCATGCATCAAAACTCATTTGAAGTGAATTGTGTGTGAAATTTGCAAATGGGACGGAAAATGGCCAAAATGTGTCAAAGTGACGAATCAAGACAGAACCATTTTATCCAAGATTTTGCTTAGGCGACCGGTCGTGGTTGAGGGCGACGGTCGGCGTTGAGGGCGACTTGCCCTCAACCCTTTCGACCAATTTATCTGTCAGTTTTTTCCAAAATCCGAATTTTCAACCAAAAATCCGATTTTAAGCCCACTAAGTTTTAAAAACGCGTGCAAAATGCAAACGTAGACCTCATTCAATATATGTTATGTCATAATCAAGCTCGAAATGAGGCAAAATACTCGGTTAACGATCAAAAATCCGCGAGTTATCCTTGAGACGGAATTAAACACATCTCAAGTTTTTGTTTAAAAATCACAATCCCTTAAAAATATATCGAATCTCAATATGTTTAGTTCGATTATGATGAACCAAATTTTGAATATGAATAACCGTATAATAGATACGAACTTGTTATCCGAAAAAAATAAGAACGTTTTAAAGCTTTGGATACAACAAGTCGTGACGAAGAAGTGCCTTTCAAATATTTGAAAATTTCTTTTAATGGCACTTTAATGAGATTCGTTGGAATAGTTTTTGAAGTCGAGCATATAGATATAAGGCATATGGAATGTCGAGTCTATAGAAATAATACAAGAAAACATACCTCGAATTTAATTGTCGACACATGCCTTTCTCAACCTTTGTCAATCTTTAGCCATAGAGGTTGAGATAGTTCTTCTTTCTTCAATGCCTAACTCCTTCAAGAGTTCTTTTGAAATATAATCATCTTCTTGGCATTGAATAATTTGAAGTCAAGCAATAAATTGAGCTCCCCGTCAAGCTCATCTCGAGTTCACCTAGTATCAACTTAGAAAAATATCTTGCACAAATATTCATTAGTAGCACCAAAAATATTCTCATAAATATGCACAAGTTTAAACAATCTTGCCCTTTTTCTCAAACAAAGAGAGTAGTATCAACTTTACCTCTTGTAAAATCATTTAGCAAAAATAGCTAAGTCTATCAACCGTACAAGGCCTTTTAAAAACAATCATTTGGCCTAGGAAAATTTTAAATCCGGATAGACTTCTACTTGAATAAAACCATTTTAGAAAATTGGATTCAACATCCATTTGGTAAAGCTTAAAATAAGAATGGGCAAGTAAAATGCAAATAGCTACTAAATGTGCTATGAGTGCAAATGTTACATCAAAATCAATTACCTTCTTCTTGAAAATACCTTTGAGCTACTAACCTCGCCTTAGTTCGACCAATGTTGCCTTGGTCATCGAGTTTGTTCCGGAATACCCTTTTTGTCTTCTTCATCATTATCATCATAGGGCATCCAATTTGTCTAAGGTGTTCATAATAGAACATTTACATCCAAATATTTTGAGGTAACAATATTTGGAGTACTTCATTTCTCATCTACACAACTTAACAAACTCATTAACGGCATCGCTTATATAAGCAAGAGAAAATAGCCCGAGTGTAAAACATGCTTCAATCATCAATCACAAAATCTCTTGCATAAGAGCATAGTAGAAATAGACACTATATATATAGACCATGGAGCAGGAAACACATACTATGCATTTAGAAAATCATCAAGAGTCTAATAAATCATTCAAGTTCAAATAAGCTTAAGAAAGCTATAAGAAGGTCTCTTTTGAAATTTGAAAATCCGATAGCATATAGTTGAGACCTCATTTTAGAAGAAGTATTTGAACAAGAGTTGACAAATCAAATATCGAATAGTGCCAAAAAAATCTAAAAATCCTCTTAATGGCACTTGTATGAAATACTATGAAAAAACAAGCACATAGGCACATGGCAATACATATATCGAGTCTATAAGAATAAGAATAACACAAGTAAACTTACCTCGATAATTTATGCCTTTCTTGACAAATAATGACGTAAATGGCCATTTGTGAAAATATGTAAATCCTACACAATTCTTAAAACAAATCTAGCACAAATCATAATGATAAAAGTGTAGGCTAGAGACATCACAAGTAAGCTCATGCCATAAAAATCCATAAGAGATGATAATACACTTTAGTCTACAAAAATGCACAAGAGTTTTAAAAACATCATATAAGGTCTTCTTTTTCAAAAATTTAAAAAAAAAACAAATAAGTTTTGAAGACCTTAATTTAAAATTTAAATACATGAAAACTCATTTTGCAAGTAGGACACAAATAAAAACATGCATAATAGACAAATAAAATGTATATTTAATTAGGGAGATACAGTTTACCAATTATGCCGTTTCCATGGGTTTTCCCATTGTTGATGATATTTTCCCTTTTGAAAATCTTCATGTTGATAGTAATCTCTCCAATTACTCCATCTCCAAAATTTTTGTCCTTCCCATTGTTGATGGTCTCTTCTTCTTTGAAAATCTTGTCTTTGCCATTTCCAAGGATTGTGTTCTTCCTATTTTTGATTATACCCTCTTCTTGGAAATTGGCTTTGTCGAAAATAGTTTCTCCTTCTTTGATCAAATGAAAGCGGTCATTTGATGTCTTCTTGCGGTATAAATTTTCTTGATCATTATTTGCGGTACCTAATATGACATTGTTTTGTGGTACCCTTATGTATTTGGGTCCTTTGGGATTAGTCTTGAGACTTTTAGGTCTCCAACAATAATTAGAGCTATTTCTAGCCCGACAAGTATTTACCATATGACCCTTTTTACATAATAAAAGCATGTAATAATTCTAGGAGCATAATGACCAACATGCTTAGAGACTTGATTCTTTTTCATGTGATTGACAGTCTTGGGCTTATGATCAAGTTCTAGTTTCGAACAATCAACAATCTTGGTCATTTTATCGGTACTCAAGTTGGATTTAGATAAATCTTTTTTAAGCAATTTATATCCTCAACAAGAGTACTATTCTCTTTTTCAAGATTTCTAACCTTGTTAAGTGTGGTGGTGTGAGCACATGATAGTGATTCATGTAGGAAGTGAATAAACTATCCTTATCATTTTCAAAACAATGAATTCCTTTTTCAAATTTTTGTATTTAACAAGTAAGTTTTGGAATTCATCTTGTAGTTCATCATAATTATTTTGCAAATCACTATAATCATTTTGAATGACAATATCATAGGAAGTAGAGGGTTTAAGATATACCTCATTTTCTTCATTGATGCCCATAAAACAATATTCAACTTCTTCATAGTTGGAAGTTGTAGGAGGCTTGTTCCTTAGATATGAGCTTGTATGACCTTGAGAAGTAGATGCTTTTGTTTGACTCCTTTCATTTGCCACTACTCCATAGATGGATTCTAATTTTTGCCATACTTCATGTGCCGATTTTATTCCTACAATATGTTCATATACCAAATTAGTAAATGAACAATACAAAATATTGAGAGCTTTAACGTTTAAGGAGATGATTTTCTTCTTTTCATCATTGAGGTTTTGAAGCCTTTTGAGGAGTGTGGTGTATCTTTCATCGGAATGGATTCTCCGTTTATGACGGTGTTCAAATGTCGAACCCGCAACCTTGTAAGTAGCATTCATTCTTTCTTTCCAAAAATTAAAATTTTTGGAGTCAAATAGTGGTGGCTTGGTAGAGGAGGTGCCGGATAGATGAGCTTCGTTCGTAGCCGACGATCGTTTCTCTTTACTCGCGATGTGAAGCGAGCTTGCCAAAAGTTTGGCTGCGATACCACTTGTAAGTCAAAGCGGCTACGATAATCTAGAGGGGTGAATAGATTATCTCCATGTTTTTGATTTCGCCCTCTTTTTTGAACCAAATGCTCAAACACAATAATAAAGGTGCGGAATGTAAACAACACACGTCGATTTAAGAGAGTTCAACCCACCTAGGGCCTAATCCTCTACCACCCCAGTATATCAGGGATGGATTTCAAAAAGAAAAAGATTTTATTAATTTACTACAAATTAATACAACACCAACTTACAAACAACACCTTGAAGAGCACCACATCTTCTTCAACACCACCTTGAGATTACCACAATCTCTCTTGAAGATTACCACAATCTCCAACGGCACATTGTGAAGATTACCACAATCTTCAACCTTGAAGAATACCAAATTCTTCAACACCTCAACAAGAAGATTACCACAATCTTCTCACACCTAACACCTAGATCACCCAGTGTGCTCTTTACCACAAGAACACTCACAAGGATATCTTGTGTTGAATGATAACCAAAAAATTCAAGATTACAACTCGATAATTGATAATACAATAGAGTGCAAGTGTAATCAAGAATAGCCTAGACCTCAAGAATGTGAAAGTGAATAGCTAGGCAAATTACAACAAGAAATAAGACAATGTAAGAACAAGTGTATTCTTGAGTGTATCTTGTTGTGTTGTAGTTTTCTCTCTTTTTGTGTTGCTTCAATTCTTCCTCTATTTATAGAAGATGTCTTGTACATGATAGGCTCACTCTTGGGGACATGAATTACTGTAAAAAATTGCAAGATAATTGAAGAAAAGAGAGCTGTTAGAAATCAATCCCACAAATTAAGGAAAAGATGTCTGCGCTGCCAATTTACATTTTCTTTGTCAAACTTAAGAGCGATCGGTCGCATAAATAGAGTTTGAAATAATCATATCAACATTTACACAGGGCGGCCGGTCGTCGCGTGCACCTCGGCAAATTAACCACAACCTGGCAAATTACTTTTCGACAAAAAATGAAAGGCAAATGTTCTGTTACAATTTTTGCTCCAGTTGTAAGTCGCCGAAGTCGAAATAGGTCGACGGCACCAAGATTGCCACGACCATTTCTACGCAAACATGAAGTTTTTGTTTTCCTCAACTTTCAGTGCGGGTTGCCTATCTGGCGACGGTTGACCTCAAAACAAAAGTGTTATCGAATTTTATATCGAAAATAAACTTCAAGAAATACTCAGAAAAATAGTGAAAATATTTTAGGCGATCGGGAGTATTAGGACAACATTTAGAAACATTGTTTTGAAGTATAAACATAAAATCATTAGAAGTGTTGTCCAATTTTATCTGAAATAAAACTTGAAGAAATACTCAGTAAAATATTAAAACCATTTTAAATCATTTTGGAGTATTTGGACAACCTTAAAAAGACATTGTTTTGGTATAAAAAACTAAATCATCAAAATCATGATAAAACCATTTATCAAACATAATATTGCTTCATAAAAATAGGATATTTAATTTTGGTTCAGTGCCTCAAAAAAGAAAAATTAATTATTGTTAAGTATGTTATTTTTTTGGGGGGAAAGGGTAAATATCACTTTGCCCCCCAATACTATCATTGAATCTCACTTTGCCCCATTATACTCTCAATGACATCAGTTTACCCCTTATACTCTTAATTAGTATCACTTTACTCAGGTATACTTTTTTAAATATTATTTTATACTCATATACTCAAAACATAGACCATTTTATCCTTACCTATTAGTTTTATTAAAATAAAAATTCATATTAAAAGCACTTAATATTAATAAAAATGTACTTATTTTCTAAATTAACTTTCATAAATTGATTAATTAACGATTACTAATAAATCTATTATATTTTATATTTTAGCATGCTAGTTATTTAACTTTAATGTAGTTCTTATTAAATTAATATATAATAGGATATTTCTATTAGCTATACATTTATACTTTTAATTTATTATTCATCACAAACTTAAAACCATATAATATATAAGGGGGGTAAAGTGATATAAATTGATAGTATCTATCTATATATATATATATATATAAAATAGGAAAATAGTTTCTAAAATTGTTTTCCCGCCTTACGCTATTTCTAAAAACATTTGTGACCTTTTTGGGCTGATTTAGTGTTGATTTGTGATTTGCCTGTATAATGTTTATAAAATAAGAAAAATTGATCTCATTACAATTTTGTCCCACTTTTTCACCTGACGATTTAATGCAATCGATTTCTGTTTAAGTGTAGAATATTTTATAAAATAAGAAAGTTTGACTTCATTAAAATGATTGTCGAAATTGTACAGAGATCAAATATAAACAATACCATAAATAAGTTGATTGGTGTTTTGTGATGTATATCAACCAGATTACGGAATTATACGGTCGAATATAAAATAAATACCATAAAAAGTTGATTGCTCTTTTGTGTTGTATTACAACTGAAATCAAATATTGTACAAATCGAATATAACATCAATACCATAAATAATTTGATTGTTTCATAATTATACTGAGATCAATTTAAAAATTAAATAATTAAATATTTAGGTGCAAAAAAGGAATTAAAATCAAAACAAAATTGTTGACACAAATATCCATTGCATAGTTAAAAAAATTAACCGGTAATTATATTGTTGATACCACTTAAAGTGCTAACAAAGAAAATTATATATAGAATGATTGCATACTATATTTTACCATCTATTTTGAAAGTCCTTAATTAAAAGCTATATTGCCTTTTTAAATAGATTTTTCAATTTTTCAATTTTTGGATTCTCAAATATGCTATTTTTTTTTAGGATTTTACAATATTTTGAAATCTTAATAATCTGGACAAAAGGAAATTATTTTGTCTATAAATATTAGAATTCGATCAGTTAATTTTACACATTCAAAAAAAGAAGCTGGAGAAACAATAATAATATATTTTCTACTACACATCCATTCATTATTTCGGAAAAAAAAAACCATGGCGCATGTGTTCAATCTAATTCGTGAATTGAATAATATCAAAACACTTTGGGCAATAAAATTAAGGCTCGTGCGGAACCAAAAGAAACCAAAGATACAACGACAACAAGCAAATAGCGAGTATCGAATGCATTTTCACGATGTTGCGGTAATTTATTATTCTTTTACAATCTTTTTTGCAATTTTTTCAGCGAATTTTTTTATATATTATGCTTAATAATTTAATAATTTAATTATTTTAATTTTATTCATTATAGGATGATTGAATTCATGGTACTATCCAAAGTATCAAATTCCCAATTTTTAGAAAACTCTAAAAGAAAGGCATGTTTATGCTATCAAAGATTTTATGTTGAAAAGTAAACCTAAAAATATAAAACCACTTTGCCCAATCAATTGAAGATGATGTTTTTTTGGAAAGACGCGTTTTTGAAATGTCTAACGAAACATTTCCTAGGTTCATGTACAACTTTAAAAAAATTAGCGAGTTGGCGTGATAAAAGTCGATGACACAATGTTGATAGGTATGTGTAAAATTTATTTATTCATTCATAATAAAAATATTGGCTACATTGATTTTAATTTACTAAAGTGTTTTTTTTATAGATGTTATTGTAAAGGTGATTTATTTTGCCTTCGCACAAAATAAGGATATAAATAGGCGTCTTACTAGATTTTTACATATAACTTTGGAAGATCTAGAGTAAGTTATAGTATATAAATTTAGATATCATTGTTTTTATATTTCTTTATATATGTATGTAAATTTAATAGTCTTTTAATTTTATAGAAACAATCGCATCACACGTGCGCTTTGGGAGAATTATGCGGAGCAAATATTGTCGCACTTGGAGCGAGAAACTTTTGAGCGGTGGTTATCATTTTGCGGATGGGTCGAGCAAATTTTTTTAAAGTGTAATTTTTTCTTTAATTTAATATAGAATGTTTTCTTCTTATAATTTATTCTGATTTTATTCTTGGAATTTAATAATTTAATATTTTTTATATTTATAAGATCAAGTTAAGGTATCCAATACCTTTCATGTTACAAAATTGCTTGTGAATGAGAAAGTTAAAGAGATACAAGACTTCAAGAAGAGGTAATATTATTTCATAATTTTCAATTATTGGATAACAATATTATTTTCTAAATCAGGATTTTGATCAGCAATAATCCTACATTCTCCATTAATCATGTTAGTTTGCCCTTCTCACAGACGACTAGAGATGAACTTGAAGCTCCGGATGCATCAGTAAAAAATATTGATTATTTGTATATTTGTAAAAAGGTAATTTTTTTTATAATCCCTTTATTTAATTCATTGTAATTAAATAATAAATATTTATTTGTTTACTTATGTTATTCGATTTTACTAATTCAATATATATAGGCTGGTAGTTTTTGAATTTGTGCAAGAGTCGTGTCAATTTCTTAAGATTGATGGTATCTTGTGTGTACTCATTGCGGGAAGAAGATGCATCCAGCAATGGACAATTTCTATTATGTGAAGTGTGATGATTTGTTTCAAACAGGGGTTTTGAGGTAAATTTTAATATTATTTTTATTTAGATTATGTTCAATTTTGTATTTAATTGGTCTAGCATTGTTTTTCGAATTTTGATTGATTAGGTATATGATTACTGTTCAAGTTGTTGATGAAACTACTAGCGCCACTTTACTTTGTTGGGATATGGATTGGGAGAATATGATTGGAAAGTCTTGCACAAAATTGAAAGGAGCATCTAGAGTTATCAACCTTATTATATGTTATATTTTTTATCATTTATTTAATTTTTATAATTATCGTATTATTTTGTACGAAATTTTGTAGCGTGGAGGTGTGGAGTTGCCTGAGGAACTATCTGGACTTATCGGGAAAAAGCTTCTTTTCAAAGTTCAGATAAAATCTGAACAACTCCATAATTATTCTGGTATCTTTTCCGTTGCTAAGCTTACGACAAATCCAGATTTAATTTGGAAATACGGAGTGATGAATCTTGAGAGTCAGGTGATGTAAATAATATTTTTTCTTGTAATATTCATAATAAAGTATTATTGTAAATCATTAATTTAATTTTTGGTGTACAGGAATCGGATTTCCTATCAAATATTTTGACAATGTTTTGTTTATTATCTTATTATTATTATTATTATTAGAGTTTTTTTATTAGTAATACTACATTATGTTTATTAGTAGTATTCTTTACAATGACAATATATGTATAAATATTAACAAAATATGATATTTATGTTTGTAGGAAGAATCTTCGTCAGAATTTGAGGTCAATACTCCTATCAGGAACCTTAAGAAAAAGCCCTCAACGTCTGAATCTCCACTATGTAAACGTAGATTAAATGAAGATTTTTCGTCATCAACTACCTCTATGAAGTCAAGAAGAGCGTTATAAAGATTGAAAATGAGAAGAAGGATGACTAATAGAGATTTTTTTGATTCGTAGTTTGGATGTTTGTTGAGAACAAGGATTTTTATTTTAGTTCGTTGGATTGTTTATTCTTTGGCCACACTTGTGGTTATTTTTTTTTTCTTTTGTTTTGACAAGAATACTTTTTAATTGGTTTTATTGAGTTTTTTTTCCCACAATAAATATTATTTCTGCATTTATATCTATTTTATTGTTTTGTTTGTGTTTGTTTTATTTAATCAGTTTAAATGAATTGATAGTGTCCTTTTTTATTGGCTTATCTGTTATTTAACTCTCATTAAAAATTATTTAGTTAAAATTATGAATTTGTTAAGAATGCATTTTAAAAGTTCTCAGGTTACTGAATTGTTTAGTTAAAACTCTGAATATGTTTATTTGTTTTTAGATTTCTAGAGAATATCAAGTTCAAGAGTTGACATTGCTGATCTGGAGTTGGAAAAAGCTGAAGGACATCTATTGGAAATGATTCTTTTTTGCTAGGTTTAATTTATACTATTTTTTTTTGTCTTTTGTAATGCCATTTAATTATTTAAGTGTTATGTTATTTATTTTGATTTTCAGAAGATGTATTTTCGTTATATTTTGCAATTATGATTATTAAAAATAAAAATTAATTCATGGCATTTTGGTATACGGAGATGTATTTAAAATTAAATTCTTATGGTAATTCATGTAATTTCGTTTTTGTATTAGTCATGAAAAACATTTAGTTAGCTATTTGTATTTATTTAGAATCTTTTCTGTAATAATTTTGTAATTATAAATCAGAAAAGTAAATTACATAATTTTAAATATCGTTAGTTTTTTAATGAAGACTATTTTAACCAACAGGATTCCACTACAATCATGTTGTAGGGTCAAGTGGTTTTTGATGGCTTTCGATATATTATACTTCACAAGCATTTAAATTACAACAAATAAGATAAACATAAAATAGAACAAACATGTCAATACCAATTAGTATAAAAATGGGAAGCAGGTCTAAAGATTATTTGATATTCATAAGCCATTCACCACCACTGACATAGAACATAGCATGTGAAATAATTAATTAATTGATAAACATAATCCATTTACATTGAATACATTCATCTTGCCAAAACAATTAATAAACTACAATTTTTTAAAAAAATCGAGATTTGTCACTCTAAGTTAGTTCTATAAATATACGAAAGTTAAAGAAGATGACATTTACTTATATATAGAGATACGGTTTCCATGTAAACCATGTAAATAATTTTAGATATTGTATTTTATATGTTTGCTTTTTTTATTAAAAAATCTTTAAATATCTTCAATAATTCACATGCACAATATGATTCTAAGTCAAACTTTATTCTATGTATTTTTCAAGTAAAATAATATAACAAAATCGGATTCGAGGATATTATAGATCACCTCATTCAATTATATGCACATACCAAAAATAATTACGTTTTTTAGTATATAAAGAGTTCACGAGACCATTTTATCGGCCACATTCTTCTGACCTATCAAAGCAACCGACACGAATAGCTTCACGAGCACAATCAACTCACAAACTTTATTTATATATATTATAAGAAATCACATTCTTCAAAATGAGGAAGCTCACGAGGTCACAACATAGTTGACAATAAGCCAAAAATTGAGCCTATATGAACAAGGTAATTTATGTTCAAAGTTGCTCAATATATTGATTATTCTTTTTGTTTGTGTATTAGTTCTTATTTTATTTTATATATTTATCATTGGATAGATATATATCATTACGAATTAATTTGCAATTGATAGTTTCATGTAAAATACTTATCTTTAAATGTTAAATTCCATGTCTATGGATTTGTTTTGCATTAGGTTTCAATAATATTGAACTGCATCAAATTAGAAAAAAAGGCAGATCAATAGTCATATATGTATTTTGTAAAATTATTAAAGACTTTAGTTTGATTCATGTTTATATTCACATAGGGAGAATAATTATGTAGATATCATAGTATAATAAATTGAAATTGATATACTTATCGAGACCCCCAGCTTGTTTTTTATTCTTTACCATCATTCAATATTATCATGGAACCTGCATCAAAATAGGAAAAAGATATTAGGCAGAGTATATTTCGTGACCATTCTCACTAAAAAAAAATATTTTTGAAAATTAGATCTGTATCTTAATTTGTGCTTCCATTTTTTAAGTAGAAAATAAATTTTTAACAAATAAAATGTAATTCAAATAACTATTTTTATCTATACATGCACCACAACATATTAAAATAAATGAACATTCATAAATAATATATTCAACAATGTATAAAGGAATGACATTGTTAATTGTTCTTATACATAGATATTCATTAAAGTGTTTTTATTTTTATTTTTAATTTTCAGATTGTGGAAAACTATATTAGTTAATTTTCTATTGCGGTTAAAATTTTACTTGAAATAATGATTCTAAGACCACATAAAAGTACATGATATACGGTTCAATATGAAAAAAAAATTAAAGCCTTTTTTATGGTATTCCAAAGGAAAGCAGAACAAATTTCATGAATT